>OX438663.1:4621203-5221203 GCA_949316385.1 Globia sparganii | reverse complement strand
ACAAGCAAATAAGCCAATCAGCTGCACTTGCGTAAAGCGTTGTATTCCGGCAAGCGCCGTGATTGGTTCTGGTGCGCGGTGGCCTTTTCGGCAACGCCCACCGCGGTAAACATTTGAGTGGTTCTATTTTTGAGCTTGAGTTAATTTTTTTTCTTTTATTATTCGTAGGGATGAGGTAACAGTCTTACAATATCCGTTACAAAATAAATAAATACAATTATCTAATTGACCCAATCTCAAATAACAGCCTCCAATACCCGCCTAACATCAAACAAACCATTCGTTTCAACCAATTTACACCCAAACCCTCAGTAAAACCTGTAAAGCGGGTGAAAATTAAACAAAACGAAGTAATTAATTGGGATAAAATCCGATGCCGTTAAACCTTCGGCAGAAGGTCTTACGGTTTTATGGGACCACACATATACAAGGTGTAACAGAATAAAAGCAAGTCCTGAAAGTAGTTTGCTCGTAATTGACTAATGAATCAATTTCAGTAACTTTTAATACCTATAGGTATTTTTTTCAAAAATTATGTATTTTTTCATACTAACTGCCGATTGAGCCAAATAAAATTAAACCTTATTTCAAGGCCTAAAACTAAATTTTAAATGCATAAAGTAATGTTAGTGTACATCATGATTTTCTTAATAAAAATTGCAAGCTTTAAAAAAAATAAGTTTTTGTTTATTGTATTATACTTTTAACTCAATACTCTAATTGGGGTGTATGAGCTCTTGCGTTAATTATGTTACACCAAGTATACAAAACTCAATGGTTTACACAAAAACCTAAATCTACATAAAAAAAAAAAAAATGGAGATTGACGGTAACAAATTAGCTTCTTACACTGGACTACGATATGACAGAAAGTTTCATAGTATAAGTAAAAACTCACACAGATTGACAATTCACAAATACATAAGTGAACTCGCTTACATACGTACCTACCTATAGCATACATACACTCTATTACAACACCAACACAACTGGCCGTAGCCTGCCAGGGCAGCGGGATTGTCCGAAAGGGTTACCGCTGCCCCGGAACATAAAGGGCTAAGGAAGGAGCACGGGTGGGTTTTAGTCAGTAAGAGTTTGACACTCCCTTCTGTTCCACCTGAGCGGGAAGGGTCATTTGATGAGTATAAGTGTTATTCTAGGTATAAAAGTTTGGTGGAATGCGCGCTAAGTGAATTTACTTTGTTATAAGGTATTATGGGATTGACAGTCATATCCTTAATGTACAAAAACCCATAAAAAAAGAAATTAAGATAAAAAAAACTGTATACATACACTCTTTTCATACCTATTTCAAAAATATACCATAATATTACATAAAATTGTTAACGGAACGAAGGAGCCTGGATCTCACAACACAAGGAAACCTAGTATGATATCTAGGAATTTAATAAACTTAGCAAAATAAATTTATTCTTATTCTTAATTACCACCAACAACGACACTAATCACTTAAAACGTCCCTAACAAACAATTTTCATAAGCTAAAGGGAGGCATTAACACGCCCGTGCAGCCTGCTATTAACCTAGTTATGTGCGAATTATGAGAAAATGTAAATTGTAATAATTATCTCACAGCGTCGCATAAGCAGCATATAATGTTCCAATTGCTGGAACACAGGCCTCCTCTCTGTGGGAGGCACTCGATTATAATCCACAACGCGAGCACGGTGAGGGTTGGTAGATGTCACAAAATAATTTACACAAATAAAGTGCCTACTTGCATTCGAACCCACGACCCGTAAGGCCCGGTATCCACCAAAGCGGAGAGGAGAGGAGACGAGAAGAGATGTGTTTTGAATAACCAATCAGATTTCGTTATTTCCACATCTCCTCTCCGCGTAACTTCGGTGGAAATGGATCAAGCGGAGAGGAGACGAGATGTCTCGTTTTTCTATAGAATTTTGTGCCGCCAGCGAGCAAGCGGAGCGGCAAAGCGGAGATGTGTGTAGTCGGGCGGCCGGGCGGCCGGAGGCGCCCGCGCTCTCGCGCCCCGTTCCCTGGTGCCTTCTCCCCGCGCCTCGCACGTCCGAAAGAGTTATTCCCATCACACATCTCCGCTACGCACAGCTCACATCTCCTCTCCGCTACGTATCTCCTCTCCGCTTTGGTGGAAATAACCTGCCAGTTTCGCAGCACTTCTCCTCTCGTCTCCTCTCCTCTCCGCTTTGGTGGATACCGGGCCTAAGACGCGGCCGTTACAACTGGGCCACCAATGCTACTTGTAATTATCTATTGGGTAATAGTTGGCACTCAAAGTCAAAGTCAAATCATTTATTTCAAAAAGGCACATAAAAGGCACTTTTGAACTTCAAAAATTACAATGAAAAAATATAATTGGTTCTAGCCGCCCCTTCAAAAAGGTAGTTTTCATATGGAAAAGAATGGGCAAGAAACTCCACCGTTACTCTTTTAAAATGTTTTACAAGGTTTTGTATACATTTATTATATATTTTTTTATAAAGACGATGCACCTAGAATAAAAATTAGTCCACCACAAAAGGTAAACCCAAACATTGGCTGTCCTTTTCTAACTGCATAGGAGTGAAAAAGATACTAGGAGCTCATTCCCTTGGTTTAAAACCAGCACCTCATTGGTAGCATTTGTCTCCTTTAGGTACTTGTCTTCCTTTAATCTACCTAGCCATTTCCCAACTTTGTTGGGGTCGGCTCCCGGCGGTGTTGCCACCTGTACTATAATCTATATTATCGTACTATATTTCAACCAATTGTACTATATATTATAGAAAAATAATATAGTACGAAAAATACTATATTTATATCCTTCAACTGTCGCGCTTTTATAAATTAACTGTGACTGGTCTGGAACACAGCCGCAGCACAGCACGGGGAATTTCAGAACGGAACGTATTCGCGGCAACAAAACATCACCTGTCAAACTGGCAATAATTTGTCGATGAATGCTGCTGGATTTTTACCCGATTACGGCGAAGCAAAAAGGAGGGTTATGATTTTGTTATCTAAGTGTTCTGCGGTTAAAATAAAAAAACATGGAAAACGATTATGGTTTTCGCACGCCAGTCACGTCACCCAAAAAAGGCAAAAAAGAGATAAACAAATTATACATGGAAAAATACTTAATGATTAAAAATAAATGTGTACTTTTTTTGCCTGCATTTCCCAAAAGTACAATATTTTTGTATTTTTTTCCGAAAAATACCTACTTTTTTCAAGAAAAAGCAACCCTACTTCCTGGCCTAACTGGATGCAGCTGAATACTAGTATTTTACATGGAGCGACTGCCTATCTGACCTCCACGACCCAGTCACTGGGTAATACGACACCCCTTTGTCAGACATTTTGGGCTTCTGACTACTTGTAACGGCTGTCAAAAATCTACGAATGACAGCCGGGACAAACGACATAACGGACTGTTCGAGAAGCTGTTTTATTTACCGCATCAATTTATAAAGTTGATTGAGACACTCCACTTTCAGTTCATTTATGGCTTTCATTCTTCGCGTCTCAACTCAAAATAAATCAAATGAGAAATGAATTCTACCATCATCAATCAATTCAACGACGTTGGATTTTAGCATTCGACATCTTTCACTCGCGCTCCGAATGATTGAAAAATTCAATAAATTGAGCAGATGGACGTTGATTTCTATGTAACGTGGAATGAAACAAAAATGTACGTTAACTCGAATAAAGCACCTAGTTTAATTTAGTTACCCTTAGATGTTATGACATATAAAGTTTTCGTAAGTTTCGAAACCAACTTTAATTTTGTAAATTAAAAATTGGTGACTTTTCTCTCTCAAAATCATAAAAGTCATGGCAAGGAGGTAACGCCTACATGTGCAGTTTGTGGATTAGGTAAACACAGAGGTGCGTGTGTTGTAAGACTACGCGTTAAGAAAGCTGGTGGGGCTGCCGCATTTTAGTAGTATTTCGGGGATGTTTGCTGAGGCTAGGATTGATGGTTTTCATGCCCACTGGTTTCGAATGATGGTATTCGAAACTGGTGGGCCTTGGTCCTTAGCAGAATGCGCGTTTCCCGAGCATCCTGAGCACGTTGTGCGTAAGGAAAACCGACCCACTGCACCCTTGTTTATAACTTTATAGTTTTACTTGCAGCGCCCCGCGGTTTCACCCGCATAAGTGTCGATCCCGTGGGAATATCGGGATAAAAAGTATCCTATGTGTTATTCTGATGTATAAGCTATATTACCGTAAAGTTTCATCAAAATCCGTTCAGTAGTTTTTTGCGTGAAAAAGTAACAAACATCCATCCATCCATCCTCACAAACTTTCGCATTTATAATATTAGTAGGAAGTAGGATTAAACAAGCCAACTGACACTTAATTCCGGATAAAGTGAATAATTTTAATATGGGCATGATAATTATTGTTATTTTATTTAACATACCTAGAGCATATTTACTTACACAGCATATATTAGAAAGGTGTGGTCATATTTAAGGGAGGGCACACTGTATTAGATCCGATGTACACACATCAAAAGTGTCTAGGGATCAACATATATTTTTGCAATAACTTTTCTCCTGATTGATATTAATTAAAATTTTCTTTAAGGATTCATCAAATAAAGTGTTTTCGTTTGTCACAGTAACGATAAACCAAGTCACCTTTGCATTAATAAAGAAATTTGCCATTTTCCTAATAAAGGGATTTTTTACATTTGAACAACTAACACAAAAGTTCGAAAAAAAGACTGAAATAACAGTTTTCTCTAAAATTTTATTGGGTAACTTAAACAATTAATAATCCGTGTTTCTACCGCGAACACTAACAACACAAGAACATCGGTTTGGCATACTCAAAATGAGTTCATCCAAATCACGCTGTGGAATGGCCGCCCATGTTCGTTGCAACAACAAAAAAAGGTCTTCTTGCGACTGGATACCCTCCATATTCGGCAGAGCTCTTCTCTGTAGCATATCCCATGCATGCTCAATCGGGTTCAAGTCTGGCGACTGAGCAGGCCAGGGCAGGACATTGATGTTAGCTGCGGCGAGAGTCTGTCTTACAACTCTTGCGGTGTGCGGTCGTGCATTATCATGCATTAACTGAAATAAGGGACCGATTTGCACTTGTAGAGGAACGATGACGTCTGATACAATCGTCTCAGCATAAATTTGAGCGTTGAGGTTGCCTCTGATCCAAATCAACTCAGTTCTTCCGCCGATCCAAATACCCGCCCATACCATGATGGTTCCACCACTATAAGGATGGACTTCCTGGCAGGATTTTAATCGCTGTTGGCGTCCAGGGGTTCTCCAGTGTCGTATACGTCTTGTATCCGGTCTCATACCAAAACGAGACTCATCAGAAAAGCACACGAAACGCCATTGTTCTTCTGCCCAATTTCTGTGTTCAAGAGCCCATTGATATCGAATCCTACGATTGTGCATTGCTATAGGTGGTACCCGTAGCGGTCTTCGGGAATGAAGGTTCACTTCATGCAAGCGGTTTCTGACTGTTTGGTCGCTAATTAAGTTCCCTGAAGAGTGATGAAGCCTCACGGCTAACATCATGGCGGTTATTGTTGGAGCTCTTCGAGTTAAGATTTGAATGTATCGGTCTTGTCTCCGTGTGGTGCAGCGATACCGTCCTCCATGGCGCTCAGCCACGGTACCAGTGCTTCGGTAACGTGTCCAAAGTCGACTGATAACACTCTGACTTGTATTCAGAGCTAAAGCCACAGTACGTTGCCGGGAACCAGCTTCTATCATTCCCACGGCTCTGAGCATTTCTTCCCTGCTTAAATGACGTCGCCGCTCCATAATAACGTTGGTTTTAATCAGTAGTAGGGAAACAGTAGCACTAATAATGTCTTCAATGCGTTGTATGTTTTTATAGGGAAAATATTGACAGCTGATTTTCATCTTTTACTCGAATTTGATTCACAGTTCCTGATTCAAATTATGAAATGCACCAAAAAGGATCCATATAAATTTATAAAATCATAAATTTATTACAAAGCCACATCTCAATCTCAAGAAATCCGCATAAAAATGCTTGATCCCTAGACACTTTTGATGTGTGTATTTTAAGTTAGCAAAACAACGATATCATATCCATGTTTTTCGTTGAAAGTTGATTTTGAGCAGGATTTAATTAGGTGTCGTTTCATTGCCATTTCTTTGTAATTAAAGGCTCATTTAATATTTTTGCAATAATTGAAAAAATGGTAATTTGCAAAGATAAATAAAATTGTTAAATATCGAGTTTAGCTGTGAGGGAAATTATTTTTTTATTAAAGTTCTGTTTGTTTTGTTTTCCGAAACTGGAATGAACTCTGCGATCTACCACCAGCCACAGAGGTAGTCGAGCCACTGAATGAAGATTTTATTCACTATTACTCCTTTTTTTAACTATTTATATTTCCTGTGTGTGTCCCAGATAAAATATTTTTCTTTCTAGCGTTTCCTAGTGAACTAGAAGTCAACAGCGGCAGCGGCATTTTCAAAGCCAAGAAGTTGTGCGCCGAACTATCGGGTCACTAATTTTATCAGTACTGCCGTCTACAGACGGTGCCCGCGCGGTGATTCCGTGCTCTGTATCAAGCAGATTGTATCAACTGGATATCCAACCTCAACTTGCGTAATTGAACGTGTTACTGGCTGACTCAGCGCTTTCAATCGTGTTTTGGTTAAACGCTTTGCTCTCAGCAGAGCACATTCGGTAATGGAGATCGGTATTCGGTATTTCCAATTATAACTTGTGGTATCATCATTGGCAAACCTGTTCCAGCCCCTGTTAACTTTATGCCTCCTCCCTTTTGTGCTTGCTTCTCTTGTCGTAGTGTAATTAAGTAGTTAAATTAAATATTTTACACCACCCTTTTGCTAGTGGCTTCACCCGCGTATAGGTCGGAAATCATCCCACGGGAATTTACTACCGGGATGAACAGTATCCTATGTACCCAGGAAATGGTCTAACCTTGTGCCACATTTTATCGAAATTCGTTCAGCCATGAAAAGTTTGTAGACAGAGAGAGTCCCGGACCTCCGGGAGATACTATTAAATTCGCTGCACCCTCGACTGGTATCAGCCTGCCATACCATGCCCACCACGTGCACTTATACCTAAACAGAAGTCTATTCAATAATATTCACTGAAAAGGTTCAAAGCGTGAGCGAGAAGAACAAAACATTGTTTCGCAAAGCGTGACGTCATTGTGCGTAGGTACTATTTTCATACGTATTTAAAGTTTACCTGAGAGTCAAATTGTAGTTTGAATAACTTTATCAAAGTTATGCAATCTAAACTCATGATTTCATTCAAATTGTTCAGTTAATTTGCTTTTGAAGCATTTCTATTGCATACCTAATGTTCAAATGTCCTTAAGAATTAATTTACCTAAATTATACTAGCTGTAGGTACTCGGTTTTGCTCAAATGATTGCGTATTCCATTGGTGATTTATGTTAAGAAAACGTGAAATTATATTATATTCGTAATATCCTCTACAAGAAATTCGGCGAGGTGTATTATGGCCCACTCTCTCTCACAGAGAGGAGGCTTGTTTTCCAGCAGAGGGAACATTAAAGGCTAATTATGCATCTTCTACAAAAGGGACCACCATTTAGTTCAATTGGTGGCCCGTATAAAAAAAAATAATATGACTGTCGCGGTCCGTTTGGTAGACAAGTACTAGTAACTAAGATTGAACATAACAATTGAGAAAAAAAAGAAGCCTAAATATTTTTCATTAAGTAATAAACAAATATTATGTAATTTTCAATCTACAGATAATTTTTATTCGTGGAATAAAATTTACGTCTGACAGTTTATGTACGGAAGAAATGTCTAAAATTCAAAATTATTCCTCCTATAAAATTATCTGGCGTTGGAAAAATCAGCCGTAACAAAAATAACAAATAAAGAAAATAATATTAAAAATTACATATTATTTATTTTCAGTTTTTTTTTTTATTGTCATTAGGGTGATTTATTTAGGAGGATAAAAATGTATCTGCTTGAAAAAATCTTATACTTACTAAATATAAAACAAAGAATTCAATAAAAATATAGTGGCCCTGATTCTGTTGTTCACAAACTAAATCTATATATATAAAAGGAGAAACTGACTGACTGACAGACTGACATATCACCGCACAGCCGAAACTGCAAGGACTAGGAACGTGAAATTTTGCTTAAGGCTTCCTTTTACTATGTAGGGGAGCACTAAGAAGGGGTTTTTGGAAATTCGACCTTTAAGGGGGTGAAAAGGGGGGGTCATGTTTGTATGAAAAATCTTATTGCTCGAGTTAATAAACTTGAAATTTGGCACGAATACACGCAGACGAAGTCGCGGGCGAAGTGCTAGTTAAATTTAAGTTCAGTGCATCTTTTTCTTTCTATTTCATTATGAAAAGGACAGAAGATAAATATTAGTTTAGTCCTGTGAAATTAGATAATCCAAAGACAAGTTTAGACGTGATTAAAAAATAGGCTACTAAAAATACGTCAATTGACGTCAGGCGCTGGCGTCGGTAGATGTGACATCTTCGAATTTTTCGTTTTATGACATACCGGTTTTCTCACGATGTTTTCGTTCACCGTTTTGAGAGCAGTGGTAATTAAATTATTTACACAAAGTAAAGCGCCTGCCTGGATTCGAATCCACGACCTACATCTCGTAAATCGGGGCTGTTTACTCTGCCCCGTTTTAAATTTGTTTAGCGTTAAATATGTTTAGTGATTTGTGGTGCAAGTGGGCCTAAATCTCCAAAATAGCAATTTCGAATCCGTGGAATGGAGATTTGACAACAATGATTAAATTCTAGGAGGCCTTTCAGCAATTCGTGGGTAAACTGTTGTTGATTTGCGGAGTTAACTGAAATTCAAAATACATACAGTTAACTGGTAATATTTGGCGGCTATTTGCATCAGACTCATCTTAATTATCGCCGGAGACTGTTGCTACTAATTTGTGAAACTTTCAGTATTTACTCTAAGCAGACTAAACTACTGTTTAATTACGTAATAATATTAGAGCGAGATCACAGATAAACCAAAATTTTAGGCATTCCACTTTGCCCCCCCACCAGTGGGGCGGCAGGTGGGGCAAAGTGGAATAATTCATTAAAAAAGTGTTTATTTGTGGTGAGAAATAAACACTTTTTTATTTTATTACAGATAATGTAAACAAATTGTTGAGTCATTGTTAATATTGTTTAACTAAAGTTTCTAGTAGGTATTCGTAATAATTTTGAGAAGATCATCTTTCAACCTCATTTAAACGCCCGCACAAAATTCGTGAGCATATTTAGTTGTTTTTAAAGTAAGTGTATAAAACATCTGTAGTACAACCGCGTATTTACCTTACTGTAGAAGTGAACGAACGGTAAGCAGCCGAACTGTGCTTAATATTCATGGTAATCAGTCAATATACTTTACTTATTTACAACCTTCTCCAACCACGATATCAAAGGACACTGCTTACGTTTACGTCGTTCGTGCGTGAAAATGGCGTTTTTTTATCTTTTACAACTTTTGCGACCTAAAATTACAATATGAAGCAATATTTTTTCCTTGTTTTTAAATAATTTTCTTAATTTGCTCAAACAGAAAATGTTATTTTACCAGTTTTACCTCTCTGATTGTACATTAACATCAAATAGCGTAGCAAAGTTCAGATTTCAAAGGAAAGAATTTTGTAAACATTTCTATAAACATCAACAAATGACATGAAACTATATTAAACAAATTTAATCAACTTCGCAATCGGTTGCTGGCTTACTGTAATACAAACTTTCTGTGTGCGCTATAAACTTTTAAATGTATCGCTATTTAGTTTTCAGAATCGTATTGTTCGCAATCGATCGAAATCGCAGTAGTTGGATTACATTTGAGTAAAGAAGGGTTGTTTGTAGACACCGGTGTTGTAGTCTTACTGTGGTATACTGGTATACCTAACTGTACCTGAACAACCGTCATAAACCCTCGACATGAATACCTTTCTCATTACTGATACATATAGTTACTGAATCACTTTAACCAGAGGGCATTTCTCGTAATTTTAAGAACGTTCACAGTCTGAAGGCTAATTCTCGTAATTTAAAACGTTCAAAATCTAGTCGCAGTCTCATCTCGGCGATAAACAATTCGTCGCCAACGCCGCAAAGGGGCTAACCTCATACAAACGGGAAAAAATTAGTTTAATAGACATAATTGCTCCATGTGTCAAGCTCTATGTCATCACAAAAGGACGAAGCTCTAAGACTAAGTAATAGAAAAGAAAAAAGATTGACGCGTATCTCAAAATCACTTCTAGCGAAATTTTACAAAAATACGAAACTCGAAGTTTGCCTTTTAGCGGCGACATCTCGCGAGTAATGCATAAAATCGGGAGAAAAAATCGTTTATTGGGTTTCCTGTAAAATTTTTTCATTTGAGGTTCGCCCCTTTGCGGCGTTGGCGACGAATTGTCAAAATGCAGGGAAATTAGAGGTATTTTTGACAGATTGAGACTGAGATCAGACTGTGAACATCCTTAAAACTACGAGAATTGCCCCGATCTCAGTCTCAATCTGGCATATAATACCTCTAATTTCCCTACATTTTTGACAAGTTTTTGTCATTGATTGTCGCGGAGATGAAATTGCGACTAGATTTTGAAGGTTTTTAATTTATTACGAGAATTGACCTTTTATTTGAATTAATCAATGCTTTTAAGGAACTTTGGCTCCTGAGATACAAGTATCTATATATTTAGTTCAGGAGCTGTGCAAACTGCTTTTGACAACCACAGACGGGTACAATCATTTTTAGTGTATGACCAACTTTAAGAGCCTATACTACCTCAGCTAAAATTCACTCTTTATCTCGCTCGCACGATACTGCTCGCGGACTGAGTGAGAGCGAGACAGAGTGCGGTGCTAGGCGGCAGGCAGCGCCAATAATTTAGGTATTTGCTTTTACGGTGAAAATCGGTGGATGTCACATGTCTTCGAATTTTTCGGTTCTAGGACATGCCGGTTTCCTCACGATGTTTTCCTTCACCGTTTTGAAAGCAGTGGTGATGAAATTCAATACTTACGCGAAATTAATTGCCTGTCTGGCTTCGAAATCACGATCTACGACTCGTAAGTCGGGGCCACAAAGACAAAGACATTTATTCGTAGGATGTAGTAGGTACAAAGTTGGTTGGTATAAATGGATAAGTTCAACACATTCGCACACATAGCTATAATGTTGAATGCCACCACTAATTTCAGTAAGTCTTTTGTCTATCATTTCCAAAATTAGTTATCCAAACCAAAATACATCTACAATCCTACAACATCACTACTAAGTACCCTAGCCCACCGTCACGGTCAAAGCCTTGACCACCTCCGTTTGAAATCACAACGTTTACATTGTGACACAGACTGTACAAACAACTCCCGTGTTGTATTTGCTCGCGCACCCGTCAGCTGACACACTAATGGCCGCTCGCATTTGATGTGGGGTTCAAGTGTACACCGGCTTTCCGGGAAATCAGTCAATGGGTTACATTACATACTATAATGAAATGCGAAATGTTTAGGAGTTACCCGGAATTCGGTGCAAAGGAATGAATGAGCGCACTGGATAACGGTCCACTTCTCTAACAAAGCGGCCTGACTTCTAGCTGTCGTTTGGTGGAAATCACCCTTTACCGAAATTCTATGCAAAGGACTTAATGATTATATTTTTAACTGGTGAAATGTGAGTGTACTGTAGATAGATCTCTGCTTAACCCTTCAGGGATTACAAGCGTGACTTTATGTTGCGTTATTTCTAATGTCGATGTGTGGAGTTGTACGAAAAGATGGAATTAACATAAATACTGTTATTTTAGTAGCAATTCTGCTTATTCAGAAAGGTTGCGTAATTCGACTATCCTTTTTGATATCCCCGGTAGCCTCTGGGCTGTATCTACCCACACAGAGGTTATGTATTTATTGCTTATTATCATTATCCTGCTTTGTTAGTCTTGTGGTTGTAATTGAGACTGATTTGCTTGTAGTTCGATCCCCGGGTCAGTCAAAGTGATATTGGGTTTTTTTTATTAGGAATTTCTCAGTACCAGCCTATATTTATGCTCAGTTGGCAATCCCTTCACTTCTAGAACTTTTTACGAGTTAAGAGCCTACACTACCTCAGCTAAAATTCACTCTTTATCTCGCTCGCACGATACTGCTCGCGAACTGAGTGAGAGCGAGACAGAGTGCGGTGCTAGGCGGCAGGCAGCGCCAATAGTTTAGGTATTTGCTTTTTACGGTGAAAATTGTTGAATAAATATAAATTTATAAGATAGATCATCACACGATAGATAGATCTTTGTAAACATTTTGTTGAAGAGTGTCTTTACAAACATATGCGTTTTGTTTCCGTTTCCTGATACGGGTGACGTTGTTGCTTTTTATCTCTTTGGTATACAAATGTCATTCCGCTTGTGCTTAATAATAAATATTGTTCGTAAAGAAATCTAACGTGAGTTTTATTGAAATATTGCTGAAAACTCAATAGGTTATGGGCCCAGGCACATGACAAGTAAATATTTCAAAAGTCGAGTTAAGAGCAAGATTACTACTGGTGTAAAACCAACCTACGTAATGGAGGTCACGAACGCGATGAAAATTGAGAAGTTTGATGGCAGAAATTTCAAACAATGGAAATTTCAAGTAAAATGTGCATTAAGAGCAAAGGGATTGAACATAGAGAAGGCAAGACCCGTGGAAACCAGTTCGCAAGTGCAGTGGGATAAAGATGATGGTATGGCCATGTTCATTTTAACGTCGTCCATGGATTTGAACCAAATATCTCTTATAGAAAACTGCGAGACTGCTAAACAAGTCATGAGAAAATTAGAAGCAATCTATGAACAGAAATCAGAATATAACAAAATGTTAATTCATGAGAAGTTTTACCAATATTCATATAGTGCCAGTGATACGATGGCACAGCATGTGTCCAAGGTGGAAGGCTTAGCAAAGCAGCTACGGGAGACTGGTGAGAAGATCAGTGACACAGCAGTAATGACAAAGATTCTAAGCACATTACCATCCACATACCGTTCGCTTAGACAAGCATGGTTGTCACTCGATGAAAATAGCCAAACAATTCAAAACCTCACTTCTCGATTAGTAGATGAAGAAGCCAGCCTTGCCAATGATACAAGTAGTAGTGAGATTGCATTAGTGACGTCAAAAGGAAATTCCAAACCAAGAAATGGAAATAAACAGAATACTCCGGATGATCAAAGAAAATCAAGTCACAGATTTGTATGCTACAATTGCAATAAAAGAGGTCATTTTGCTAGAGACTGCAGGGTGCCAAAGAAAAAGTACAATTATAAGAAACCTAACAATATGTTAGCGTTTAGCGCCGAAAGTTATTCGTCTGAACATGATGAAGAGGCATGGATATTAGACAGTGGAGCCTCAGTGCACATGACCTTCAAGCGTGACTACTTCTGTGAGTTGAACGAGTCTCAATACAACAATTCTGTTAAATTGGGTAACAAAGAAAGTATCAAAGTATGTGGTGAAGGAATAGATAAACAAGTAAATGGTACTTGGGAGAGATGTACACTTGAGCATGTGTTATATGTACCTGATTTACGGAGAAATCTGTTTTCTGAAGGAGCTGCCACTCGAAGAGGATATGTAATAGTAAAAAATAAAGAAAAAGCAATAATAATGAAGAATAATATTGTTGTTATGAGTGCACAATTGACAGAGAATAATTTATATGAATTGGATATCAAAACAATAAAACAAGAAAATTGTAATATTGTGCAAACAGATATAAAAGTTTGGCATGAAAGATTAGGACATTTGAATGTCAAGGAACTTCAAAATATGTGTAAGAATGGTGTGATTCCAGTTACATTGAGTGGAAATCAGAATTTTGTTTGTGAAGCGTGCCAATATGGGAAGCAAGCAAGACGCCCCTTCTTGAAATCTACCCGAGGTCCAACACAGCCTGGTGAAATTGTGTACAGCGATGTATGCGGTCCTATAGAAGAACCCTCTGTGTCAGGTATGAAATACTTTGTTTTGTTCAAAGATGGAGCTACAAGCTATCGCCATGTTTACTTTATGAAACATAAGAATGAAGTCTTTCAATATTTTCTGAAGTACAATGCAATTGTAAAGAACAGATTTCAACGTGATTTGCACATCTTACATACAGATAATGGTTGTGAATATGTGAACCAAGAATTTACATCATTTTTGGAGAGTAAGGGAATAACGCATGAACGTACTGCCCCATATACCCCACAACAGAACGGGAGAGCAGAGAGAGAGATGCGTTCTATAATGGAAACTGCAAGAACAATGTTATATGCTAAGGACATTCCCTTAAACATGTGGGCAGAAGCTGTCAACTGTGCAATATATTTGTTGAATAGAAATACATCAAGTCAGACGGGAGATGTTACACCATTTGAACTGTGGCATGGAGTAAAACCTAACTTACAACATATCAGAATATTTGGATCCATTGGTTATGTACATATACCAAAAGAAAAGCGAAGGAAGCTTGCCAAGAAAAGTGTGAAGATGTTGTTAGTAGGATATGACCATGATAATTACAGAACGTATGATCAAAATACCAGAAAGATTACAATATCCCGAGACGTGAAGTTTGATGAATGTAGTACACCAGAAGAAAAACAAAGTTTTGTAGAAATGAGAGTTGAACAAGAAGAAAAAGAACATTCTACAATGTCAACATCAAGGAGTGAGTTTCAACATCAACGCGATGTACCTGAAGAAATCTCTTCAGATGATAGTATGAAGAGTTTAGAAGATACAGATGACAGTTATATCCCTCCAAAAGGCATACATTTGGACCAGGAAGAACAGAGAAACATCACGTTACGTCCTCGTCGAAATAATAAGTTAGAAGCCAATTTCACAGAGTTGGAAGTACCTAACACTTATGAAGAAGCGATGAATAGTCCGGATTCTTATCTATGGAAGAAAGCTGTAGCAGAAGAGCTTCAGTCACATGAAAAAAATCAAACTTGGATACTGACTGATCGAACTGAGAAGAAGCCTGTTTCTTGTAAATGGGTGTTCACCATAAAGAAAAATAAAGATGGAGAAATAGAACGATTCAAGGCACGACTGTGTGCACGAGGATTCACACAAGTCAAGGACTTAGACTATAATGAGACTTTTTCCCCCACTAGCAGGTACGATTCCATCAGAGTGCTGCTTAGCATCGCTGCGAGAGACAAACTACAGATCGAGCAATTTGATGTAAAGACGGCCTTTTTGTATGGTCAGCTTTCTGAGGATATATACATGGAGGTGCCAGAAGGATTGGAAACTCAGTCTTCAAAAGTATGTAAGTTAATTAAATCTATATACGGTCTTAAACAATCTTCGAGATGTTGGAATGAGAAATTTTGTTCTTTTCTGACTACCTATGGTTTCAAACCATGTCCATCTGACAATTGTGTATATATAGGATATTTTAAAGATGTTAAAGTAATATTAATTCTTTATGTTGATGATGGATTATTATTGGCCAAAAGTAAAGTTGTTTTGTCTGATATGTTAAATAATCTTAATCAGAACTTCAATATTAAGATTGTAACCTGTAATTTATTTATTGGTATGGAAATAAATATTAAAAAAGATTGTTTAAGTATAAGTCAAAAACAGTTTCAAACAATAATAAGTAAATTTAATTTGTCAGATGCTAAAAGTAGTAGTACCCCTGCTGATGTAAATGTACATATATCTAAGAATACAAGCAATGAGACTATTAATTTCCCATATAGAGAAGCAGTGGGAGCATTGCTATTCTTATCGTCTGTATCTAGACCTGACATAGCATATGCTGTGAATGTTGTTAGCAGGTATGTCAATGACCCAGGTCCTTCACATGTTACAGCTGTGAAAAGAATCTTACGTTATTTAATTAATTCTAAAGATATGTCTATTGTTTATAAAGGCAATGTTGAATTAGTTGGCTATTCAGACTCTGACTTTGCAGGTGATTTGGACACTAGGAAATCTAATACAGGTTATATATTTTTAATGAATGGAGGTCCTGTCACTTGGTCTAGCCGTAAACAAAATACTGTCGCATTATCCACAACTGAGTCTGAGTACATGGCTGCTAGTGAAGCCGCTAAAGAAATTTTATGGCTTAGGCAATTTCTGTGTGACATTGGGGAGCCTCAAGGCTCAATCACTTTGAATGTTGATAATCAGAGTGCGATTAAATTGATTAAAAACCCTGTGTTTCATAGAAGAAGTAAGCACATAGATATTAGATATAATTTTATCAGAGAAAATGTTGCTAAGAAAATTGTTGATATTAAATATGTGGAGAGTTCAAATCAGTTGGCTGATTTCCAGACTAAAGCTTTGCCCGTAAATAAATTTAATTCAATTAGAGATAAGGTGATGAGAAATGTTTAATGTGGCTAGTGTTTAATGTTTGTGGATTAAATTAAGGTTTCATTTCTGAAATTGTTGAAAGATTAAGTTAAAAGTAAAAGAAATATGTATTGAATTGTTATGTCTACCTTATAAATTTAAGTGGGAGTGTTGAATAAATATAAATTTATAAGATAGATCATAGATATCTTTGTAAACATTTTGTTGAAGAGTGTCTTTACAAACATATGCGTTTTGTTTCCGTTTCCTGATACGGGTGACGTTGTTGCTTTTTATCTCTTTGGTATACAAATGTCATTCCGCTTGTGCTTAATAATAAATATTGTTCGTAAAGAAATCTAACGTGAGTTTTATTGAAATATTGCTGAAAACTCAATAAAAATAATGGTAATTAAAAAAAAAAATAACAAGACCTGCTGTATAGTTAGTTCGGTTAGTATACAAAGTTTCATGATCTAATTTGCAGTATTTTTTTTAAAACAGCAGTTTATTGTTCGGTTTGGAGGTAACTTTGGATTTTTTTTCTATCGAGAAAATTTTATGGAATCGTGTTTTGTCTAACATAAGACCTAAAATTAATCCTCAACTTTACCATATATTTATTTCAAAATTAATGCTGCAGTATTTTCGACATAACGGAGGATCATGCTAAGACATTTGAGGTAGTATAGGCCCTTAAATGTGTATTCTAGAACCAAAAATTCGAAGACATGTGACATCCACCAATCCGTATTGAGCCCGCGTGGTGGATTACGACCGGCTCCCTCTCACCGAGAGGCCTGTATCCCAACAGTATCCCAACAGGCACATTTAACAACAAGTAGTTAATATCTATTATTCTGTAAAAATCATTACTCTAAGTTACCAGAAAGAAAACAGGCAAGAGCGTTTACATGGAGAAAAGTTCACCCGCATTTCCTTTTAACGAGTCCGAGTATAATTAAGCGACTACATTATCCCTATCTATTTATGTATTTTATACGGAACAAACCTACCTACTCTTCTGGATCATCATCTGCCTAGCCTTTTCCCAACTATGTTGGGGTCGGCTTCCAGTCTAACCGGATGCAGCTGAATACCAGTGTTTTACATGGAGCGACTGCCTATCTGACCTTCACAACCCAGTTACTGGGTAATATGATACCCATTGCTAAGACTGGTTGTCAGACTTCCGGGCTCCTGACTACCCATAACGACTGTCAAAGATCAAAGAATGACAGCCGGGAACAACTGCTTAACGTGCTTTCCGAGGCACGGAGGGGTCTCGGTATGTAAAGATGGTCACCCATCCACAGACCAACCGCGGCAAGCGTAGCTTAACCTGATCGACCGACCTGTGCGGCTGTTATTATTTAGCCACGGGCCCCTCCTACCTACCTACTACCCTACCTACTCTTCTGGATATAAAAGTAATATTCAATTTCGTATTCAATATTCAAGGTATTTAAGTCAAAAGAAATGAAAATTTCACTAAATTATATTAGACGTAAATAATCGATTTGCTTTCCTGGAAAAAAATGGTCTACAAACAAAATTTGACTGAGAATTACTTCTTATAGCTCGACAGAATAATGAGTGGCATTTTTTAGTAATCGACAATTTTGCTTTGTACCTGGTATTTTTATTTGATTACTAGCTACGCCCCGCGGTTTCACCCGCGTAAGTTTTGATCCCGTGGGAATATCGGGATAAAAAGTATCCTATGTGTTATTCTGATGTATAAACTATATTACTGTAAAAGTGAAAGAGTAACAAACATCCATCCATCCATCCTCACAAACTTTCGCATTTATAATATTAGTAGGATAGTAAGAAATAGAATTTGCCTAAGCGCTGATGTTTTTATCGCCAGATAACTTTAATTCGAGGAATAAAATTGAAGTGTGACAGTATTTACATATCGATGCCTTAGTTCACAATTGCACTAACTACGAAATTTACATTTATGAGGAGAGAGGTTTAAAGTTTTTTAAAGTTTAGACGAGAACAGTAGAAAATCCAAGTTTCACAAAAATAAAGATCATTAATATAATACCACATTCATGGAACAATAAACGAACTCATTTAATACAACTGTGACGCACGTTTTTGGTAGAAAGAAATGGAATAACGGTATTTCGATGCGCGGAAACGAAAGAGCATGAAATTTACTGTATTTGACGTTAAAAAAGTAAAAATTGAAAATTTTGTAGTTAGTGCAATTGTGAACTAAGGCATCGATATATGGAACAATTGTCAAAAATTCAAAATTGTTCCTCTGACAAAAATTATCTGGCATTGGAAAAATTAGCCCTAAGAAGCTCATTTGGCTAGGACGGGGAATTTTTTTCTTTTTAATGAGAAATAATGTAAGCCTACGTAAGAAAAATACGCACGAAAGAAAAATATCGCGGCGGGATTTTATCGCGCACTGGATTTTCAACTCTCGGTGTTGAGCCGAGCATTGAGAATCGAATAGAGCGTATCACAACGGGTCGAAAAAAAAACGCTGTTGGATTTTGAACTCTCGGCACTACGCAGTGCAATGAAAACCTATTGCGTGAAAAAAGTCGCCGCGGGCATAACACGTTCCTAGGCTGAATTTCTACAGTTGGTGGGTTTATACACCCAGTGCACTCCGGAAGATTTAACTTTCTGACTAACTAACCAGATAAACTGGTTAATAAATTAACCACGGAGAGGACTATTTGCGTAAAGCTACTTAGAAACTGAAGGACGAAGTGTTTTTAGTAATGTGGTAGAGGCAGCAAATTGCAACATTACAACAGAGGGGCAATTCTAGTAATTTTAAGAACGTTCGCAGTCTGATTTCAGTCTTAATCTGTCAAAAATATCTCTAACTTCCCTACATTTTTGACAAGTTTTTGACATTTGTTTGTTCCCAAGATACGATTGCAAATAGATTTTTAACGTTTTAAGTTACGAAAATTGGCTTCCAGGTCATAGCGGAAAAATACTCAAATATAATTTGGATTTTCCTGTAATGATAGCTGTGCTTGTGATAAATAAATAAAAAATATATAAATAATGTGCGATGCCATGTTTAGAAAACTCTCAATATGAGTGCAATTTATAGCCTAATCAAGGACAATAAATAATAATGCTATTGGTAAAACAATTTATTTATTTATTAGGGACAAAAAACAGTTACATGCTACAAAATACAGGGAAATACTTAAACTAAGATTTAACAAACATGTAATCCACACCACTATCCACGTCCATGTTTTAACTAAAGGTTAAAAGAAGTGCTAAAGATATAAAAAAGAAAAATAAAACAATAATCGCTGCCACAATAATATTGCTGTGTTACTTAGCTTAGCCTAATTCAGCCTAATTTAATGTAACTTAACTTAAAATACTCGCTAAACAAAATATCCAGAGCCTTTTTCTTAAATGATTGCTTAGATAAACAAAATATATCCAATTCTATAAAATGCGTGATATAAATATAAATAATGATAATTAAAGGTGACGCTCGTCGCTCCTGGCTACAGCATTAAGTAGGTAATTTCTACAAAATAAACATACTGTCATCAAAACGGAACACAAAACGGAATACAAAGATTAGAAAACTCATTTCTTACTTCTAAGCATGATACTTCTTACCTTTCTCCACACAACTTAAAGTGATCACGACTCACTTTAGACTGATGCTTTCAACAAGTAAGTAAGTAATTTACTTAGTACATCCACACTTGCAACCGAAGTACTAAATTGTACGAGACGAAGCAATTCGAAGCAACTAAGGCCGCGTTTATGGTGACAAGCTTATAGCGCGAGTGATAAGGCGGGCGTGAAGGATCTCATAATCATAATCAGCCTATAATGTTATCACTGCTGGGATACAGGCCTCTGTGAGAGGGAGTGGGCCGTAATCCACCACGCAAGCCCAGAGCGGGTTCGTAGGTGTCACATGTCTCCGAATGTTTGGTTCAAGGATATGCCAGTTTTCGCGCGGTGTTCTCCTTCACCGTTTTGAGAGCAGTGGTGATGAATTTATTTACACAAACTTAAACGCCTACCTGGCGAAGAATCTGACGACATCTAATGTATCAAAATGTAATTTAGGCATTAAGTAGTAACTTAGTGCAAAAAAAAAACTATCAACCGCTTAATGCCGATATCAGATGCTTAACTTTTCGTTAACCGCGCTAGTTCCTGCGCATTCACCCTGAAAGAGCTTAGGGCCTTTATCACACTGGCGATTTGCGAGTGTGTGTAGCGAGCACGCCACGTGTGCGCAACGCGTTAGCTGCGTTTGAGTAACGAGAGCCATTGATGTGAGTGTACATTAGACCGAGATAAGTAAGTGTATAGTGTGGAAACGCGTAGCTTAGTCGCGGTTGATTCGCTTCGCACACGCTGCGAATGCGTCAAAAAATCGCCTCTCTGGAAAAACGCTTGCAAATTGCCAGTGTGATAAGGATCTTAGTCAAAGCGCTTCATGCACTGTGTGTTCAAAGTGCTCGAAGTTTGTAAAGCTGATTTACACTTGCGTGTTCAGGTGTTATGCTGTGATGTTGCTGAGTTGAGGTAGATCTTGAAACTGTTTTATTACGTACTTGAAGTTGGGTACGATTCGCGTAGTTCTCTGAAATGTTTTAAGTCGAAATCAAAAAATAAAACAGAAAATAATGAAACAGTTGTTTAGTAGTTAAATTAAAAAAAAAACTTTACTTTTTAAGAACATGACATACTGGAATTACATTTCAATTAATCTTGTTAATTGTAAACAACAAATAATGAAGAGAGTCATTAATTATCTTTTGTGTTCCACATCGAAATGGAAACAGAATTGTTTAACAGAATAGACTGACAGTAATATTATAATTAGACAAATTAATTTCACAAGAATTCGAGTCCCAATATTTCATAAGAAGTAATTAATTTAGCTTGAAACACTTGGTACAAATTGTATCAAGTTAGTGACATACCTAATAAAATACATGTTTAGGCTTTTTACGAAATGTACGGTCACCAGAGGAAAAAAGTAACCAGGGTCGTCGGATATAGTAAGAAACCGATGGATGTTTTCGAATAAAATTTAATTTAATTAATAGTAAACATACAGTTCATTAATCAAATTAAATTTCATTCGAAAACATCCATTGGTCTCTTAATAAACTTCAACTACCCGACGACCCTGGTTACTTATCTCTTTTGGTGACTGTACCTACATGACTAATTTATGGTTGTTTTTAACTTGTTTGCTGACATATGGCAAATAATTTAATTGAATATTTTGTATTTCGTAATGTTAATTACTTAATAATGTGTAAAGTCAAGTTCTTCTAAGTAAACAGACAGCTGTGCTGCTGGGGAGTTTGTTGCGCCACTTCTTCTCCCCAGCGAAAACCCTTAGAAGTGGTGAAGGGCGGGCGTTTTGGGGGACTGTTTTATGTAATTTTGACGTTCAAAATGTGCTGATTCTCAGCCTAATTTGAATAAACGACTTTTTATTTTGATTTTTTGACTGAATTTTAATTGAAAAATAGCGTTCTTGCCTAGTAATCGCTATCGCTAAGTTTGAGGTTCTGGATTTGATGCACGTGTCAAGTAAAGTGTAAGTAGTTTTTCTATCGCTCTGTATGACATTGAACCCGAACAATCAATCAATAGAACTGCGTAGCCTTTTCCTAACTATGTTGGGTTTGGCTTCCAGTGTAACCAGATGCAGCTGAATAGTTGAATACCAGTATTTTAAACGGATTGACTGCCTTTCTGGCTCCCATAACGCATTGGAAATTGAACCCACACATAGTTGGCGAAATATGTATGTAACACACACTCCTGTTCACCTTTCGGGGAATACCATATTTGATGTTATATCACGGTCATTAAAAAAATACGTATAGCCTACATTCGCGATGTATTTGCCAAAAATGTAAAGATATATGAATTTATGGATAAATAACTTTAATTCCTATACAATAAAGTTCAGTTAACACTACAACTTCAAACATTTTTATACCTTTTTCAATAGTGCTGGTCACTCTGAAATCAACTTAATCACCATTAGAACAAAGTTGATATTTGTTTAAACTCAATTTGTAACATTAGTTTGAATAGACGATACACAAAGCAATACATATTTCATATGAAGATGATACAATAGATAAAATAGAAAACTAAGTAGCTATAAACGAAATTACTATAGCTGTAAAAAAAGACTCTAATATGTATTTTCTAACTATCGACTATGCACAGACAGAAAACCTAATTATTATCTGCAAATAGAACTGCTAACATGCTATTTTACTTAGTTTTTACGTTATACTCATTGTTAATTTAGAAATTACATTAAGTATTTAGGCACTTTCTAGCCTGAAGCACAGGTTCAACCTAGTTTAGGCAATTTAGCAACTTGCTTGCTGTAATTTCTATTGTCTTTTTTTTAAATATTTGTAAATAATACGCCAGTTTAATAAGGTTACAGTTTGATTGTTTTAACAAACCTTTGATATTCCAGAAAAAAGTCTTTTATAAATAGTTTTAGTAAGAAAGAATGAGATTTTGTTAAATAATCATTTGATTAAATTAATGAACGGTACTACTGAAATTGACTGTGAATATGTCTGAAAATAACATACTTCACCAAAAATATTGAAACAAGTTTTAAGTTTTAAATGATTATATTTTATTTTTACAAAAACTGAATAAATTAAGTGGATAGCTTTCGTAAGTCAGTTTCGCAACATTTTGTAATTAATCATAATAAGATTTAGAATGGCATTTTATGAATAGCGCGTGTTTAAGCCCAGACAAACATTTATAATCCTTAAAAGAACGATAATTCATTAGTGTTTTTCACTTTGTTTTAGGACAAAAAAGTAAAATAAAGTTGATATTCAGAGCAAGACTGGTACACACACAGTGACACAGCTGGAACATTATAATGATTTATTGTGGTCTGATCCTCTATCTAACTGGTCTGTATTGTCCCACTGTAGGCCAAAGGCCTGCGGCGAAAGTATAGATACTAACTTTATCGGTAACTGGCTTCTGCTCGCGACTTCGTCCGAATGAAATTTCTTGTGCCCCGGACCCCCGTCGCATAGCATCGCCTGCCAATGCTATTACTTCACATTCGCTTAGCGTTCTGACTTTTTTCTTTTTGCTCGGCTCCTAAGGGATCTAGCGTGATGTTAAATAGCCTATAGCCTTTCTCAAGTATTGAGCTATCAAAAGCCGACTGATAGTTACAGAGATTAGTGCATTCAAACAAACAAAATCTTCGGCTTTATCAGTATAGATAATATTTTCGAGCCGTTTGGAGTTGAAATCATCGGGCCTTGGGGTCCGAGTGCTTATGGTTTCAACGAATCTCCAAACGGTTCGCTGATACTTTCCGTGACCCAAGAGCTAGCTTATAGCTTGGCCAGAGGCTAGGCATTGCCATACAACGTGGCAATGCCGCTGGTTTCACGGGTACATTACCCGTCGATAGCGATGCTAGGGAATTTTTGACAGCATATTTGAGTTTGCTAATAGTTTTAGTTATGTTACGTTAGGATATTTTATTTTTTGAAAAAACACGGGGCAGAGAATTGCCACGTGGTATGGCAATGCTGATTCTTTGGCCAAAAAATAGGCTAGCCCGCTAACCGCTTGGCGATGTCTCGAAATACTAAGTGGGCACTCGGGCCCCATGGCACTAGTTTTTCTACCCAAACGGCTCAAACAAAAAATCACCAAAGAGTTTGGAGTATTTGCGCCGTTTGAGGTTTTCCGCACCTGCAGCAGCCGCCCCAGCACAGCTCACCAGTGCTTGGAAGATGGGATGGCGCAAGGGTGTAGACACACGTTACATCCCACACCAAAGGCCTACCCATCTTCCAAGGCAATATGGTCATTCCGTCTGGTCTCTTTCCATCGTTGCGTGCCAAGCCATTGGGTTCTAAAACAGCAGGCACCCCGGCGTTGACAAGAGCACGACGGATGACTATTAACTATTGTTATTATATTGACTACTAGCGGCCTGTCCCGGCTTCGCACGGGTGGAAAAAAAGCCTATATTAATCAGTGATAATGTAGCATTCAAATGGTGAAAGAATTTTTAAAATCGGTCCTGTACTTTTTGAGCCAATTCGTTACAAACATACATACAAATCTTTCCTCTTTATAATATTAGTATAGATTAACTTAAATTGTCCGCATATTAAAAAAAAAATTACTTGCCAAATTAACGTAGTGTGTTGTTAACAATTCATTTCCCTGTGTCTGTAACTGACTTTCTAATCAACAGTTGTATCATGCCCCATTGTGAGTATCAAAGCTACATCAAAAATTCTGCTTCATTACTAGGCAAGTCAGTTCATACCTTTTTTAATTAACTCAGGATGATACCCATGAATTCGATTACTTTCAGATTGAATTTTATCCATGAAAAACAAGCTACGCAGTGAATTTTAATATTTTAAGTTATTTTAGTGCGCTCGCTGTACTGAAAATTAATATGAAACTGGTTTTTATGCAGGGATGACGATGTACAAGTTTGAAACTTGAAAAGTTTGTGAATTTAAATATTCGATAGTAATTTATTTCATTGGTAATCAAAGTTTGCGGAGAAGTTTTAGCATTTTATATTTTATACCCGACTGCGGTGAAACCCAAAAGGAGGGTAAAGTTTTATGCTTATAGCATGCTATACCGTATCAATTAGCCAACAGGACGACTCAACCTGCTATTCTCTTGATGAGATCCAGGTTCGAAAGGGTTACTATTTTTTTTACTTGCAACAGAAAACACAAGAATAAAATCTTGTCAAGTGCGAGTCGATCTCGCGCACCGAGGCCTCCGTACACATGTATAGTTTTAAAATGATTTTTTTTTTGTAATGTAACTACATATTTACGTTTTTTTTTTGGATTTTTTCCTAAACTTGTGCTACATAACATTGCTTCTTGCCAAATTTCAGGACCTACCCCACACTAATTCCGAAAAGAATTGCCGGAGATGCAGTATATTTATGCATATAACTTCGCACATAAGAGTAATTACCTAATGTATTATATACTAAAACCTTCTTATAAGTATGTAAATCAATTTAGTAAAAGAAACAACAAAATCGGTTTATAGTTTTTGAGAAAATCGCGGACATGCAAACATATACCTATACGGGTCGAATACAAACCTCCTCTTTGAAGTCGGTTAAAAATATGCGTTTGCAGCATTTTGTTCAAAACGAAATGAATTGCGAGTAACACCATGTCTCACGATCGTAATTTTATTATTGGGTTTTTGCTTCTCATGTTGTCATTTCATTTTGACGAATTTATTTTACCCGAATGGCAGTAACACTGAAGTTGCTAAGTGGAGTGTCTTTCTATTTCCTGTGCCAGAGTTGGATTATCACTCTAATATCAACATGTAGTCTTGTAACAATGGTTCAAATTTTCAACTTATGTTATAAATATTATGGAATATTATACAGGTTGATTTTTTTACTGGTTCCAAATTTTTGCAGGCTGTTCTATCCATGAATATGAACAACTTTTACTATGGGACCAACTCTGAAATCACGAATAAAAAATCAGCTGTTTTTCATTTTGGTCAAGTAGGTAACTTTTGTATGAAACAGCTGATTTTTTTTAGTTGGTCCCATAGTGAAAGTTATTCATATTCATGGGTAGAACAACCTGTAAAATATTTGGAACCGGTAAAAAAAAAATCATCCTGTATTATTACTCCTAAGGCGTTAATCTTTTGGAGCCAAGCACACCCAACACCTTATTTAACTGGCCAGTTCTTCCCTTGCGGTTGTAGGGCTAACGCCCGCCTGATTTCGACCACCCTCCCACCAGAGTCCGGCGTCAAGCAGCCTGCTGTGTTTCGTCGGTGCGTGGAAGTTCCAGTGCTTTAGGCATCTTCTGGGCACGCTCGTTCCATCATAGACCTCATACATCGCTTTCCATCAGGCGTGATCGAGGTCAAGAGCGGGCCAAGTCAGCAATAAAAAAAAGTTGTTGATATTTATTATTTCTTTTACTTATTGTTTTTTTTATTATTATTATTTCTCTCTATTTCTACATTGATGGCGGTGCATTCGGTTCTGTCGTACTTAAGAGCTCAGTTGCTCAGTCGTGTGTTTGTGCCGTACTTTACTTACTCCAGAAGAACAATTTAAACCGATTTGACCAATCACGAGCCAGATCACATCGATGCTTGCCGTCGACCGCGATATAAAAAGAAAATATTTTGTTTTCACGTAGGCATCGAGATAAACCCCATGTATCAGTGAGGTATCCTTAGCCATGTGCGTGCTTGTGTATTAGCGTTTAACATTCATTTAATTTACATGGAGGTAGCGAGTGAAACTGCGATCGTAACGTATCGCAGTTACGTATTTTCGGCATGTAATTACCCTTATTCCAACAAAGAACGACCCGTGTACTAATACCAGCTGGCCTTGGCAGCCATTTAATTTTGATTGACGAATAGGTACATACGGATGTCCGCACACGAGGTAAGACGGCTTTGATTTGTGGTTGGTTCGGTATCATTAGCGTATTTGCAGCTCACTTCGCATGATTGTACTTTGACACGAATGGATGCGATTCGTTGACCAGAAGGCGTTTCTGGATCGCTGAACGGCTTCAATGGTAACATAACTGACATTTGTGGTGCTAATATACCTACCAATGTCATTCAGGTTCCATTCTCTAGTGTCAGCACTCGCTACTTTGATAACTTATGTCGTGGTAAAGAGAATAATAGCCAGTCATTTCATATAGGGTGGTAACGAAGCTGCGTATAGATAGTGCAATCCACGAAGACGCACCCCACTCTTCTTCCGAATCGTTAATGGTTATCGCTAGTTAATTCCACTAGTTTTTAGTTTCTTCAATACACACTAATTACCCACTAATAATAATTAGTGTATAACAACAAAACTAAAACACTAGTGGCATGATTCACACTTGTGTTATAAGCATTATGAAAGAGAGTGGGGTGCGTCTTCGTGGATTGCACTATCTGTAAGTGTCGAATGGCTTTTTAATGCATACTATAATTCAGATGAATAGTTGGTTGTTACAGGAGCTGACGGACGCTGCGGAAGGTGGAAAAACTCGTTGCCAAATTCTGGACCGACTATATTTAGATTGCTATCGACGCGCTAAGAAAAAGAAGAAGAAGATGAGGTTTATAAAAATCTTGATTGTTAATTCCGCTATTTTGCTCTTAGACGCTACGTGGTAGTGTTTGCGGGTTGTTTTTTTACGTCGAAGTTTTTCTGTTAATTTGGTTTGAAATAAAACATCATTAATGTTTTGAGTGCTTGTTCTATCAGAAAGTATTCAAGTTTTAATACCTCTGGTCTATTCATGTTCGTCGTTAACAGAATTGTCAATCAACTCAGGTCAGCATGCAGAACACATAAATCTTAAGAATACAACTGTCATCATCTGCCTAGCCTTTTTCCAACTATGTGGCGTCAGCTTTCAGTCTCATCGGATGCAGCTGAATACCAGTATTTTACATAAAACAACTGCCTATTTGACCTTCACACTCAAGTTACTGGGTAATACTAATACGATACCTCTTGGTAAGACTGGTTGTCAGACTTTCGAGCTTTTGACGACCCGTAACAGCTGCCAAAGATCTACGAATGACAGCCGGGATCAACGGCTTAACGTGCTTTCCGAGGCATATGGATGGATAACCATCTTTACATACTAATACGAGGGGTTGGTATGTAAAGATGGTTATCCATCGACGGACCAACCGCGGCAAGCATAGGACTTAACCACAAGCCCCTCTAAATCATCGGGATTGTCCGAAAGGGTTACCCCGGAACACAAAGGGCTAAGGTATGAACACGGGTGGGTTTTAGTCAGTAAGAGTCTGACACTCCCTTCTGCTCCACCCAGAGCGGGTCATTTGATGATTCCCAATCCTCAAAAAAAAAAACCCCTCTAAATGAATACAACTATAATATAATAATTTATTAAACTAATGTTATTTAGTTTATGAATAGAGACACATGGAACTATTAATTCAAAGAACAATTTCTCTCAAAACTAAGGTTTAAGGCTAAACTATGGTTTAGTTTTAGGTTTAAGGTTTAAGTAGAACCTTAAATGTTTTTAGAAATTGTGTCTTTTGTTTTCTAGCCATTGACTATCGTATAGTATTATTGGTATCGAGACTAGAGATATAGTACAATTTGAAATTGAAATTGTATTTGAATTTAAAAGAAGATGTATCCTTGAAATATAAATGAGGCTTTATGCAATGTTTTAAACATTTCATACATAAGTAGATGTATGGTAATAATGCTTAAGAGTAAACTAGTCGCGAGCTCGAACTCACTGGTGGTCATGGCCAAAAAGCACGCTGGCCCGCCTGGCTTCGTGTCCGACAGCGCTAGTATCAGTGATAAGCAGTTAGACGCTATTCTACACGAACAACATCTACTTCTCATGCACAGAAACACCGTTCCGAACTGATAGGCGCGTAAAAAAATTCGAAAAGTGCTTCGGGAAATCGACGTTTATGAAGAAACGACTACATAAATCAATTACGAATATAGTTTATTGATCTCTTCGATAACTGAGCTTTGTCGGTACGGACTTGTTTTTGAAGATTTTACAGTTCTTTTAATACTTATTTACACCCAAAGATACGTTAAAATAGCAAAAAAAAAAAACGAATATTTGTTGGCTCATAACTTTTTAATGGCTTTTTATTTTACTATTCTGTTTCCGTTTGTGTCTGACAATTAATAATAAGTCAAAACGATATCATCTTTAACTTTGGATGCACAATGACAGACAATGGAGTAATATTATCCCGAAATTTGTAAAAAATATCGTCAAGTGGCACTTTATGTGAAGGTCGCATAAATATCTTGGTATCTAAAACACCACCGTATGGGCCAAAATTTTGAAACAGTAAAGGTGGAGTTTCTTGCTCATTCTTCATACGAAACTACCACAAGAAAGGGGCATCTAGAGTCAATTATATTTTAGTGTAAATATTGACATTTAAAAGTGCTGCCTGTTTTGTGCCTATTTGAAATAAATGCAGATTATTGATTATTAATTATTGATTGCATTGTGTTGACTTTGACAGCAAATCTATTAGAGAATGACCAGAGAAAATTATTGGAGTTGAAGAATAAAATATAATAAATAAATCTACAAATACAATATTGAAGAGAGCGCTAATGCCTAATAATATAGAAAAAAAAACTAAAGTTTTGATATAAATCAGCAAGAATAGAGCATACTTATTAGCATGAAACTAATTAATTTTAAACCATAGGCTCTCAAACTTATTTTGCTCACCGCCCGATTTGAGAACATAATTTTTTCTAGAGCCTCCATTTTTTACCAACCATCTGTCGCAAATCTGCAACTGCTATTGCCACGATTATATTTTTTAAATCGTGTAATATTATACATTTATTTAATACTTTTTGGCACACAAATGTACAGAGGCGGACATAATACCATAGGCATTTTTACCAGTTATCTTATGGGTGATGCAGAGACAAACAGTGGTAGGTGCAATCATGAAAATTGAGGAATAAATATTTTTAATAGTCGTAGTCGCTGTAGTATTTTTATATTTATTTATTATTCCCAAAATCCACAGATATTTGAAATTTAGCTCTATAACGCAAACTCATTTCATATCATTCTAGAAGCTTCCCATTCGGCGCGCACCTTTGTTTGATTTTGACAAGAATAACTGACATCCGTCAACTGAGCTGCGCACCGAAAGGGTACAAAAATTTCACAACTTCTATCTTCGCCCAAACCCTAATTGTTTTTAAACATATCTTTGTGCATTGATATATATGTTACACTAGATTAGCAATTACCGCACCAAGGCGTTGCCACTAGGCTGATGGCCACAGCCATCAGCGTAGCTAACGTCAGTTCAGTGCTCTGTGTAACACCAACCGAAGTCAACAGAGTGACATGCGACAAAAAATATGGCGAAAGAGTGCGATTCAAGATCACAAAAACATAATAAATTAACCGGAATTACTTTCCACACGTAAATTAATTGTCTCTGTGTTTATATCAACGTAAAAACGCAATAAAATGTAGAATTTTGTAAATTAGGTTCAGTGTTACCACTAAAAACTTAGTTTTAGTTTCCCACATTAGTGGGAGTTTTTAATTTATGGAATAAGTGATTTTAAATATTTTTTAATAATAACAACGTAGCAGGGTGCCTAAAGATGCAGCACGCCGTGAAAAATGGATGGAAATAATCTGATTGCTGAGAAAAGAGACTGACTGGCTACCTACTAAATCATTAAATTCCATTAATAATAAAGAAAAAATATTCTTAAAGAAAATGTCTTAGTTATTTTCATTATTTATAAACTTCTGTTACACATCCAATAAGAAATACATAATTCAAATATTGAAAAAATAATTTAACCTACAACGCTTTTTATGGCTTAAAATGTTGGGTAAAATTTCGCATGGGTAGGCAACCCCATCACGTCATTGCATGTTTATATTGCGGTCTTTGTCTAATCTAAGCGACAGTATTATTTTTACGACGTGTGTAAGTGAGATAGATATATGTTTACTTTTAAATGTTTAGTGGTTTCAAAGCTACGTCGTCGCATTCATAAAGTGGCTACACTTTTTTGACACATTTTATTGAGGTTTGCTTCTCTAGTTATATAGCTCAATGTCTTTGTGTGTACCTATGTTAAAGCACTAATTTAAAAAAAAAAAAATTTTTTTCTTAATTTAGCTTTATTTTTAGCTCTTTTGCATCATTGGATATATCATTTTATTTTATTTCATTATCTGGGTCTTCCATTGACCCCCCTAAAGTCTCAAACATGCACGAGGGGGCGTTATGGCCCAATGACACGTTCAGAACCGATGTTTTAAACAAACCACTTGATAAAGTTAAATTATTTATTCTGTAACTCTCTTATATTGCTTCAAAAAAAATCTCATTTAATCCGTTCATTTCAGCTATTAGTATTAATTCAGTTCTGCTCTGTCTCAACAGTAGACATGTACAGATGTCTACTCTCACTCATTTTACGAAAAGAATTCAATATCGTGACATATGGTGCTGTGGTGCAATTCAAAGGAGTTAACGGTCTTATTCATAAAAACAGCTTGCCATTAGTTAAAATGCTCAATAAGCAATAAAACTTCGATAAAATTTCGTATCCATAATATAACTAAAATGCCCTTTAACTTAAGAATTAGGACATTAATTTTGTATTTCAGGACTGTAGGACTAGTAAGGATGGCGCTTCACTACAAACAGCAGAAACTGAAACTGCCTACAAAAGACAACATGAGGCACCGATGGCAAATGAAAAGCAAACATTTTAAAAATGTTAGGTCAGTGGGTCGCCTTAGGTGCGGATTTAATATAAAACAGGCCTTGATCTGTGACTTTGTTTCAGAATTTCAGATCGAAGGTACATCAGATTGCATAACTCATCAAAAAAAAAATTGTATATATGACGAGTTAGGCCTATCAACCATTTATGACGCGACTCAAAACGCAAATATTTTATATTTGACTAGTTAGGCGTAACATTCATGTGATGCTACTCAAAAGTAACGTGTAACAAACTCAAATCACGAACGAAAAGCCAGAATCACAGCACTAGTAGGTATTTCAATGGCGGTCGGTACACGACGCGCCTTACAAAGTATGCATACACACGAACTGCACGCGTCGGTGTAGCGTCGAGGACGATGGCCCTAAAAGTATTGTAGTAAAAATTTCCAAGTCAATGCTGATATAAGTGCAATACACTGTGAACTAAAATAATGTATCAATACTAAATTAAGTTAGTTTATGTTTAGACAATATGGACCGATGAGCTGGTTAAGGCCGCAGGAATCCGCTGGATGCAAGAAGCGCAAAATCGGTCGTAGTGGTGATGCTTGGTCTGCCCACAAGTAGTGGATGCCTTTACTAACATTACTTTGCCCGCCCGCAGGATGGTTAATGGCCCATTCGAGGGAGTGGGTCTTAGAAAGGAAGCCACTTCCACAACACTTCCCAGCAGTGGGAACATTATAGGCCAGGGATGGCGAACCAAGGCTGTTTGTGTATGTCAGTTTAAATGTTTGTAAAAGCACCCACAATACAGGAGAAATTCCTAATGTGAGGAAACGTTAAAAAAAAAAATAAAGGAACGCGTACCATTGCTGGCGCGTAAAAAGATAATTTGGGCACGGCATAATTTCAAAATTTTAGGTAGTTACCCAAGTCTAGTTTGCAACAGTAGAAATCGCACAAAATTTCTAATATTTCATTTTAATAAATAAAACAAATGTTCGCTTCATATAAAATACTGGTATTCAGCTGCATCCGGTTAGACTGGAAGCCGACTCCAACATAGTTGGGAAAAGGCTAGGCAGATGATGATAAAATAAAAAAACTGTTAATATTAACATGCGTCCTACACCGACCAGGGGATGTCCTTAGGTGCACTTGCATAGTTCGTACAGGGATAATTTTCGATTGGTGTCTCATTTCATTAAAAACGTCTAACGGACTTCTGCGAGCTCGACCTCTCATATGGCTTCCAAAATTCCAGGACCCCAGGGTCCCGAGAAATGTCAAGAGAGATTACAAATAATAATAACAGTGCGAAAATATATACAATAGTATAATAGGCTTGTCAACTGAAAAAATCTAATTAGTCCGTCAGTTAGATTAGGTATATCAAAAAATATTTGACCTGTATTTTTTCTTTTGTTACATAAACCAAAATTGACGAAGATACGACGTTTTTTAAATTCTCAATACATCACACCTTGGTATAATTTTTAGTGCGTTCTGACGTCACGAGCCCCCGAGCCGAGTTTTGATGCGTTTTATCTTTGTCAATATTCATCGATTTAAAAAAAAAAAAAAAACCGTGTCCATTATTTTCCAATACTCTAACTGACGGACTAAATAGATTTTCAATTTATTGATGGTGGAAACTAGCCTATTATACTCGTACATATACTTAGATTGTTTGTTGGCATGTCACGGTCGCACTAAATAGTTATTTGAAAAATATGTTCATCCCTGTTATAGGTTGATTATGCTTACGTTGAAAACCGCTACCTCTTATCTCTTAAAACGATTACATTACCCGGGCGACAGAAGCGGGGCACTCCGTACGAAAATAATTTTATGTGCAATAAAAGGCTTTTACTTGACGCGTAAAATGCCCGGTTTCAGTCTACGTCGCCATGTTTGGTGGCGGCTGTTCACGAATTTTCATCGATATTGGGAGTTTATTTTGGCTTAAATTGGATGTTGCAGTTACAATAACTCTTTATTATGTACAGCACTTTCATCAGCATTTAAGAGAATTTTTACAAAATGTAACATCATAACACGCCCGTAAATCCTGAAGAAATATGAAATGAAATGTTTATTTATGTAAGTTGATCTTATAAGATACTTTTACACGTCAATATTTTGTTGGTCTACAAGTTGCCGGAATTTCCAAGCTGATTGATCCCAGGAAAGAAATGCTGAAGCAAACTCAGAAGTCATGGTAGCTTTTAACTGGTACTGGAACTAGTTAGAAATGTAGTACTGCCTAGTACACCCGTATTTCGACAGTTATGTTCATGTCTCATATAATAGGGTGCGAATCTATAATAATAATAACATTTAATTCAGAATCACTTCCATATTTATTAGTAACAATGTATACTTATAAACTAGTGTTAGTAAAATTTATTCACCTATAGCTGCGTGAGGCACGCCGGTCCTGGAGAGTCTACTTGACTACATGCAGTTGTATCCACCACCTCAGGATCGGAGAGTCCCATCTATCAGCCAATGCTCTGGTGTTGGGGCTGGCGCGAACATGGCGTAACAGAGATGCGAAAAACTGTCAACATCCGCGTCGGCAAACATGCCGGACGCACTGCAAAAACGCGGCAGCCCCATCAACACCCGGAACGTATTGTTATATTGTATGCGCAGGCCACTATTCCATCTCATGGACACAAATCCAGAATCGAATCTCTTCGGACGAGGCTATCATATAATTATGGTAGAACTTCACATAAAGGTAAGTTCGTTTAATCACTAATTATACTTTAGCCTCGTCCTAGAGATTAACACTGTACACGTGAGACTGTGCTCGCATCTGTAACAGAAGACAATCATCTAGTCTCTTGCCCGTTCTTCTCCACAGGGATCTACGCTTTGGAATGGGCAACTAGCTTCATCTTTCTGACTGACCGACCCTTGACAATTCAAAAGTGCCTATAATTGGTTTATTTGAAATAAATGCTTTGAGTTTGAGTTTGAGTTTAGTGTAACGAAGCGGGCCGCTAATAAGAAATTCCTGTTTATTATTCCTTATTTATTATTAACTATCCGACTCGGAGAAGTTTGTATCGCCGCAGATTCAATAAATTGCAAAATGTATGAGAGAATGAATTATCTTAATTTTTTTTTCCGTTTTCATAGTTATTCTGCTATTCGGGATGGTGACAAATTTAATAGATCAAAGATCATGAAAGTCGGTCCAGACGTACTTGAGTTATAAATGGTGAAACTGACCCGACATTGTTTTATTTATGTAGATTTGTGTTTTAAATTGAATGCCGCTTGTATAATAAATAACACTTTATGATATACCTTCATCAATTTTCATCAGCCTAATTAATAGTTCAATAGAAACCCAATCCCCTGCGACTGTCATCCCGTCTTCGGATGCAAGAGTGAAGAGACTAGAATATGAAAAAAGGGTAAACGGTAATGTGACAGCTGACAGACGAGAATTTAAGAAAAAACATTTTTTTTCAAAGGAGCAGGGCAGTTAGAAGAAGAGGATCAAAAGAAGAACAAAATTCAATATTTTTCTGTGTGCAGTTCACAAACGCCTAAATCTTGTATCGGCTAATTAAAAAATTCGGTGAAATTTATTTTTCTATCGAACCAGCCCATCGCATCGCATCGCGTGCCTGTGCTATTATTACGTTTTTACTTAGCGATCTTTCTGACTCTTTCTTCTTTTTTTTTGTTTGTATCGGCTCCTAGCGTGATATTAAGTATCCTTCCTCAAAAATTGGGCTATAAAATGATTTTTTTAATCCGACTGTTAGTTCCAGAGATTAGCGCACACACGCGCGGTTCTTTACATACCGAGACCCCTCCGTGCCTCGGAAAGCACGTTAAGCCGTTGGTCCCGGCTGTCATTTGTGGATCTTTGACAGTCGTTACGGGTAGTCAGAAGCCCGAAAGTCTGACAACCAGTCTTACCAAGGGGTATCGTATTACCCAGTAACTGGGTTGTGGAGGTCAGATAGGCAGTCGCTCCATGTAAAATACTGGTATTCAGCTGCATCCGGTTAGACTGGAAGCCGACCCCAACATAGTTGGGAAAAAGCTAGGCAGATGATGATGAGTTCCAGAGATTAGCGCGTTGAAACAACAAAAATACCTCAGCTTTATTATTAACTACCAGCGCCCCGCGGTTCAATCCGCGTTAGTTTAAATCCCGTGGGAATATCGGGATAAACAGTATTATATGTGTTAATATCCTGGTTATAAACTATCTGTGTGCCAAATTTCATCCAAATCCGTTCAACGGTTTACGCGTGATTGAGTAACAAACATCCAAACATCTTCACAAACTTTCACATTTATAATAGGTATTAGTAGGATATATAGAAGATAGGTAGATATCTAAATCTTATGCCCAGTACAAATTGGTGAAACGTAACATGAAATGTTACAATAAGCTGGCCTAATCCATATAATACAACATGAAATCAACGAACATCTAACTTTTCAGGTAAGTAGTTTAGATTATGGTCTGGCAGTTTGAGTAATTTATGCTGCCTACCCAAATGTCATTTCTTTGGTACTATGAGTTTGTGAGTTCCTTAATTACTGACAAATGTATGACAGGTCCACTCAATCTGTGTGGTTATTTCCTCAAAATATCATATGGAGATGGTTTTTTGAGGAAATACATAAATAATACTGGAATTTAAAAGACTGTGACCTCTGATTTTATTTCAGTCTTTGTTCTCAGAGTAGTCAGATAGGAGATGGCGCCCTCATTTAGTTTTTAAAATATTTAAACATGACGGACGTGTAAAAATGTTTGTACAAACCTACTTAATGAAATAAAATAATTTAACTACACGAGTTTCTTTCGACGTATGTTATATTTCATGTTACGATTCACAAATCTGTATCCGGTGTAACGGCTAGAGCTTTGCAGGTAGGCTAAAGAGAATCTGTTCTTATGCTAACAAATGCACACTTATCGTTCTGAGCATTAGCACGTATAAGATAGAAAAGGTACCGTCCTTGGTTTCCTAGGACGCAGTCGCTTGGACACCGAGCAGCAGGACTTGCCAACATGGGTACAGGAGGCCGGTCAGGCTTTCGGCAGGTCACAGACAGTGGCGTCACATCAAGTCGCCGGTAGGGCGGCGGATCAGTGTGCGTGCGGCGCACAGTTTAGCTTCGCGTGCAGCGCTCAGTTCAGCTACGGGTGCAGCGTGGTGTTGGTGACTGATGTGTTTGTAGATTCCCTGCCCTCAGCCTGGACGTAGAAGCCGGGACGTAGGAGCTGGGATGTAGAACCCTGGAAGGCGCATTAGGGTGCGCATGTTACTAAGAGTGCAAAAGCAGCAAGCAGCGTGCGATGTGTCCAGCCTCATTCATTTAGGAACGGTGTAGGGAACAGGATACGGGGAAGCTCAACGCATCGCAGTGGTTCACAGGCAGAGAGGTTGCAAAGACAGCGTGTCACAGTGAAACATGCAATATGAGTATGTGACAAGCAAGCATAAAACACAAGATAAACAATACTCTTTTCAATTAACTTTTGACATTGGCAGAATAGTTGACATCGACTTTACTTGCCATAAATAAAAATAGAATAGAATAACAATGTAGCAGAAGATGGTTTGCTATTTAGCTTATAATACACAGTGAGGCCTTGCACAGTCTGGATGCAGCAGCATTGCATACATATTTCCGTCTCCTATGCACTGGACAACATACAGCCGCGTGGTCTGACATTGACAACCGCGCAATCAGATATTAAATAGGTAGATAGATAATAACAACGTTTATCTTCCAGTGCAGAGGGTCTGGTATAATTACCAAATTATTAAGGAAATCACCCCAGATTTGGGGCACACAGTATCTTGAGGGTCAGAGACTCCCTCCGGCTAGCCAAGCAAGCAAATGTTAAAGTGGCAGTGTTGTTAGAAAATCAGTGTTGTGCCATGATTCTATAGTCTGATTTTTAATTCGAAGGAATTCTGACATTTCCGAAGTGTTGCCAATAATAAAGCGGTCCTACTAAAAACGGAACGCATTTAAGCGAAATTAAAAAAAAATCTTTCTTGTATTAACGGTTTCAATTAGAAAAACTAAAACTTAAAAATTTATTGATAATTTTAAAATGGTAATCAGATTTTTTATTATCAAATTATTGAAGATACAATAAAGTAAGGTAATTATTTTTCTTTCACTGGAATCCCTGACCACTAATCCATGGGTTACAAAGCTTTTTTAGGAAAATATTTTTGATTGTAAAATCTTCGCTTCTTGTAACTACAGATTTGGCAGTATGGGCCTGGATTCCTTAGCCTGTTCTTCGGGACAATTAATAATTATAATGTTTCATTATCATGCATGTTAATCGGCTTCTAATGTGCTCACGGTGTTTGTTGTGATTTATTGGTGAGTTTTTATTTGCTGTTACGTTTTGTTTGTTGTTTACATTCTCATATAGTTTACTTGATCTCATTCTCTTTCATATTTTATGTTATTTTATCCGAAAAATTCTAGTCATTTAAATAACTTAGAAAAAGGACAAGACAGAAAAGGTTTATGATATCTGAAGTGTCAAAAAATGACCGCTGTCAGAATTCATTCGAATTAAAAATCAGACTTTAGTGATGTGACTTGCAACATACTAATTGTAAAATATTTAGCATGAGTCGTCTATTTCCCATTGAGAACCCTGACCACAACGTTTCCGTAATCTAGAAAATTGGCCATTTATTCAAGGGCCTTCCAAATATGAACACTAAGCATTTTATCAAATCAAACGGATCACATCATCAGCAAAACACACACACACACACACCCTCATCACACATCATCAGCGAAAATATTCGCAAAGGGACGTCAATATTATATTACTTGCTATCAAAGCATAGCTTTGGGCAATACTCCGTGTTGATAAAACTAGTAAGTTTGTATATATGAAGACATCACGGTATACTTTTCCAGTATAACCTGACCTGTTATTATACGGAAAGTTTTAAAGAACGAGAGGTCAGCTGAAAATGGGAATGAAACCACACTCTTACATTGACAAGGGTGACATGTGAGTCAATAGGGAAAATGGGTTACAAAAGAGAGTAATGGTAAAACAAACTTGGGGTTACTTGATACCATCGCTTAGTTCAGTTGGTTTTATCTGAATATAAATAATAATATGTTGTGTCTTTCAATGGCGTTTATTTATGGTGGAGGCAAATATCATGGAAGATCTAATCTGAGTGGTCTTAAATCAGTTACAAGGCAATTTAGTTAGCTACATACTCTCCAAATAATTGAATAGGTTATTTTTGACGTACAAACGCCAGCACATCAAGATACCACAATCTGTCAAAATTTTCCAATCGAATATGTTTGTACAAACACTTTTATACGTCAAATATATTTTATAAACTAGATCTGGTTGGTGTTTCCTATCTGACTACTCTGAGAAGAAAGGCTGAAACAAACTTAGAAGTCATAATCTCCAGCTGCAGTCAGCCTCTGCGCTGCCACCGACGACGCCGTGGAAGAGACAAAGTTTTGGGCCGACGACATCTGAAATACAGGCAGATGAAGAAGAAGTGAAGACCATGTAGATGAATGTTTGAAAGGTCTTTTGAGGAAAGAACCACACAGATTGATTGAACCTGTCCAGGCATTTGTCAGTAATCGTGACTCAAGCTAGAGTTCGGAGATTGCAGTTTTTTTTTCTTCTTATTAGCACACAGCTAAACGGTATAACGACAAACAGTGGTAAAAGTCATTGACCATACATAAACTTATCATATTTTGAATATTTACTTGAATGACTGACAAACAACGCACACTTTAATAAAGATAGAAGCATCAAAGTAAGGTAAAAAATAATTAATAAAAAATCTTAAAATATTTTCGGGCCAACAAAGGGTTGAAGTTGACGTATGAACAAAGTCACAAATAAGAGGTTCTACACACTTGTTCGGGTTTCGGCACAGCCGGGCGGCAAAATTTAATCCATGTAGTTATGCAAGATGTAAGGGGACATCGGTGCGCAAACTGTAACTATGAATTCAGCACATGCGCACAGCGCGCGTAGGCGACAGCGACGCGGAGGTGAGGGTGGGAGCGAGACAAAACACAAAACACACAATTTCTTTGTGTAATAAATGCTTTGAGTACAAATCTTTAGAACGCACGGTGATGCCTGCGGATAAATTAAATTTTATGTTATTTAATTTCATATCTTTGTTGGTTTAGTTGTTGCTTTAATTTATGAGTACTGTTTGTTTTATTTTATTTTGTTAGCTGTTAAGTACGAATCATTTGATCTGACTTGGTTTCCCAACGTCCTTACCACTGAAAAGCAGCGCTGTGCTGTGGGTCCCCCTATAGCACAGCATCATGCTGAGTGGAAGCCTTCTTGTCACAGTCATGACGTGCAGCCGTCGACTACCTCTGCTTTGTGCTCGAGTATATAGATATTTTTTGTTTTTATTATATGCTGTCATTAGAATTAATTATCTTTTTGTTTGCACGTGTTTTTGTGACAAATAAACCTATTTTTCTTTCTTTCACATGTTTCTGGACGCCACAGCGTGCAGCGTAATTTTTTTTAAATAACCGACGAAACATTTCAGCCCATATCAACAGGGTTCTGAATTCATGGCGCATTGATGTCCTCTATGTGATATCACATGTGATCTCACACTCTGTGGATTGGAAAAAAGCCACTCGGCTTAAGTCGAATTGTTCCGAGCTGATCCGAAAATGATTCAGAGAGGGTGTATGCCGATCGGCACGACCGGAATGAAAGCCTGTAGCTTGTACCTAAATACTTGGGGTCGGCTTTTTTTTTTCAACAAATACTGCCAAATCGAATGTGCCGACCGGAACATGTGAGTAGAACCCTTAACAGGAGGCTGGTATATTCATAAACTCAAAATTTTAAACGGAATTTGAATTTTATCACGAACTTTGTAGAAATCTGTAAATTTCGGTATCTTGCGGGCTCTGGCAACGAAAAGTAAAGTCTGATTATAATTTAATATTCCCCTGTTAACGTTAATAATCTTGTAAAATTGTGAAATTTAGAGAATTTTTGTTTACTTACTTAAATTTTTGTTTGACTTGATATTATTATCTTGTTAGGTTTAAGTTTCTTATTTGATATTAAAAAATGGAAGTGATGTTTTTAAACCACAATTTCGTTCTTCTTAGCCTGGTTATGGAAATCTAAATGGACACAATCGGCACAGTGTCAGTTATTGGCTACGTGCTTGACACCTCCAGCCTCCATGCTCAAACGATTTCATATATTAATATTAACGTCTAGGTACTTATTTTTTGATACAACAAAATAAAAATGGGTAGGTTCCAAATTATTTTAACGTTTGACTTTTTTCCGAGTTATAAGCACACTAGTTTACAGATAGACAGTCACAAAGATATGGCGTTTGTGGCATCCACTTAAGCACGTTTTATTATCTAGTACAAATATGGGCTTAGAATAAACACTTTTCGAATTTAATTAATTACAATAGTAGCCCGTTTTTGTTGACTTCGTTTCACACACTGTTGTTGGATTATAAATATGGTAATAACTGCTTCTCCACCCGTGACAAACAAATAAATGAATTCGAATTTAATTTATAACTCTCGTCTCAAAATGTTGAAAATCCAATAGCACGGTTTTATTTAGACGTTAATTTAGAAGGCACCTAATGTTAGTTAAATCTGACATTAGACTCCGGAAAGCCCGCCATAACTGGATAAACTGAACGTCTTATTAGAAACTTTCTTATCGTAAGTTCAAAACTGCAATTTTTATCAGATAGAGCTAAAGCTTGTTACGTTGTTGTTCGCTTCGCTTAACTTATCAGGTATAAGTAGATTTCCCTGAGACTGTATTATTATAGGCGGCTTAGAGGCAAGTTATGAAGAAGTTTAAAGTTCTTATTTTATTAAGTACCCGGTCCTTGTTGACAGGCCTATACTGTCCTCTTATACCTATAAACACTGTAATTTTAAAGCATTGTAAAAGTCATTAGTTTTAAAAGAGTAACCGTGGAGTTTGCCGGATATTTTCTATAGAAAACGACCAATTGAAACCGTGCACCTAGCTTCTGTCGCTTCATAAGTACCCAAATAGGTTTATCTAAAATTAAATATTTTGATTTTCCGCAATTGCGCTTGCGTTTGTTTAATTCAATAACGCTGACGTGACCAGAGGGCTAGCCTATTTTTTTGGCCAAAGAATCAGCATTGCCTTATATCGTGGCAATGCTGGTACGATTCCTATTGATAGCAATGCGGAAGAATTTTTTGAAGCCATTTAATTATTTCCCCTCATTTTTATATACTTGTACATAATAATAATTATTATTATTTATTATTATTATTTCCTTTATTTAACTAAATACATATAAATTATATTTTTAAATATTAGAATATAAAAAATATAAAAACATTTAAAAATATAAAAAATAGTAACCCACCGGTATCGGGAACAGGGTCCAAGCTACCGGCGGTCAGGGCTCCAGAGAGAGGAACCTCCTGACAATGCGGGCCGTGTCCAGAAGTACTGCTTTCTGAATCAAGCCCTTGATCCAGCCGCTCAACGAGAGCCTCCTCAGATGTTGGTCGAGGCTCTTGGCTATTAATCCATTGGCTGTCACGACTATCGGCACAATGATCGCTGAGTCCACATCCCACATGTCGACAACCTCGCGAGCCAAGTCAAGATACTTGATTTGTTTATCTTTCTCGGCTTTCACGAGGTTCTCATCATGCGGGATGGTTATGTCAACAATCATTGCGCGCCGCTCTGATCGATCCACCACCACTATATCAGGCTTATTGGCAACAATAGTCCTGTCAGTGATGATGGATCGATCCCAATATAATGTGATATTACCATTTTCGAGAACTGGGTCGGGCACATACCTGTAGTACGGCACCTCCGATTCCACAAGGCTGTATTTCAGAGCAAGTTGCTGATGGATTATCCTGGCTACAAGGTTGTGTCTATGCAAGTACTCTCCGTTAGCCAGACGAGAACACCCGGAGATAATATGCCTGATTGATTCTCCCGGCCGGTGGCATGCCCGACAGATGTCAACCGTGCCGTCTTTCACAATAAATCTCCGGTAATTATTCGTCATCATAACTTCGTCCATAATTGCACAGACAAAACCTTCGGTTTCTCCAAAGAGGTCACCGAAACGTAGCCAGGCTACGGACGCTAGTAGGTCTACATCAGGTCCATGTAGGGCCCGGAAAAAGCGTCCGTGAAGCTCCTTACTCTGCCATACCTCCATGCGATCATTAGTGTCAAGTACTACTGGCTTGCACCAGTTCTCTTTAGCCAAGGAGAGCGGAGTGAGGCCCTTGTCGACCGTGACTACATCTCGATGCATCCCCACGTCGGTTTCTAGGAAATGTTCCCTGAGACTGCATATCTCGCGATTGTGGAGGGTCTTAGCGTTTAAAAACCCTCGACCTCCACATTTTCGCGGGATATACAGCCTCATTACCGATGACCGTGGGTGATGCATTCGATTTGCAGTCAGCAGCGTACGGACCTTCCTATCCAGGGCGTCGAGTTCAGCCTGAGTCCATTTGAGTATGCCGAAAGAGTACATCAAAACCGGCATGACCCAATCATTGAAGGCGCGCACCTTGTTTCCGCCTGATAGAAGACTATTAAGTACTTTTTTCAGGCGGCCAAAGAAGCGCTCCTTCAACGATTGCTTCATGTCAGTAACATTGATGCCTAACGCTTCCGACATACCCAAATACTTATAGGTTTCGGATGCGGAGAGGGCTCTAAGGTTTGTGGAATCCGAGAGTTGGGTTCCCACGGATTCCACAATCTCCCCTCGCTTTACATGCATGACCGCACATTTGTCCACACCAAATTCCATCCTGATGGCGCTACTGAAAGTTTGAGTTGCTTTCAGTAGCTCCATCAGTTGTAAATTGTTGGGGGCAAAGAGTTTTAGGTCATCCATGTAGAGGAGGTGCGATATAACCTGACCACCTCTCCTCAGCCGATAGCCTAGACCTGAATCCTCCAGCAGTGTGCTTAGAGGATTCAAGGCTAAGCAGAACCAAAGCGGACTCAAACTGTCGCCCTGGAATATGCCTCGTTCGATCCTTATGGGTTCGCTATTCCTCTGAATATTTCGACATCCTGGATAGCGAAGGACCGTCCTCCATTGCCCCATACATGACATCAGGAAGGTGCGCAGAGTTGTATCTACTTTATACAACTCCAACACCCTCATGAGCCATGTATGTGGCACCGAGTCATAGGCCTTCTTATAATCTATCCAACATGTCGACAGATCCTTTCGGGAACGGCGAACCTGTTGGCTAATGGTCATATCAATGAGGAGTAGCTCCTTAGTACCGCGAGATCCGTTCCTACATCCATTTTGAGAAGCAGACATGATGGAGTTGGTATTTATATGTTTGTCTATTTTAGCTCTCAAAATGGATGTAAGAACTTTATAGACCGTCGGTAAACACGTGATCGGCCTATAATTTTTGGGTTCCGCGGTGCTACCGGATTTATGGAGCAGGTGGGTAATTCCTGTCGTTAGGAACTGGGGTAGCGAACCAGACTCCAAAGCAGTCTGGAACTGAGATGCCAAGCGAGCGTGTGACCTGGAGAACCATTTGATCCAAAAGTTGTGCAGCCCATCCGGCCCTGGAGACTTCCAATTAGGCAACGGACGGACTGCACAAGCTACATCTTGGGGGCAGATGGTAATAGCCCCCATTTCTGGTATTAGATCACAGGCTCGCTCGACTTCCCGAGTCCAATCACCTTCAGTGTGACTGACAGGTACCGACCAGATATTGCGCCAGTAAGAATACATGGCATCATCATCCGGCAGACACGCGTCAGCCACACTTTGGTCCGGTCGCTCCCAACCCCTATAAACCCACCTTTTATCGCTCTGGAAGGTGCGATTCTGAGTATATCGTTCTACTCGCCGCTTATAACGACGAATACGGTTCGCCCATGCATACACTTTCTGCTTCAGGAAGTCGATGCGCTCTGTGACACAAGACGTATAGTCTTGAGGACTAATATCAGTCCCCGAGAACGCCCGCCTCACAAAGCGCATCACTCTAGGGCGAGTATTGCCCTCCCTGAAGCAGATTAGTTTGCCGATGAGCGCTCTGGCCTCACCAATACGGCGTTCAATTCTGCACTGCCAAGGTGGTACAGCTAGATTCGGTCGTGTAGCTCTCGAGTCATTAGCAAATTTGACGTGAGCTACACGACATGCCGCTACAGCCGCGCAGTACAGAATCGAATGAGTATCGGTGAGGTCTTCGCAGCCATCAAAATAGTTTGACAACTGCGAATCCAGAACCGCCACCAACGCCCTATTTTTGTTATGCATGGGCAAACGAGGTAAGCGTGGCCTAAGTTCCGGCGACATGAAGCGATATTCCCGAATCGCATCCTCCAAAGCACTCCTCAATTCCTCATTACATTGGGTACTTACATTTGTAGCCCTGTCATTACTCCCCTCGTCAGCATGACTTATATTGGACTGCGGTAGTACTACAGCAGTCTGCGACTGAGGGGCGCTGACATGGCTACTCTGCATTTCACTTCGCAGGCGATCAAGTACAGTGTCATCCAACATATGATTACGCTGGATGACCCGCACCTGATCCGACAGTCGTTGTGCCGAAACGTTGACAGCTGGCTCAAGCACCTGAAAAAGAGAGAGCATCCGAGCACGGTACGCGGTCAGATTGTTTCCCCCCTCTGTAGCCCCATAGTATGAGCGCATGACATTTTCATTGATTGATCGTGTCCATCTCATGCGCTGCACACTTCCGCCGGGAGCTGGGACCCTATCAGAGGCCGGTGGGCCTCGAGGTCCTAAGCCGTCTGGCGGCCGGCGTCCTCCCCGTCGACGAGCAGGTGGTGGCGTCGTGGGCGGAGAGAAATACTCGTCGCTCGAGCTCGACGCAACTGCCACGGCCGGTGTCGTTACAGCACTCACAGTGAGACTGGGTACCGGCGGCGGCGAGGCGGAGCTGAGCGAAGAGTCCGGAGGTGGTGGGCGTGCTTGGCGTGCGGCTGATCTTGTCAACATAGAAGTATCTTCATTTTCCTAATTTCTTTATTATTGTTGTTTTATCGGAGGTGACATCTGTCATGTCACCTCCGATTCGACAGTTTCTGATTTCTATTACATTTTTCACATTTTCTGTTTTCTGCCTTTTTTTTTGGTTTTATATTATAATATACGTTTCTGGCTTTGATTTAAAAGAAAAACTATTGGTATATCTTGGTAAAATTACTTTAAAACGGTGAAAATTATAAAAGTTGGAAAATGACACGTCTTGTTGACACAGTGTTGCCAATTGTTATTATTATTATTAATTATTATTATTTTAAGACTGTTAGCTTTTTAAGTTATGTAAATATGTCTAAGTATATAATCTATACTTATAATAAATCTGTAGAGAGGTCAATTCTGTACATGAAATATATTTCCAAAATAACTATCAGCGGGTGATTAGTGATCCATACTGACGCCAAAAATGCAATCAGTAAAATTTTTGTCTGTCTGTCTGTCTGTCTGTATGTTCGTTATAGAAACAAAAACCACTCGATGGATTTCAACGAAACTTGATACAATTGTTCTACATACTCCTGGGCAGGTTATAGTATACTTTTCATCACGCTACGATTAATAGGAGCAGAGCAGTGAAGGGAAATGTTGGGAAAACAGGAGAACTTACTCCATTTTTTAAGCTTCCGTCGCGTGTGCAGCCTTAATGGTTAAAGCTACATAGAAATCATGTATGACGGAAAGGTTCTCCTTAAAATTATATAAAAAATATTCCACGACATCAAATGTCTATCTTTTATGGTTGGTTCACAATAACACGTGTAACACCCGATAGCTTAGCAGTTCGGAGTTTTCTGATTATATTTGTCTACTCTTACGTTTATAACACTCTCACTCATCCCTAATTAAAAAATGTTAACATTATTACCTATTTAAAAAAAAGAATCATAGAAATCGGTACAGAAACACCAAAGTTATACATGAAATACGCTAATAAGCCATGGCGCGTGAATACAGAATCTATATAATCCTACTAATATTATAAATGCGAAAGTTTGTGAGGATGGATGGATGGATGTTTGTTACTCTTTCACACAAAAACCAATGAACGGATTTTGATGAAACTGTACAGTAATATAGCTTATACATCAGAATAACACATAGGATACTTTTTATCCCGATATTCCCACGGGGTCGAAACTTAGGCGGGTGAAACCGCGGGGCGCAGCTAGTGCTGAATAATTTCAATAACTATTTATTCATTTATTTTATTTTACCATTTATGTACACACATATATAAACAGACAAGAAAAAAACAGAACAGAAAAATAGATACAAAGGTGATGTTTATTTTATAAGAAATCTCTTCCAGCATACCTGCGATAGGACAATAAATAGAGAGATGTAGACAGCTATTGAAAGAAAAGAATAACGGAGACAAAATAATACATAAAATCATAAACAATTCACTTAATAGAACTAAACAAATATTATGAGAATATACTTACATACATACAAATAAACATACATAGTTTTAAAATAAATATCACTACAATGTTAATATTAAATACATACATACACAACTATGATGAAGTGGAAAGATAGTGTTCTTTTACTCTTCTTTTAAAAACTGCAACAGTTTGGCAGTCCCTATTTATTTATTTATTTATTTATCGATTTATTTCAGGCAACAAGGCCCATATAAACACATACAATACAATAATAATATAACTTAAAAATACTATAAATACATACACCATAATAATTGCACTAAAAAAACTAACACACACGAATTGTCTGCGTCTTGTTTCGCTGACTGGTGTCATGTAGCCGGCCATGAAACCGGCGGTACACAACACCCTGCGGCCAGAACTCTTCCTTGAGGAACTTCTCGATATGATGTGTCGGAACACGCACCACGAACGACTTGAAGTTCGTGTTGTGACGCGACTCCAACTTCTCGACCCTCAAAGTCCAGTTGGTCTTCACACGCATGTACTCCATGATCTCCTCAACCTTCGTGGAGTGGTGCAATCTGGACACGTACAGCTGCGTCGCCGGGATTGCCGGACGCAGCAGCATGTTGGGTCCTGCCAGCGCGGTGCCGCACTGGTTCCGACAAGGAAGCTTCTTCTTCTTCTTCTCCACCTTGATGAAACCATCCTTGTCGCACGTGTCCTTCTCTGGACCCTGCCTTTTCAAAACCTTGTTGGGTTTGGACCGGCTCCGTTTACCCCCTTTTGTTTTTTCCGCTAGTTTTACCTGCGAGTTTTGCGACTCAGCAGGCTTGTTAACGGCTACTATTGCTGCGTAGGGTCCTTTGGGGGTCGACGAACCTACACACGTCGTTGTCTCCACCTGTGTCGAGGCAGGGACGGCCACGGCACGCGTTGCAACGCATGCATTCTCGGCAGTTGGTGACGCATTCAAGCCCGCCGACTCGAAACTGCAGATAGATGCGTTTTGTGCCCCGCGTCGCGTGTTCACGTTTGCGGCGTCGGTAGGTGACCTACTTGCAGATATTGCGTTGGTACGTTTAGTATCTACCTGCCTATCTATAGGGTCATATGCTCTGTGTAGTTATCTACTTAATTGTATATTATATTATTTTTAATGACTGTGAATGTGAAGACTATGTGGGTTAATTTTATTTTGCCTTTGTTTTTTTTCTCAGATAGTTTTAGTCATGGTCTGGCAGTTTGAGTAATTTATGTGACCTACCCAAATGTCCTTTCTTTGGTATTGTTCGTCGAATCGTTGCGCTTCCTAAGTTTGAGTTGAGCTGCATGATTACTGACAAATGCGTGCACTGACTGGACGGGTCCACTCAATCTGTGTGGTTCTTTCCTCAAAAGACCATTTCAGACACCAATCTACATGGTCTCCACATGATCTGACCAAGATTATGTCTGGACTTTAAAAGAGACTGTGACCTCTGAGTTTGTTTCGGCCTTTCTTCTCAGAGTAGTCAGATAGGAAACGCCGACCTCATCTCATTTTTAAAAAATATGATTGACGTGTAAAAGTGTTTGTACAAACCTACTTACAGAAATAAAATCATTTATCATTTATGTAATGAAACTTATGCGAACTAAACCACTGTGAAAGCTGGTGTGTTTGGTTTTTAATTTACTATGTAAATCATTTATTGATAAAATTGTCTCGCTGATGGTGGCCCATGTGTTGGATCATTTAGCTCCCTTCAAAATGATTGGTGGAATGAGCTGAATGGTGCTAATCCATGCGTCATGTTCGTGAACGGGCGCCGTCAGTATGGACTGGTCATCTCTTTGCTGCCATGGCTTATTTTAATTTAAAATTTAAATTGGTTTTTCTTTATCTTTTCACTACGGACGCTTTTAACGTTCAGCATCGTTCTCACATGCATAATTTTTAACGTGAATGATGTAACCAAATTATTTTGATTTAAAAGAGTGTCCGTGGAGTTTCTTGCCCGTTCTTCTCCATAGGTACCTACCACGCTTTGGAATGGGTAAATAGTTTCATCTTTCTGACTGACCGACCCCTTGACAGTTCAAAAGTGCCTGTAATTGAAATAAATGATTTGAGTTTGAATTTACTTTATAACTTTACAAAATCGGCTTAGAAAATGGATTCTTAATATTTAATAATGTACCTAGTAAGAAACTTATCTTTATTTTTCACTGATTTACGTCACTTACAATCAAAATTTACTATCAATTTTGTATTACAAATTCAGAACTAAAAGCATTATTTAGTTATAAGTTATAACACATTGTTGCCATCTTTTTATTATATTACGGGGAAAAAGCTTCTACAAAGCCTTCTTCTAACAATATTACAAGTTTTAGAAAGATGAAGCCGAAAGTTATGATTTGATGTAATAACAAACTAATAGAGGTACACAGAAAGTCCATTTTTCATCGTTAGCCTTATAATATGGACGGATCTTGACAAGTAGGTATGGAAGGAAATGTGTTAAGTTTTTAAAGTTCCTAGTAGTAATAACTTGGAAGGTTTTTATACGATCACGATACGGCTTCATGAGCCCTAGACAATCATGTTGTCGTATAGCATCAAGTTTTTCTAGCTGACAGCTGTGCTGCTGGGGAAATGATGCGCCACTTTTTCTTTCCAGCTAAAGCATTGGGAGTGTTGAACGGCGGCGTTTTGGGGGACCGTCTTATGTAATTTTGGTGTTCAAAAAGTCCTGTTTTTTAGCCTAGTTTGAAAAAAACTATTTTGATTTGTATACAAGGTGTAACATAATTAAGGCAAGACCTCATACACCTCAATTAGAGTATTGAGTTTAAAGCATAATACAATGACCAAAACTTATTGTTTTTAAAGCTTGCTATTTTTATCAAGAAAATCGTGTTGATACTAGCATTACTTTATGCATTTCAAATTGAGCCTTATGGCCTTGAAATAAGATTTAATTTTATTTGGCATAATCGGCGGTTAGTATGGAAAAATAAATTTTTGATAAAATAACTAAAAGTTACTGAAATCGATTCCATGGTCAATTATGAACAAACTACTTTCAGGACTTGCATTTATTCTGTCACACCTTGTATAAATTACTTTTTATGACCAGTGTTTTTTACAAAACATAATATATGCCAAGACCTTTTTTTTTTTTTTTGTGGATGGGAAATCATCCAATGACCCCTCCCGCTCTGGGTGGAGCAGAAGGGAGTGTCAGACTCTTACTGACTAAAACCCACCCGTGTTCCTTCCTTAGCCCTTTGTGTTCCGGGGTAGCGGTAACCCTTTCGGACAATCCCGCTGCCCCGGCAGGCTTCGGCCCTTTCGGGCCCCTTCCTAATGCTGACATCTCTTTGAGGCGCGCGTGGAACACGTACGCGCCGTCCGGCACGGGCCTGGTCCTGATCGGACGGAGGGTTACCCATTACTCTCCGCCCGCAGGCCCGCGCCTACGGTGGCCGGGAGTCGTCTCGCGGCTCCCGACGCCCGGGGCGTCTCCCGCGGCGGCTGGGACGTGAGGCCCTCTCCCTCAGCCGTCCCGCCACCTCCTTCGCTAGCATGACTGCTTCGCAGAAGGAGGTGACTGCCTCCCACTCCCTCTCGCCCCAGACCATGGCTTGAACCAGGGCCGGGCGCGAGAGGTCGCCGCCGCTGCCGATCGCCTCTGCGAGAACACGGCGGTGCTCCGCCCAATTGGGGCATACCGCCACCGTATGCTCCACCGTGTCCTCCGGGCGACCCTCGCAGTGGAGACACCCGGGCGTTTCCTCCCGCCCGATGATGTGCAGGAACCTCCCGAAACACCCGTGTCCGGTGAGGACCTGCGTCAGGCGGTAGGTGAGGGCGCCGTGGCGCCTCTCTAGCCAATATGCCAAGACCTTAGCCTTAGAAAAGGATCAATAATATTGTGATACATATTTGTTCGGGTTGGTATGGTTCGGCACAACTAGGCGGCAAAATCGAATAAATATAATGGGTGTAAAATAATAATAATAAACCATTTATTATCAGGTAACAAAGAGCCATAGATACATACCTTAACTTAAGTATACATAATAATATAGTAACAACTTTGTTAGTAAATCAAACTTAATAACTATGTTAGTATCACTTAGTTGCACTATGTCTTTGTGCGTTCCGGTGGCACTTGTCCGCGAAAACGGCGGAATACCACATCCTGCGGCCAAAAGCTCTCTTCCATCACCAGGTGTAGGTAGCATGTTGGTATGCGCACCACAAACGCCTTACAGTTGACGTTGCGATGCGACTCCAGCAGCTGTACTCTCGGCGCGTACTTCAACCTTTGGCGCACGTACGTCACGATGTCTTCCGCGTCAGTGGTGCAGTGGAGGCGGGAAATATACACTGGAGTATTCGGCTTTGCAGCACGCAGTTTTTGGTTGGGCTCCGTAGGAGCCTTGCCGCAGCGGTTCTTACAGCTACTCTGTAAAAAATACCATTAAGGGGAATTGCCATGGTAGACCGCCAAATTAACATTTTCTAATGTTTTTTGCAATTTGCAAGTCAGTGTCAGGTTATATATTGGGGGCTTGTGGCTAAGTAATAACAGCCGCACGGGTCGATCGATCAGGTTAAGCTACGCTTGCCGCGGTTGGTCCGTGGATGGGTGACCATCTTTAAATGCCAAGACCCGTCCGTGCCTAGGAAACTACGTTAAGTCGTTGGTCACGGCTGTCATTCGTGGGTCTTTGACAGTCGATACGAGTAGTCAGAAACCCGAAAGTTTGACAACCAGTCTTACCAAGGGGTATCGTTTTAACCAGTAACTGGGTTGTGGATCTCAGATACCTAGGCAGTCTTCATGCAAAATACTGTAGGCTAATTCTGCTAATTTAAAACGCTCAAAATCTACTCGCAGTCTCATCTCAGCGACAAACAAATGTCAAAAACTTGTCAAAATGTAGGGAAATTTGAAGTATTTTTGACAGATTGAGACTGAGATCAGACTGTGAACGTTCTTAAAAATGAAGAGAATTGCCCCTCTGGTGTCTCCTTAGCTGCATCCGGCTAGACTGGAAGGCCGATGATGTCAGGTTATATATACCTATTGAACAAAATATGATTCGCGAGTGTATCAAAATTTTGTGAAAAAGGGAGAGAGTATCCTTTGTCCTGCTGTGTAGTGTAATGAAATATAAGTCTCTATGTCATTATCGAACATAGACAATCCACAACACCTTCCCCTTAAATAAGATAAAATAATAATAAAGAACAAACTTAAAATCCATTAATTCCACTTATAAGATAAACTAAAAATAATAATATAGACAGTTACACCCAATACCTTATTTGACTGACTAATTCTTACGCCCGCTAACGCCCGCCTGGCTTGCAACCACCCTCTCCCTGGAGTCCGGCGTCAAGCAGCCTGCTGTGTTTCGTCGATGCGTGGGAGTTCTAGCGCCTTAGGCATCTTCTGGGCACGCTCGTGCCAACATAGACCTCATCCATCGCTTTCCATCACGCGTGAGTGAGGTCAAGGGCGGGCTTATTCAGCAATAAAAATAAATAAATAGTAATAATAATCTAACATAAAATAAATCAACAATCAAACTTAGTTCTTGGTGCATTATAAAAACTTATATACAAATTGTTATTAAGTCTTACTACGGGCTTGGCACATAATCATAATCATAATGTTTGCTGTTTCCTGACATTTATTTTACATCTTCTCACATAATCCTCTATGGCCCCGATTCTGTTGTTCACAAACTAAACTAAATTTAAGTTCAGTGCATCTTTTTCTTTCTATTTCATTAAGAAAAGGACAGAAGATAAATATTAGTTTAGTCCTGTCAAATTAGATATCCACAGACAATTTAAGACGTGATTAAAATATTGGCTACTAAAAATACGTCAATTTACGTCAGGCGCTGACTAATTTGACAGGACTAGACTAATATTTATCTTCTGTCCTTTTCTTAATAAAATAGAAAGAAAAAGATGCACTGAACTTAAATTTAGTTTAGTTTCTGAACAACAGAATCGGGGCCAATATCTCTTGTTATACCAGGCCAAAATATCACTTCACGAGCACGTCACTTACAACGAGCAATCGCTAAATGCCCTTCGTGAATAAGCTTTAACATTCTATGCCCTCTGCATAGAATGTGGTATCAAAACCTGTTTGTCTTTAAATACGACACCATCCACACAGTACAGTTCATCTCTTATCTACCAATAGTATCTTAAATCATTGTGTATGTTAAACTTATCTGGCCACCCTTATATATACCCTTGTTATATTTTAGCAACAATTTTAAACACCTTACTAGTTTCCCGCATGACAAGGGTAAACTTATTCTGCGACATGAGTATATTATTGACTACCATTTTAATATAACATGTATAGCTCTGCCAATTTTATCGTCATACAAATCCGGAAGAGGATTATTGAAGTTACAATTATTCTTGCTCAGTAATCGAAATACCGTAAACAAACTGATCGAATCTCAGATTTCCGGGCCCCTTGTAAAAAAAATGTACCTTCCTTTATATATTTTATATATTCTGTTTGACTCCAAAATATTCATCAAATTTCGTAAGCAATAGATTGATATCATCCTCATCGCTCTACTTGTCAAAAGAAAATGTCTCAAAGACTTCAAATCCTTCAGGTACGATTAAATTTATCATTATGCTGACTTGAATACCGGTTTCTTTATTTTGCACTCCCGATGCTTTTAAAATAACATAAATTGCAACCTGCATCGCCGCCATGCGTCAGCCCGGCTGAGGGAGCTGCCCTCTAAACATAATTCTGTTGGTGGTCGCGCGTGTTCCATAGCAATCTTGAACCGTCCCTGACGATTTTAAAGTCCACAATGTACCTTTATAACTGACTTAAACCGTTTAAATCGAAAAATTCTTCACTGCTGCCACGTGTAATGAAATATAAGTCTGGATAACAACTGCTTTAATGTCATAATCTAACATAGACAATGCACAATACAGTGGGATAATACAGCTTAGTTAGATTAGATAGATAGATGGCAAACAAGCTGACGTGACGGGGCCTCCTGAAGAGGTTAAATAAACATGAGCTTTCGTAGTTATTTCCATAGAATAATCATTACTTATCTAAGATTAATTGATTGAAGATCCTTCCTGTATCGTCATCGCATCGTACGATAGAAATCTTTGAATACGGTCATTGATCAAGCGCGTAATACGTTATACTATGCGCTTGCTCAACAGACTTATATATAGTTTTTTTTTCTTCTATTATTTTGTAATTGAAAAAATAGCGACAAAAATTTAAGTTATAAAACTAACCTCAACTGTCAAATAAAAAGCATCTTTAAGGCGATTTAAAATTAGAATTTCGGGTTAAAGTATTCACAAGTCATAGCACTCAACTTGTAAGTGCCACTACAAATTAGCATACAGTTCCACAAGTACGTTTTTTAATCCATTTGTTTATGTTTTCACCATATACTTTTCGAACAGACAATAATACATTACAAGTTTTCTATACAAACTGAGTCATGTCCAAGTTCAGAGCCAGTGCGATTCTGTAACAATCTCACCGTGAAAACTTAGGTGAAGTGAGCGTGGAGTGAGCTGTCAGTGTCATCCAGCCGATCGATTCTGTACAAATCTCACCGTGAAAAGTTAGGTGAAGTGAGCTTAGAGTGAGCTGTCATGAGTATCAAGCCCTAGCATCAGGATGACACTGACAGCTCACTCCACGCTCACTTCACCTAACTTTTCACGGTGAGATTTTTACAGAATCGATCGGCAGTAACCAACTGGTTATTTAGGTACCAACTACATTCATTAGCACCTAGGTATTATGCAATGCACTTAGACTAACATCATAAGATTCAAACAGAATTGAAAATGGACGCGTATATTATTAATAACTAATAGTTTGCTTTGATGCACTTGACACTTGAGTTAGTGGACTGTGCTTAAGTATTCTGTTGCGTTAAATTATACAGATGTTGCATTTCATAATAATTAAGGCTTTCATAGATTACGGCGGGCAGCACCCAGTTTTGTATAGAAATGCAATAAATATCTATTCATTTATTTAAACTTCTCGCAAACAATAAGATATAAAAGCCGACTTAATGGCTTCGGCACGGCATTCGCTTCCAGTCAATGAAGGCTGGTGAACACTGAACAGCACCTTAATTGCGTAACACACTATTACTCTCAATTTGAATCATTTTGAAGCATATTTCTAATCCATTGCTCCATATGTTCGAAAAATGTGTCTTCTCAACAACGCAAATTACGCAATGAATGTTGTTGAACTGTCAAAATGAAACCCATTGCTACTGATAGTGCGTTACGCAATTACCCTGCAGATCAGATGGTAGTTACTCTGTTTTAGAGGAGATAATAGTATTTAAAAAATAAATAAAAATATAGTGAATAATAAATAAAATAGAGGTAAACATGTACATGAATAGGTATAATACACATTCAGTCATATTTAATAAAATATGTACCTACATTATATATATACAAATTCAAGGGAAAGAGGTAATTGAGATTACGTTATTTATTTCGTTATTTACTTTCCGTTTTATTTTTATTTTTTACTCTTCGTTATTATCCTGATAATACATTTATGTCGCAGCCAACTGGTTAAATTAGCCGTTTAGTTAACCACCTGCCCTTTAGAAGTAGTGCTCGCCTCGTTTCGCTCTCTCGGCGCGCACGCGGTTGATCACAGTTCTAACCTTTTTTTTTTGTGTCCGGGGTGGAAAATCCTCATGGAAGTCCGCCGCCCTGGAGCGGTGCGGCGGGGTCTGTCAAACTCTCACTGACTAAAAACTACCTCGGTGTTCCATCTCACACCTACGCCGGGGGTCGTGGGAATGTACGATCCTTCCGCAATCCCCGACTGGTGCCCGCCACTGCGGGCCTCCTCGGTTCAGGGGATCCCGCGTCACTGTCTCAGGGTACTAGGTCTGTGCTGTTTGTGCCCACAGGTTCTCCGGCATGCAGCAGACCAGAGATAAATAAAGTTGAGCAGCCTTTTAGGCTCGACAGTTATCTTTGTTTTGGAGCGCAGAATTGTGTTTCGACCACGATCCGTTAATTTAACAAGCTTGATAATACTCTTACCTACCTAATTCCTTTTTTTTTGTGGATGGGAAATCATCAAATGACCCCTCCCGCTCTGGGTGGAGCAGAAGGGAGTGTCAGACTCTTACTGACTAAAACCCACCCGTGTTCTTTCCTTAGCCCTTTATGTACCGGCGCAGCGGTAACCCTTTCGGACAATCCCGCTGTCCCTACCTAATTCCTATGTTTAGGATTTTTAGATGTTTGTTAATGTGTTTAAGCGCGTTTCGAAATCCGTTTGAATGAATAAAATCTATTAAGGACTGATCGGGGGTAAACTGTCAATAATTGTTTAACACATATTGGTTAAGTTTTAAGCACATAATATTAGTTTTGGATATAATTGTTTATGTCAGAAATACGTGTCATCGCTTCCGCAAGGAAGAGGAAATTGGTGGAAAGGAAGAATTTTATATATAAAAAAAAAATCGCCGGAATGACAAAAAGGGGCTGGCATTCAGCCCTTTCTATCGCAAATAAAAGTAATATATGGAAGATTACTTTTATTTTCAACTTACAACGAAAATTGCATACATACATAATACAAAATTAAATGATCCTCGCTCGAGGCAATTACTCGTAATGTATATTTACGATACAGACGGCCTACATAAGGACGGTCGTGTGGGATATTATGTTTAAGTGGGTCTAAATCCACTCGGGCCCAATCGGGGACGCTCGGGTATCATCGCGAATTGACAGCATGTCTTTAGAAAATCCTCTTTTGTGGTTAAGGGATTTGTAGCGAGTGTTTTAAAGAAGAATTTTGTTCTTTTATATGTAAATGATACATGCTGGCTGACAAAGGACCCTTTAAAAGCTGACGGGTTACAGGGAACACAACGCTTACAGAGAGTTACTCACTTTGGCCGAGCGAATAATAAATGTAGAGGAGCAGCGCTGAGTATGATACATGAAATAAAACTCGTGATGCTAATTTCACGTAAGTCGCTATAGCTCACAATTATTGTCTTGCTCTATCCGAATTTATTTAGGGACAGCGCTACATGATTGTGTTGTTCTTATATATCTATACTTTTCTATTAAGGCTCCTACAGACAAGAGCGACACGCGACGTGAATCGCAAGCGGCGCAAAGGCCCCTCGCCCACGGCGACTTTTTGCAGCGATGCAGTAGCGATGCTGTCGCGCATTCGCTTCGCTACTATCGCGATGCGGTCGCTAGCTGTTTGCCCTCGCCCACACCACGATTCTCAGTCGCGATGCAAACGCGATTCTGTCGCGCTACTGTCGCGATGCAAACGCGATTCAGTAACGGCACAAAAATGCCACAGTTGCAAGATGGACTCCATTGAGGCAGCATTAGGCCACCCTCCCTCCGTTTTCTCCCCGATGTCGTCCGACATGGTCGCGCGTTTGGATCGATACAGTCGCGATGCTGTAGCGCGTTAGTAGTGCGTTGGCATCGTTTCTATAGCGCGTTGCAAATGCGAATAATGCGCGTTAGTAACGATGCAGTGGCACGTTTACGAAATGCGCGACAGCATCGCTACAGAAAGTCGCCGTGGGCGAGGGGCTAAAGGCACAGGTCGCGATTTGCATCGCGATCGCGCCTGTTTGAAAGAGCCTTTGGTCTTCATCTCGGTAGCTACCCACACAGTCCATCTATCGTTTCTTTGATTTTCTCCTATTCTTATAGCCTTCCACATTCATACTCAAAACTTTTTTCACGACTTTTTCCTCATTTCTCCGGATCACAAGCCCATACCATGACAACCGATTTTCACACAATGTTGTAAGTGGCTATAACTATTTATAAATGGGTTATTATTCGCGATCGTAACAAGTATGTATTTACAGAATTTTAATATACATATATATATATTATAAGTATATATTATAGTATATAGTATGCATGTGTATTATAGGCTTTTAACCTATTTATGTATTTGTGCACGTTTTATTTATAATTCAATCATTTTAATAGTTTTTTTTTGTATCATTGTTCGGCTCAACCAAAGCACCTGCCATCTAATCTCTGCGCCATCCTTGGTTGACTGGTAGAGAATGCCTTAGGCATTAAGTCCGCCTTTGTACCTTTCTGTCTGCGAAAAGATTAAATAAATAAATAATAATTAAAATCATCAATACAACCCTCTCAGTTCATATACCCCATCGATTAATGTTTCATGAAATGGTCATTCAATAGGTCAATCGTATTTTGTTCACCATACAACCTGAAACTGACCAGAAAATTGCAAAAAACTTAAGAAAATTTGAATTTCGCGAGCTACCCGTGCTAAACAAGAGTCCTCCAAAAATATTTTCGTGAGAAAGATTTGCCAATACACATTATAGGAAAGTTTGTACAAAGAACTCAACAATGGACCGGTTTACGGGTTACCCTTACCGGATCAAAACATTTCTGCGAAAAATGTACCCGCCTAATAATACACATAATATATTGTTATCTGAAAACATTTATTTCTCAATTAATTATAATCAATCTTTATTGCATCTGTATACATACAGATGGTTAGTATAAATCAATGGAATCAATCAGGGACTCTGTCGGACACAGCAAAATTTTAAAAGTAGGAGAAAGGAAGAGCGCTTCTATGGTTTTCCTTAATATTAAAAAATATTTATTATATGTCTGTCTGTTTTTAACAATATTATTTGTATATTATTCCGTGGCTAAATAATAACAGCCCCATAGATCGATCGATCAGGTTAAGCTACGCTTGCCGCGGTCGGTCTGTGGATGGGTGACCATCTTTACATACCGTTGGTCCCGGCTGTTATTCGTGGATCTTTGACAGTCGTTACGAGTAGTCAGAAGCCCGAAAGTCTGACAACCAGTCTTACCAAGGGGTATCGTATTATTTATATTTATTTACGAGTATTTATTTAAAACTTCAAGCACATAAATGTACAGAGGCGGACTTAATGCCATAGGCATGCCATGGGCATTAAGTCCCATTATTACCTAGTCACTAGGTTGTGGAGGTCAGATAGGCAGTCGTTCCATGTAATATACTCACCGTTTCCGTTCAGCGGTGATTAAATAATTCGAATCTACGACTTACAAACTCGTAAGTCGTGCCTTTCACTGAGCCACCATTGCTCTGTCAGATAGATCAAATCCGTTGGATTTGGCTGAAATGATAGATCAGATCCGTCGGATCTGGCTGAAATCCGTACCGGGTAGGGTCTTTACCGCCTCAAGATTGGCCTATTAACTTTCTGTATAGCAGAACAACTATATAATGAACTGACCTACATTCCAGTTTGTGACCCCCTGATAATGGGATAACAACAGCTTCTACTTAGATGACTATTACGCAATCAGGGACGGTAGAAGGAAAGGGAAAACTGCTTGATAAGTAAATACATCCAAATCAACAGGGGGCCATGACTGATGAGTGCTTTGATCGATCTCGCGACACAGAGGAGTTATAAATGGAGTGCTAATGCACTGTGAATTGTGCCTACGCACATTGACATACAAGCAGTGTAAATCACTGCGTGGATCTGTAAAGAGCGGTGGTGTAACTTTGTACTCATCACTTGCGGTGTATGTTTTGATAATCCTACTAATATCATAAATGTGAAAGTTTGTGAAGATGTTTGGATGTTTGTTACTTAATCATGGGTAAACCGTTGAACGGATTTTGATGAAAATTTGGCACACATATACTCGTAGTTTATAACCAGGATTTCCTTAGTTGATCTTCAGTAGGTAAACATAAGAGAGTGGCAATCGCTTTCAAAGCGTTTCGTATTTCTACAACGACTTTCAACAGTATTGATAAGCTTTAACCTCGATGGTACTGGGTAGTATGTCACTCCAATACATTTTTTCCTTTACTATCATCGTCACCGGTGATAGAATGTCACTTTGTCTATTACCAAATTGAATGAAAAAAGGTCTCACAACGTGCGGATTTCGAGAATTAAATTGGCAAAAGATAGCAGTGTTAGCACTCCATTATCATTACTTATCAATGGTAACACAATGCTAGTGGGACATTAAGCTGTATTGACAAAGGATTCTTTGATTGTAACTATTATTTTGACTGCGTTTGGTTTGTTAATGGATCATCTTGCACAAGGACGCATTCGGTGGATGGCTCCTATGTAGGTATTTAAATCCATACTAATATTATAAATGCGAAAGTGTGTCTGTCTGTCTGTCTATTACCTCTTCACGCGTACACAAAATACGCGCATTGGCGTGGAGTGCGGACAGCAGCCCGTATTACCTATTACTTCTTCACGCTTAAACCGCTGAACCGATTTTGATGAAATTTAGTATAGAGATAGTTTGAGTCCCGGGAAAGGACAGAGGATAGTTTTTATCCCGATATTCCCGCGGGATCGACACTTAGGGCTCTTTCAATTTAGACATTTCGTGTCGGACTCCTGCGGCGCCGCAGCGCTGCGGTTGTCGTACTGCGAACGTCTAGTCGATTTTTTCCATACAACGGATGCACCAAACGCGCAGTGCGGCGCCGGTGCCAATTCTAGTTGCAATAATTGTATAGAAAAAATCGACTAGCCGTTTGCAGTACGATAACCGCACCGCTGCGGCGCCGCAGTAGTCCGACATGAAACGTCGAAATTGAAAGAGTCCTTATGCGGGTGAAACCGCGGGGTGCTGCTAGTATGACATAATATCACGCCTATGTTTCCTGATGGGTTTGCCAGAGGTGTACATCACATTTAGCCAGTTATGATTAAGTCGAGCCTATTACCATAAACCCTGCACAAATTCAGATTCCGGGCAACTTCTGCGAAATTCCGTGTCAGCAAATGAGATAAGTATGCAGGGTCGTCGAATATAGTTGAAGTTTACTAAGAAACGGATTGATGTTTTCGAATGAAATTTAATTTGATAAATGAACTGTTTGTTTTCTATTATTAAAATAAAATTTTATTCGAAAACATCAATCGGTTTCTTAGTAAACTTCAACTATATTCGACGACCCTGTATACTTATCTCCTCTGCTGACTGTACATATGTGTTGCTCATTATTTCCTTCTATTTTTTCATTCGCTTAACTTGTGGTTTGCCTTGAAGCTATGTTTTCCATTAAAGGAAGTAGGTACATATGCGAATCAAACCACACGAGATTTTCACCAGGGGGCAAATTGCTTTGCAAAATGTTATTTTTCCTTATTTTTCACAATCCATGCGAGGCGTAATCTCGCAATGTGCATGTGGGAAGCTTTCAAAATATAAATGTGTTCTATATTAGAGGGTTTGGTTTCCGCAACATACATTACATACGAGACCCCTCCGTGCCTCCGAAAGCACGTTATGCCGTTGGTCCCGGCTATCATTCGTAGATCTAAGACAGTTGTTAGGGGTAGTCAGAAGCCCAAGAATCTGGCAATCAGTCAGCCAGTAACACGATGATAGTCCATCGGGTTACCCAGTAACTGAGTTGTGTAGGTCAGACGGGTAATCGCTTCATGTTAAATACTGGTACTCAGGTGCATTCGGCTAGAATAGTTGGGAAAAGATTAGGTAGATTGATTGAGTTTGAATAAATAAATAAATCACGACTCGCGAGAAAGTTTATTAGAAGCATTTTCCCCTGATTTCATTTTGAGCTTTTAATAGATCGGAATAATATTGGCATAGAGACAATACTAGGAAAAATGTTCCTATATTGATTTGCCCCTTATAAACGTCTTTTATGAAAGTTATTCTCGTATTTTTGCACGTTTATTAAAAGCCTGTTCGCTTCGTACTATTAATTTTCGACTTTTATTTAGTGCCGAGGCATTTGTACTGTTCCAAATCTATACTAATATAATATATTAAAGCTGAAGTATTTTTTTATTTGAACGCGCTGATTTTTGGAACTACCATGCATTTGATTGCCCGATCCTTGAAGAAGGTTATAGGCTATTTATAATCACGCTATGACCCTTTGGAGCCGAGGAAAAAGAAAATGAAAACGTGTGCGGTCGGGGGATCCCCGACAGGAACGAAGTTCCTTACGCAATACCTTTTTTTTTTTTGTTTTCGGGGGGCAATCTGCAAAAGGCACCCGACCTCTGGGGAGGGATGTCGGGGAGTTTGGGATTTTTACCTCACTAAAACCACCCCGGTGGTCACCATCTGCACATAGGGGTGGTCCCAGTTCCTCTTAAAAGACCAATTCCGGAACCCCCCGTGCAACGCCTGTAAGGCACATCCCTGGGGTCCTTACGCAATACCTACTTGCACGCACATACACTTTTATATAGTAGAAAGAGACAAAGAGAGAGAGAATGTGTGTATTAAATACTCGTTTTTAATACAAAGCCCGAGTCTAGTATTCGTTTTGAGCGTCTCATGAAGTTTTCGCCATCTAGGATTTAGCATCCTCGAAAACAATAAAAATGACACTCATGAACATTTTGAAAATTTTTTCCAACTTGAATCATCTTTTTTTACAAGAAATGCAATGCATGCATGCAAAAGCACCAGGTGTAATAAACCTTCAATAAAACCAATTCAGCGATTTCTTAGAAAACAAAAACTAGTAGTACTCTAAAAAGAACCCACTACGTCGTTGGTACCTATTTAAGAAGCGTACGTGTATCTAATAGTTATGTTCTCATTCATCTCCTTGACGACGATATTGATCCTATATATACTCCATTTATTATAAGAATAGGCTAGGCAAATAGCGGTTATACCCCATTCGTTATTTTGATATTAACGTTTCATAAGTTTCGTTATTTCACGATAAATATAAAGCAATATCATCTATTTACCATCTACATTTAAAAAAATTACTCTATAATTCAGAGATTTTAACAATATCTATACATATACATACAAATGTGTTTCAAAAATATTTTCAGCCAGAGTTTTCAATTACCTATTACGCACATTTTGGATGTAATTTTGCAATGAAATTAAGTAATTAAATAGTCAATAAACATGTAACCAAAAATTAAACCCATAAATGCTGTAATAGTGAAATAAATGGTTACGAAAAAAGCCCAATTTATTTTGTTATCGCATTAAACTGGAAGCGCTAATGAACCCAAAACTTAATCCATATAGGGTGAAGACTTGGCCGTTAGGGCGGATCGCGCCGCAACGCAATACGTTACAAAAATCTTCCTCCATCACTTTTGTAAATTTTCTATGAACCAACGCACACTAACTGGCGGGCCGCGCTGCACTTTTTTAAATGAAAATGCGTTGCGCTGTGTCCTGTTCTGGCAGTAATATGCGCTTGGTTTAACAATATCGGTAAGTGAGTACGTGTCGTGATGGCCCAGTGCTAAAGGCCTCGCCCCTCATGCAGGAGGTTGTGGGTTTCAAATCCGGGCAAGTACCAATCGTCTTAGCGCGTTCCCTATTTATTGAACACTTTACCTGCTGACATCAGACAAGAAGATAATAAAGTAAAATTCACACGTAAACTTGAAAAATATTTACTAGATTCTATGTAAGTGTAGGTATTAAATTAAATTTACTGATATTAAATTTACTGTAAGAGAGACTCAATGATCTCACAGTTAAACTGCGTATCACATAACACAACAGTTTTGTGGGGCAATGTAGTTTTAAGAAATTTTTAGTGAATGAATCATTAATCAATCAATCAATCAAATCGATGCTTGTGATGCCTTCTCTTTATGGGAAGTAGCCTTCGCAGTGCAGTGGGTCAATAATAATAAGAAATACTATTCAACTAAGCAAAACCAAAACTAAGCTAATGTATTATCTAATACATAAATTATTATAAACTAGCAGCGCCCCGCGGTTTCACTCGCATACGTGTCGATCCCGTGGGAATATCGGGATAAAAAGTAGCCTTTATATTAATCCAGGGTGTCAGCTACCTCCATACAAAGTTTTATCAAAATTGGTCCAGCCGTTTGAGCGTGAAGAATTAACAAACATATAAACACACACAAACTTTCGCCTTTATAATATTACTAGCTGCGCCCCGCGGTTTCACCCGCGTAAGTTTCGATCCCGCGGGAATATCGAGATAAAAAGTATCTTATGTGTTATTCTGTTGTATAAGCTTTATTGCTGTAAAGTTTCATCAAAATCCGTTCAGTAGTTTTTGCATGAAAGAGTAACAAACATCCATCCATCCATCCTCACAAACTTTCGCATTTATAATATTAGTAGGAAGGATTGTGATTAGTGTGATTAAAGTCGTTTTTCGTGTCTGTCTGTGTGACAACGTTATTCTTGTTGGCCCAAAACTTCGCCACTTTCACGGCGTTGTTGGTGGTAGCGCAGAGGTCACTTTGACCACATGTTTTGGAACAACATCTGTACAATACAACAACAACAACACCACAACAACATCAACACCAACAACAACAACAGACAACACAACAACAACTGTACACAACAAACACAACACCACACAGCAATACAACACCACAAACAACATCAGTACAATACAACATCAGCTGTATTTTAGATTTTGATGCAATTTTCACCATAATTTAGAGCATAGGTTTTCAACCTTGTTTTGCCCACACTGGGTTTTTTTCTAGGCCCCCTTTTTTTTCCCTTGCCGTCCGTTGCGAATATAAAACAGCTATGGTCACGAATATATTTAAACGTGTAATATTATAAATAGTCGTAAGATAGGATATATTATAAACAGGGACCGAAAACCTGTATAAATTACGGTACCGGTATCGAAGAATTTCGGTTACCTCTACGATTAAGGTAACCGCTATCTGGGTAACCCCAAGAAGAAAAAATGTGTTACCTTTATTTAAGTTACCGTTTTAATACCGGTTACCTAAAAATGACCTTGACTACGAGAAAGAAACAGAATATCGCAATGCCGACAATTTGTTGGCATTAGAAAATACATTACTAGGGAGATCGTCGTGCGTGCTGTACCTGTACTGTTTATATTTATTTAGTTCGCCTTTTTGAGGAGTATTTGATTTAAAGTAAAAAAAGGAAATGAACAAAGGTAATTATGATACTATTACATTGTAAATTGGTTAAATACCATATGTTTATCTTTTTTTCTCATCATTATAGATGGGCAATCCACCGTGTTTAAACCAAGGTAAACACCCAGAAAATTGGGTGCTTAGGTACTTGATTTGACGAAATTGCATTAGTGATGTTAAAAAATATATGTGATTTTGATTCATCTTACATCATTTTAGACAATATTAGTGGAATCAGGGAGGGTAAAATTAAATGGTATGAGATAAAACGAAGTTTGAAAAATCACATTTTCTATTATTGAATAGCTTGTGTGGTCACAAGTCTGCAAAGGGATTACTTAGCAATGAAGACTCGAGCATTAGCGTGTTAGTTGTCATTTTCTTCATTTGTAAGTTGATTTAATTGATACCCCTTCATCATAATCATCATCATTTCAGCCGAAAGACGTCCACTGCTGGACATAGGCCTTCCTCAAGCATCTCCACTTCGACTGGTTCTGTGCTTCTCGCATTCAACGTGTTCCTGCGGCCTTCACAAAGTCGCCAGTCTACCTTGTGGGAGGCCTTTCAACGCTACTTCTTCCGGTACGCGGTCGCCACTCCCGAACCTTTAGACCCCATCGGCCATCTGTTCTGCGAGCGATTTGTCCTGCCCACTGCCACTTAAGTTTGGCAATTCTTCGGGATATGTCGGTTACTTTGGTGCTCCTGCGGATCTCTTCATTTCTAATTAGATCACGCAGGGAAACTCCAAGCATAGCCCTCTCCATTTCCCTTTGGGTGACATTTAGCCTTTTACGTTTCCGTGTCATAGGCCATTACTGGCAAGTTGCCAGTGGCAACACGCACTGGTCAAAGACTTTCGTCTTGAGACACAGCCGTATGTGGGACGAGAAGATATTGCGTAGCTTCCCGAACGCTGCCCAGCCGAGTCGGATTCGACGAATGACCTCTTTTTCGAAGTTTGACCTACCCAACAGGACAGTTGGTCCTAGGTAAACATATTCGTTCACGATTTCGAGTGTAGCGTCTCCGATCTTCATGAGAGTGGGCGTTACATGGGCATTTGACATGACCTTCGTTTGGTCCATGTTCATTTTAAAACCCACTCTTTCAGAGGCTCTACTGAGGTCATCGATCATTGTACTGAGGTCCTCCATAGTCTCAGCCATGACTACGATATGGTCTGCAAACCGAAGGTGAGTTATTTACTCGCCATTGATGTTAATGCCAGCCCCTTTCTAGTCCAGAACCTTGAAGGCATCCTCCAGTACAGCGCTGAACAGTTTCGAAGAGATAACATCTCCCTGTCTCTCTCAGAAGGATAGATTTCGAGGTCTGATCCTGGAGTCGGACTGACATAGTGGCATTTTCGTACAGACACTTCAGCACCTCGATGTACTGATAGTCGATCTGGGTCCGTTGAAGAGACTGCAGTACAGCCCATGTCTCGATCGAATCAAAGGCTGTCTCGTAGTCCACAAACGCTAAGCAGAGAAGCAGGTTATACTCTTCGGTCTTCCGTATAACCAGTCGTTGCGTATGTATGTGGTCTACGATGCTAAACATTTAACGGAATCCGGCTTATTCGTGACGCTGGAAGTCGTGAAACCTGCTCGCGAGACGGTTCGTGATGACCCTTGAAAACAGCTTGTAGATATGGCTCGGAAGTAAGATGGGCCTATAATTCTTAAGAAGGGCATTGTCGTCTTTCTTAAAGAAAAGTATCACCACCTCTGTTCCATGCCAGTGGTGTTTCACCCTCGAGTATGACTGAACCACGCAGCTTCTGAAGGGCCTTAAGCACGGGTTTTCCGACCGCCTTTAGGAGTTCGGCCGTAATTCCATCATCACTCGGCGACTTGTTATTTTTGAGCTGCTTCAGAGCCATCCTAATCTCATACAGGCTGACGTCAGGGATGTCTTCGGTATAGTGTCGGGTAAGTCTAGCTCTCGGGTCGTTTGCCAGATTCGTAACGGGGTTACTTGTTGACGTGTATAACTGTCCTTAGAACCTTTCGATTTCTCTTTAACAGCTGAGGTTTGGCAGATACGATCCTGCCATTATCGGTATTCAGTTTCGTAAGCTGACTCTGCCCTATAGTCAGATGTCTAGCAAAGACCTTGGAGCCTTTATTCTGCTCTATCGCGTCCTTAATAAGGTTTGTATTAAAGCGGCGAAGGTCGCTTTTCAAGGACTTAGAGATCTATCTATGGAGCTGCTGGTACAGACGCCAGCACATCAAGCTACCCGAAACTGTCAAATTTTTTCAATCAACCTTAAACCTTATACTATAACGATAAAGTTGAAAATCTATTAAAGAAATTTGACAGATTGTAGCAGCTTGACCTGCTGGTGCTGGCGTCTGTACTTGAGCGTATCATCTGAAGACTGCAAAATCATCTCGCGCCTCTTCTTCATGAGCTGTAAAGTAGGATCAGAGAGCCTCTTTTTTGTATTCGTACGACGGGTCTTGAAGATCTTAGACCCGACCGTGTGGACAGTTTCTACGAACCCATCGTTATACTTGTCCACAAACTCGAAACGATTCTGAAGTTCAAGCTGAAAGTTCTCGGTGTTTTAGACTTGGATCGGTGCTGAGCGGAGTGTAGACTTTATCAGTCGAGATCTTTCCAGCTTGATGTGCCTCTTGCCATGCGGTGATCACGTCCGGTTTTCACCGCGTTGGTCACAGAGACATCATTGAATACTTGCTTCTTCGTCGAAATAATGACGTCAATCTCATTTTTAGTTGCATCATCCAGGCTCTGCCAGGTCCACTTTCTGTGCTCACGTTTTCTGAAGAAGGAATTCGTCATAAAGAGACCTTCCTTTTCCATAAAACTGGCCAGGAGATGGCCCCGGGGGTTCCGGCGTCCAACTCCAAATTGCCTCGCTCGGAGCTCATCATCGTTTCGTTTGCCCAGTTTCGCGTAAAAGTCCCCCATGAGAACGGTGAAGTGAGTTTTAGAGCCATGCATGGCTCTATAAATATCCTCATACATGGTCTCCAGCTCATCGTCGGGGCATGAACCTGTACGATCTTCAGCGCATATTCTGAGTATTAGGCACGCCACCCTGGTCGACACACTGTCGATCTTCACCACATTGCTCAGAAGGGACTTATGGACGATAAGCCCGACACCACCTTGGGACTGCTGGTCGCCCTCCCGGAAATAGAGCAAGTTTCCAAATTTGAGGATTATCGAGTCCTCCCCCTCTCTTCGGACTTCAGATAACCCCACTATACTCCATCGTAACCTGCTTAATTCTTTCTCGAGTTCGGTGATCACCTCGTTGGCGTCGGTCCGGAGTGTACACGTGTTGTATGTTGCCAGGTCCAGTTTCCGGTGATTGTGGTAGCCAAATCTCTTCCGGGGGTTCTTAGCACCCTTTCCCTTACCGTGGCCTTGGCCGCTACCGTAGCCAAGAGTAGGCGGGCCGCTGGGTACTACTCCCGAGAATGAGAAGCACAAAGACACTTGACGTTTTTGTGCTTCTCATTCTCGGGAGGGTTTTCCATAATCGCCACGGTTGGTAGGCGGGTTGGTGATCGCAGTATGGTGGTAAAATGTCTAGATAACGCTGCTGCCTTTTCTCCGGTACCTACGTCCCTTAGTCGTCTTTTACGACACCCACAGGAAGTAAGGTGTTGCTATTCTTTAAGTCCGGCACCACGCACCACACAATACTGATACCCCTTAGCTTCCTGTAAATACTTTAAGATTTGTTCATAACATTTGGTGCGCACATGGCTTAATATACTTACTTAAGTTCCTTCGCTACAAATTTTCCGAATAGCTTATTTCTTTTGTCTTCTCCGTCTCCATAAAAAGCGCATTTTGAACAATTCTTCTTAACTGCAATATCTTTTCTTTCCTTCTTTTTATACCCGTGGGGACAGAAATAATAGATGGGGAACTTGGTCTGGGTAGCTTTGTTGGTGACGGTAAATCATCTGAACATTGTGTCTCACTATCTAAATTTTTTTTCTACCGGCTCCGAGAGCAAAGTCTGTTCTTTTTCTCTCCTACGATTACTTAATAAAAAAATAATTAGATGGGCTATAATACCTATCTACGTTATATTTATTTATTTATTATTATTGTTTTACCATTTATGTAAGCACACCATATATACAGACAAAAAAAAACACACACAGAAAAATAGTTACAAAGGTGACGCTTATTTCATAAGAAATCTCTTCCAGCGAACTTGCGATAGGACAATAAATAGAAAGATGTAGACAGCGTGTGAAAGAGTAAAGGAGACAAAAAAATTGGTTGTCTGTAAAGTCGGTTTATGGACGATAGTTTTACGTGATAACGTCATCGTCTTAAAGAAACATTGATGAATAAATGTGTCACAAGCCAACGCTTGGGCCGATCGTGCCTCTCTATCGCTTGTTCCGCGCTCTCGCTTGCACGATCAGGCTCAGGCGGAACGTGACACTTTTTCGTGCGTGCAGCCGGTGTTCATCGATTTATAAGACGTTATCACGTCAAAAAAATTCATAAAATCGTAAACAATCTACTTAATAAAAATAAATAAATCTTATGAGAATATACTTACATTCAAATAAACATACATACATACTTACTTCTAAAATAAATATCACTAGAATGTTAATATGTAATTATATCGTAATCAAAATAATAAATACATACACAACTATGATGAAGTGGAAAGATACGAGTTCTTTTACTCTTTTTTTAAAATCTGCAATCTATAGGTACCTACTCATCATAGAAATCAACTCGGTAGTTTTGACACATACACAGGCGATGCGCGCCCTTTAACTAATGTCGACGGCACGTGTAAGATAGAGGTAATTTTTATTTCGGTAACCGGTATGAATACCGGTTGTATTCAATAGTTAAGAATTAAGGTAACCACCTGTAAAATACCGGTAAATCAATAAAGGTTGTAACCGAAAAATACCGGTATTGATCGTACCGGTTTCGGTCCCTGATTATAAAGCATCAAAGGTCCACGATGTGGGTTTTATCGCCCACGTTGAGAACATATGATTTAGAGAATTTATTCCGGGAGGTTTACTTGTATAATTCATTCACATTCATATTAAACTTAGGTACATAATTTAAGAAATCCTGAGGTTTGTCAAGTCGTAAAAACCATGAAAAACGTAGCGCTCTCTGGTTCGCACAATTTTTTTGTGTCCCTAGTTTGACGTAAACAAAAGAACCAGAATAAGTATGCCGCCAGTTAGGTACCAGTCAGGCTTAGCAAATTGTGAATAATAGTATAATCAGTCAGGGGTTAAGCCGCCAAATGACTTAACCACTTACTCGCCACACAATATGCTCGTCACGGAGCGCCCTTAGTTACTGCCAAATCTGGGATCAAGAAAATAAGTATAAGTAATACGAGTATAAGTAGCAAAATAGAATGAGTTTTTTATTATAATAGGCTTGTCAACTGAAAAAATCTAGTTAGTCCGTCAGTTAGATAATCAAAAAATATTTGACCCGTATTTTTTCTTTTGTTACGTAAACCAAAATTGGCGAAGATACGGCGCTTTTAAAATTCTCAATACGTCACACTTTGGTATAATTTTTATTGCGTTCTGACGTCACGAGCCCCCACTCCCGAATTTTGATGCGTTTTACCTTTGTCAATATTCATTGATTTACAAGAAAAAAAATACGTGTCCAATATTTTCCAATACTCTAACTGACGGACAAAATAGATTTTCAATTTATTGATGGTGCAAACTAGCCTATTAGGCTGAGAAAACCAATCCCTAGGGATAACCCTAGTAACATTCAATATTGTTGTGGATTGATTTCGTCATTGGTTACATTCGGTATACTGAGCCCACACAATATAAATGTGATTTATTCCGAATGCATTTATTTAAGACTGATATGAATCAAATGCCTACTGAGTTTATATTTTTGCTTTTTTATTCATATATACCAACATTTTTTTTGATGGGGTGGTATATAATACACCTATTTGATTTTATGGCATCATTAATTGGTTGAAAGTTTCTAGGAAATTCATCAAACCACATGGATTCAGATTTGATTGCATGTTTATTATGTTTGCAATTAACGTTGCTTTATTTAGACCAATAAATTTGATATTTTATGAGGGTGAGTTTCATTAAATGAAGGTAAGCCCTTCGGGGAAGGTTTGGTACCTATTCATTAAAATGTCTAGCTAAAGAAATCTAATGATTGCTTTAGTTTGTACTTATTTCACACAAATGTGGTTGTCGTATATGGAGTATGCATACGTCATGTTCGTGAACGGGTGCCGTCAGTAGGGACTGGTCATCTCTTAGCCGCCTAGGCTTATTTTAATTTATGAATTGTTCTTTTTAGTACGGACGCCTTTAACGTGCACGTCTTTCTGCATCGTTCTCACATGTATAATTTCAACATGAATGATGTAATCAAGATTTTTGTAACAATTTTATGATTTAAAAGAGTGTCCGTGGAGTTTCTTGCCCGTTCTTCTCCACAGGGATCTACGCTTTGGAATGGACAACTAGCTTCATCTTTCTGACTGACCGACCCTTGACAATTCAAAAGTGCCTATAATTGGTTTATTTGAAATAAATGCTTTGAGTTTGAGTTGAGTTTGCATAGGGAAATTATTAAAAATAATTTTAAGTTTTATGGGTTCAGTTGGTAAAATAATGATAAAACTTAACATTTTAATTTTTTCTTCTGAATGTTTCGAAAGATGACGTTATAAGACGTTAAAACGCGGTACGTCTATGCATAAGAATATGTAAAACTCCCCACGTGACGTCTTGTAGGTGTCCTGCTAGATGGGAGGCGGCGGACGTCCCCAAGCCCACCGTTCCTCAGAACCAGTTTATGGAGGCTGGAAGGGGGCGTTGTCCACCCTTCGCCGACTCTCGGTACGCCTGCTGCGGGTCGGGATAGTGGTCTCGACCTCCCTCAACCTTTCGTTTCACAGAAGGAGATCACCGCATCCCACGACTCGGCGCTCCCGACCATCGAACGAGCGACGGCCGGCAACCAAGAGAAGTCAGCTCCGACTTCGGATACGAGGGCGCGGCGCGGCTCCTCCCATGCGGCACGCTCTGCCAGGGTATACCTCCTGACAGTTGACGCAGTGATGACACAGAGCATCCAGCATGGTTTAGCTAACCTAACCCAGAACTGTGACCAACTGCGGGTGAGCCGAGGTGGTTAAATTAGAACTGTAAGCGACCGCAACCGCTAAGTCCAAATTGGTTGCAGTTCCTTAACTGTTTAAAATGGAAAATATTTGAGGCTCATAAAAAAAGTCACGTTTATAATATTATAGTATCAGTTAATATTTTTTGGAAATTAAAATGGGATTTATTCGGGGTTTAATTAAATACACGCCCAGCATTAATCGGCACAGCCTGCCGGCAAAATGAATTATATTAAGTATAAATCGGTAATTATATTTTCGAGCCGTTTGGGGTTAAACCCCTCGGACCGTGGGATCCCAGTACGCATGGCTTCATCAATGAAATCTCCGCACGCCTGGTTGACTCTTCACGTAAGTATAGTTCTATATTTTTAAATTTTCAGATTTCACACTACTCTCAACTAAAGTCTAGTTAGAAATCGAGTTTCTCATGAATTTAATTACCTATCATTCTAGAATATGAATTTAAGTTGGGTCCTATTGTTGGGTCTCATTGCTTTATCTCTGTGTATAGTTCTGTGACTTATTTTTAAATTGTCAGATTTCACACTAATCTCAACTGAAGTCTAGTTGGAAATCCAGTTTCTCATGAATTTAACCACAATTTAACTAAGTACGAATAGAATATGAGTCTAAGTTGGGTCCTATTGTTGGAACTTGCTTTTCTAAGTAAAACGTCTTGTACTTAATGAGTTAAAACAAGTTTTCCACATTTAGAACTCGCCTAAGACAGAGCGTACACTAGACTAAAATAAAAAGGTTAGGAAAAAAATACAAGCTTCTTTTATTTCATTAAAATACTAACAAATTACATTTTTATAAACAAAAACATTTGAAAATATAAAAAATAGTAGCCCACCGGTATCAGGAACAGTATCCAAGCTACCCGGCGATCAGGGCTCCTAAAATGTGGGCCGTGTCTAGAAGTACCGCTATCTGAATCAAGCCCTTGATCCAGCTGCCCAACGAGAGCCTCCTCAGGTGTTGGACGAGGCTCTTGGTTATTAAGCCATTGATTATCACGACTATTGGCACAATGATCGCTGAGTCCACAACCCATGTAGCGACAGTCTCGCGAGGCAAGTCAAGATACTTTATTTTACTTTACAAACGATGGTATTTTCACGTCTTTTGACGTTACTCGGGACCCCGGGGTCCCGGATCTTTGGAAGGTATACGAGGGGCCGAAGCTAACTCGCAGAGGCCGTCACACGTTTTTAATGAAATGTGGCACCAACCGACGATTATCCCTATTTGCACTATGCAAGTGCAACCAAGGACAACCCCGGTTGGTGTAGGACTATTGCAGGATATGGAAACAAAAATATTAGATTATGGGTTCGGATGGCTAAAGTGAAGTGGTTAGTAAGGACTATGGAACCCCCCCCCCCCCCCCCCCCAATATTCCCCTGCTGACCAATGTTTTATATAAATTACACATAGAAGAAGAATCACTTTAATATTTTCTTTAAAGCTTATGAGGCGTGAACGTCCTTCTTACACTTTAAGATAAGCCTCAAGCTTTTAAGAAAATATTAAAGTTCTACGTTTACGTAAGTTTTATTTTAAGTACTTTATATATCATTAAAAGCTAGTTTTAAAAAAAACTTTCATTTTTGGTTAAAAACTTTTCAACGTAAATTAAACAATTTTTTTTTTCAATATGTGGGGATACTTATAAAGCTAGTCTGGCTAAAGACAGTGTTGAATAAGGTCTGCATACAGCCTAACCTTTGCAACTTTTTTAAAAACAATTTCTGGGAATTCTCTATGTCGAATAGAAACTTTTTGTTGTTAATGGATGAAAAAACTTATAAAGATTTTTGATTTGCTAAATTTTTGACGATCGTTGTTGCCACTCTATATATGCTGTGTTTTGACGAACAAAAATATTTGTCCGGCGTTTTACAGATTTCTTCGATTTTATCGATCATTAATGTCGCATATTGATGACCGGTAAATAACAAGGTAAAAGTCGAGCATTATATCTTGATTTATCAATCGACAAAAAATACGATGTCAACTGTCTGTTGCGTAATTTATGGGTACCTTAAATTATTGTGTTTGTGTACCAGAAGTTTTTCTTATGAATGAAATGTATTATGCACTTGCCTACTTTGATGAAAAGTGCATTTTACTCTAGAAATGTATTTTATGAGAACTAAAAAAGGTGGTAAAGTTTTTTAATATTGTTACAGCCACATGCCATAACCCGAGGCTGTTTCTAACATTTTTTATTAACTTAACTAATAAGGTTATTATGGACTGTTTATGAATAAACGCACCATTTTCACATATTACTTAGGTACTAGTTTTGTATCTTAATACCCAGCAACTGGGTTGTGGATCAGATAGGCAGTCGCTCCATGTAAAATACTGGTATTTAGCTGCATCCGGTTAGACTGGAAGCCGACCCCAACATAGTTGGGAAAAGACTAGGCAGATGATGATGATGACTTTCTAGTTGATTGTTGATTTTCGAGCATGGTACCTAAGATGTGGGTGGAAAAGGGAGTGCTCCGAGTGCGTCTGCACACGTTTATTTAGCAGTATGCTTTAAACTAGCATGCTTATTTTTTACAAATGTGAACAGCTAAAAATTGACCACATGTCGGATAACGGCATTTTAGTTATAATATGGCATTGCAGAGCATGCTATTAAAGCATGCTTTCAAGCATGCTTTTTATAAGTATGTGGTGTTAGTACCTTAATACAAAAATATAGTTCAATAATGCATAAACAAAACAACAGTGATGGGCACAAGTATCGTAACATTTCGTAGTAATCCCGTAGCAAACTCGTAGCAATCTCGTAGTAATCCTTTAGCATTCTCGTAGCAATCTGGTACCAATTGCGTAACAATAGCGCAGTAAGTAATCATATATCAACGTAGATTATAATATAATTTACTTTGAAAGTGCGGGCTGGAGACTGCGTATTTAAAATCAAATAATTTATTTTAAGTAGGCCATTAAAAGGCACTTTGAACGTCTAAATTTAAAATAAAGTAAAATTTATTCAACTCGTCCCTTCCAGAAGGTTAGTTTTTATGGAGAAAATCGGGCAAGAAACTCTATAGTTACTCATTTAAAATGTTTTACAATATTTCGTATACATTTATTATAATTATGTGAAAACGAATATGTGAAAAAGACAGAATGAAATTACTATACTCAATATTTACAAAGTGTTATAATTTACGCAATTACAGATAAATTAATTATGTGGATAGATATACAGAGTTGATACGACAGAGGGGCATTAAATTACACTACGTATACTATACGTGTTTAGTATTAATTCGATAAGGTATAAAAATAAAAAGCTCCAAAATTGAGAATTTTTTTTTTCAAACAAACTAAATAGCTTACAAATCAGAGTAAAACGCAACCACCCTTTGTAAATAAAGGAAAAACCCAAATTTCATAGAAACTTGGACCTGGCGACTGACCTTACAAAGTGGCAACGTCGTCGCACGCGCGCCGGGGCGCGGCATGTGTTTCGTGTCGAAGCGGGCGGCCGGCGGTGGCGCGGGCGGCGGCTTAGGCCTCCGCTCGCGCTGGCTGTTATGTTAGATAGTTTTGAAGTACGCCGACAACAAAAACACTAAATTTTTAAATTCTCTATGTGTCCTCCATTCACATTAATGCACAAATTATACCGACGGAGAATATTGTTATTTAGTTTTCTAATTAAATCACTGTCCGTCGCTAAGCACTTTAATTTGTGAAATGCTAAAATAATCCTGTTTTTTAGTTCAACAATTGTATTTACCTCGGAGGCATACACTTCACCCTTAATGTATCCCCACAAAAAGAAATCCATGGGAGTAAGGTCCGGAGATCGTGGTGGCCACCGAACAGGTCCGAATCGACCGATCCATTGCTGCCCAAACATTTCTGTGAGCCGCTCCCTGGAAGCCATCACAGAATGTGGAGGCGTACCGTCCAGCTGGTACCACAACTTGCGATGAACGGCTAAAGGTAGTTGGTCAGTGTACTCGGCCACAGGACCACTTAATAAATCTAAAAATTTCGCCGCTGTAAGGGTGCCGTCAATAAAAACAGGGCCGATAATATTATTATTATGGATACCAGCCCACACATTGAGAGAAAATCTGTACTGGTGTTCAGATTCTCGAAACACGTGTGGATTTCCCAAACTCCAGTACCGGAGGTTTTGCCGATTCCAGATGCCGTTCCGAGTAAAAGTACACTCATCGGTCCATATTACATTTGTTAAGAAATGGCGGTCTTCGGATGTTTTATTTAATAGCCATTGGCAGTAACTGTTCCTGATCGGTAAGTCTCTCGATAACAAAGCTTGCACCTTCCGATATTTATAAGGTTTGCGTTTGTTACGTTTTAGAACCTTGTGGATGGTTCTATGGCAACATCTAAACTGCCGGGCGGCTCTGTGCAGACTCGTTGTCGGGTTGCGGGAAAAATGATCTAATATTCGTTCGTCCCATGCAGCGGGTATTTGCCGCGGTGGCACTCCCTCCTGTTGCGGCACTACACGTTTATTGTCCCGTAATCTTTGTACTGCCAACTGTATGGTGCGGGCGTTCCTAGGGCAATTCCGGCTGTCACCATATCTTTCTCTGTATGTTCGCAGAGCTAATGCTGCGTTTCCACGGCATTCACCGTAAATTAAAATCATGTCAGTGTATTCTGACGCCGTGTAAGTTAGACGAGGCATTGTTGAACACTTTAATTAGGTATACACACACACACAACCAAAGTTTAATTACGTGTCCTATCACAATAAAAAACAGTAAATCACAAAAAAAAAACACTAACACTAAATAATTATAATAGCAAGTTACGTGTCTTGTCACAATAAAAAAAAGAAAGAAGTGTCCTATTCACAATAACAAAACAAAATCACAATTGTCAGCGCACGAGTTCGACAAAACAATAGCGGCACAGGACTTCCGTGTTACGTAACGTACGTCCCGGAAGGATAGCGTTGGCGCACTGAAAAACCAAGTTTTTTAGTTTTTAGAGGCCCCCCTCGCAAGGACCAAAGATGCAATAGCAACACACTGACCTATTTCTATTTCTTTTACGCGCGTGATGTTTTGCTAATGGGATTGTCACTTTCTTTTGTAGGACGTATTTGCTTATGACTTGCGTAAGAGCGGCAACAACGTATCGTAGATTTATCGTTTTAAGGTGCATGACCTATGCCTATAGACATAATCAGCTGTTAAGAAAAATACATCATGTTCAAACGGGCCAAAAACTTAAAAAGTCATTTGCGACTAAACTACTGTTTCAATTTAAATGATATTTGGTACAGAGCTTGAAAATGGTACCTAGTATAAGCAGTTTAAAGGAAAGCCTTTCTGTCGTATCAACTTTGTATATGGTGCTCACATATTTACAAATATTGCAACCGTAGACGATTTTTTCCAACATTTTAACAAATAATAAATCAGTGAGTTAGCTTCGTTTTTCATACACCGACGAAAACCTCCTACATCATTACAAAAACAACCTTTCCTGTCCCTAATATGTCAAAGAACGAAATAAAAACGAACCATAAAATAGCGCTGTCTCCAAGTGAACAAGAAATGAATTACGGAGCAATATTAGTGAGTTACAATCAATCATGTGTGTAACTGTGTGATTTATGAGTGTGTTACGTGGGAGAAGAGCTAATATTTGAGCCAGTGACTTGTGAATTAGGGGAAGTTGTGAGTAGAGACTAATGTTAAAAGAGACGAGAATATAATAAAGAAAATGTACGAACGAGCGTGTTTTGTTTACCGATCTTGCCTTAAGTAATGAGATCCATTAACTAAGTATTGTTGCGTTATCTTGGGAGACTAATCTTAAGTAGATGTACGTACTTATCTGTAGGTACAATAGGAAGGTAAATCATACGTTAGAATCATTACAACTTACACAACTGGAACCTAAACCCTGTAATTAAAAACGTTAAAAATGTAGTCGCAATGTCAGCGCAGCGACAACCAATGTCAAAAGCTTGTCAAATATGTAGGGAAATTGGTATTTTTGACAGATCGAGACTGAGATCAGACTGTGAACGTTCTTCAAATTTCGAGAATCGCCCCTCTGATCCATGCTTAATGTTTATATATTTGTATTACTTTTTTATCTATTTCCTACACACGGTCGAATTGCAGGAAAAAACAAAGTCTGAACTGTAAAACGTGTTGGATCATAAAGTTTTATCACGTCTGCTTCAGACTTGCATACGTCAACGTTATGACGTCATGATACTGACAGCCATGCAAATGTTCGCACTGCCGTTTTATTGTAATTTGAGTTTTGTTACATTGCAGTTACGGTGAAGAAAAATATAGTAAGGTAACTTGAACGTAATGGTTTGAAACTGACAACACATTCGTACGTAAAATCTAAAGACTCAATCAGTGAAATCTGATCTTCAATCTGTGCGTCCTGCCTGTACTTACGGAGCCGAAACGTGGACACTCACGGTACGTCTGGTTCATAAATTCAAAGTCGCTCAGCAAGCCAACGAACGGGCTATGCTTAATATATCTTTGAGGGAACGAATCCGTAACGAGGTGTTTCGCCAGGGAACCAAAGTTGTCGACATAGCTCCCAGAATAAGCAATCTGAAGTGGTAATGGACCGGCCATATTAGCGGTGCACGTCTACCCCAACGGTCTTCGGGACGGAAAGGTCATCGGTCATCGGGAAGACGTGTGTTCTTGAGAGGAGACCGCGAGTCGGCAAACGTAAGGTAGGACGGCCTCATGCTAGCTGGACCGACGATCTTCGCAGGGTGGCTGGTAGCTGGATTAGTGTTGCCGAAAATCGAGTTGAATGGTGTGCAATAGATGAGGCCTATGCCCAGCAGTGGATTGCTGTAGGATGAGTAATTTAATTAAATTATTACGTCTTTTTATTTTATTAATAACTAGCTACGCCACATAGCTTCACCAATATATGTCTCGATCCCGTGAATATCAGGATTACAAGTATCCTATATCCTAATCCAGCAGGGTAATTGCGTAACACACTATCAGTAACAATGGGTTTCATTTTGACAGTTGAACAACATTCATTGCGTTAGTTACGTTGTTGAGCAGACATACTTTTCGAACGTAAATGGAGCAATGGATTAGCAATAAGCTTCAAAATGATTCAAATTGAGAGTAATAGTGTGTTACGCAATAAGGGCGCAGATCATGGTCAACCAATGAGCTAACTTTTATCTAAATTCGTTTTGTCCTTTTAGCGTGAAAGCGTAACAAGCAAACATACAAAAAAAAATCAATATTTTCTCTTTATAAATTACTAGCGGTCCGTCCCGGCTACGCACGGGTGGAAAACAAAAGAAAAAAAAACAGCTTATAATAATCAGTGATAATGTAGCACTCAAATGGTGAAAGAATTTTTAAAATCGGTCTAGTACTTTTTGAGCCAATTCGTTACAAACATACATACAAATCTTTCCTCTTTATAATATCAGTATACAGGGTGCAATTGAAATCATGGGCATTATTTTAACCTAAGGTACTACTTATGATACTAATTGCATTAGGGCTACTATTACGCAAATCAAAAATATTATTAATGCAAGTATGGAAAACCTTAAAATGTAGTAAGTCATACAAAGTATCAAATTAGTTGCGCTTCTCGATAGCAAATGCGTAGGTACACTACGCCGTACGCGCGTCATTGGGCGTGAATTCTTTGACCCCGCCCGACTCACGTGACGTTCGTAAGTTGCCAATGAATTGATTCATAATAAATTCCAATTTTCCCTTCGTACTTTGCCGGCTTAGGACGGTCAAAACTACGTCAACTAACATACATTAAAAAAAAACATTTACGTACCTAGCTTGTGGATTGTTTTGAAACAACCTTATTTGTCGGTAAAGTGACAGAGGGTAAACGGGTGCTCTTCCACGAGCTTGTGCATGTGCTGGCACGTGAAAAGACGAAAAATCCAACAGGTTCTGAGTGGTTCTGGTGGAATGAGACCCCGTGAAGGAATAGGGTCGTTCGGGTAGCGCCGATGGAACATTTCACGAGTTCATACTAAATTTCTTGTGCGATCGTAAATTACAACCATTTGTGGGTATTGTTGGTTGGTGTACCTAGCCTGCACATTACGCGGTCGAGGCATCGTGTACACAAACACACACACAACACACAACTACTACACTAACACTTAATACACTGCAATCCAAGCACCGTATGACGCGAGCGGCGAGTACGGCGATTACGTCACGGGATCAATAAATCAATTACGCGTCAATGCACCTGCGCAGTCGTTATGACACTGGTTCCGGGTTCGTGACTTCGTGTTGCGGCGGGAAGCATACCCCGCGCGGGGGTGATATTCGTATTTTTGCGAGTGAGGGAGTGGGACGGAGAGAGTTCAGGGAATCCCGCCGGACGGAATGTCTTGTAGCCCATTGTTATTATTACTTGTAAGGAAAAACCCGCGCGCGCGCAGGTGATGTTTGTTTACATTTCGCTTTGCGCTGTACTGCGCTTTAAGATTTTGATATTTCAACAATTATTGGCGTTAACGAAGTATTTTGTTTTAATTACTTTAAGTGTTTATTTGCAATAATAAGCCTTGTGCAATTTGACTTACTACATTTTTAAGGTTTTCCTTACTTGCATTAATAATATTTTTGATTTGCGTATTAATAGCCCTAATGCAATCAGTATCGTGAGTAGTGCCTTAGGTTAAAATAATGCCCATGACTTCGATTTCACCCTGTAGATAATAGTATAATACGCGCATTGACGTGGAGTTGCGAACACCAGCCTGTATTACCTATTGCCTAATATAATATTAGTTTATGTAAGGTCAAAATTAAGTTTAACATTTTTGGATATATTTGGACGAAAATCGAATACTGAATCCTTCAATAATACCTACGTCCTTTGTTTAACCTTACATATTATAACTTTTCTCTTCTCCTAAAGCATTGTTGGCATGTAGAATCAGATATCATTTTAGCAGTTCCCCTTTGACATATTCCAATTGATTAAGTATATCAATTTATACGAGTACGGCACTTGATTCTCGTAAGGGTTCGCACATATAAGCAAGTACCTACTTATTACAGTGGCGTTGACAAACTCAATCAAGTGTGTGAGATTACTGAAGGGTATTGAAATTATCTTATACCGTCGTCGCGACACACAAGGTTGTTGAGGATAATTATGATTTTTTTGACAGATTTTTGTGACTTGAGCAGCAGTTAATATGGTTACAATAGGTTCAATAGGTAAGTTCAAAGAAGTAGATATCAACACATTCTTTTCAGTTTCATTACAGTAAGAAACCTAAGGTTTGCGCCAGACAGCGGTCGATGAATATCGATTCATCATCTGCCTAGCATTTTCCCAACTATGTTGGGGTCGGCTTCCAGTCTAATCGGATGCAGCCGAATACCAATATTTTAAATGGATCGACTGCCTATCTGACCTCCACAACCTATTACTGGGTAATACGATACCTCTTGGTAAGACTGGTTGTCAGACTTTCGGGCTATTGACGACCCGTAACGACAGTGTAAGTTCCACGAATGGCAGCCGGGACCAACGGCTTAACGTGCTTTCCAAGAGAAGGAGGGGTCTTGGTATGTGAACATGGTCACTCATCCACGGACCAACCGCGGCAAGCGTAGATAAATAATGATGATAATCGATTACCTAATATCGATTATTTATTTATTTATATATACTTTATTGTACACCACGAAAATACAACAAGTAAGATACATCAAACACTGCAGAATATACAATGGGCGGCCTTATCGCTTTCTGCGATCTCTTCTAGGCAAGCTTAGGATGGACAGTGATTTTCCTGGACATAAAATGGGGCTTTCGTTGGTGCAAATAATATGTATACAATACACTAAAAATTATCATCATTATCGTCATTAAATCGGAATCATGAGGAAACCGACAGGTCCTAGAACCAGAAATTCGATGATAAGTGACATCTACCAACCCGCACTGGGCCCGCGTGGTAGATTACGGCCCACTCCCTCTCATAGAGAGGAGGCCTGTCTCCCAGCAGTGGGAACATTATAGGCTGATTATGTATTTCAAAATATGTCTCCGCTTATTCATACTTCCTACTAATATTATAAATGCGAAAGTTTGTGAGGATGGATGGATGGATGTTTGTTACTCTTTCACGCAAAAACTACTGAACGGATTTTGATGAAACTGTACAGTAATATAGGTTATACATCAGAATAACACATAGGATTCTTTTTATCTCGATATTCCCACGGGATCAAAACTGACGCGGGTGAAACTGCGGGGCGCAGCTAGTTTAAAATATGTCTCCAAACCCGCGATCGATCGCGGCCTGGTAAAGTCTGTTTTTTTTTAAAGACAACCATTTACATTACGCATCACAGATAGCAGTGGTGGCCCAGAGATGACGGCCCCGACTTACGTGTATTACTTAGATGTAAGTTGTGGGTTCGAATCCAGGCAGGCGCTTTGCAGCGGGATTGTCCGAAAGCGTTACCGCTACCCCGGAACACAAAGGGCTAAGGAAGGAACACGGGTGGGATTTAGTCAATAAGAGTCTGACACTCCCTTCTGCTCCACCCAGAGCGGTAGGGATCATTTGATGATTTCCCATCCTCAAAAAAAAAAAAAGCCCGGCGACCAATGCTCTCAAAACGGTGAAGGATAACATCGTGAGGAGACGAGATGTTCTAAAACCAAATAATAGAAGACAATGTAATATCTACCAACCCGCACTGGGCCCGCGAAGTAGATTACAGCCCACTCCTTTTAGTCTTTTACAAGATAATAGATCTCGCATACAATTTAAATACAAATGTATTTAAATTGCATCCCAATTCCGACATCCCTAAATTTGATCTACGTCAAAATTGCCTTCCAATTACAAAAGAATAATTAAAAGATAAAAGAAACACCAATATTTTAGTTTTCAATTAAATTAAAGTATTCTTATCAATATTAAAGTATTCTCTGTTTTTAAAGCGGGCGCTGATTTCCCCAGAGCTTCAACCCTTTAAACACAAAGGCGACATTGAAGTTTTATCTCGACTTTGCGAGTGCAGACTGGCTGGTATTAAATAATATTTTATCTATATTTCTGTGCCGATTAACAAAAGTTAATATTTTTATGCGGGCAGATAGAGAATAGGTTTGGCTGGACACATTCAACGTGTAACAGACAACAGATGGACAAAAATCACCACGAACTGGTATCCAATAGACAAAAAACGCAGACCCGGTAGACCAAACAAAAGATGGAGCGATGATATCGCAAAGATAGCCGGCAGAACATGGAGCAGAATTGCCAGAGATAGAACAGCTTGGAAACGGCTGGAGGAGGCTTTTACCGCTATCGATAGCGGTCCTTGTACACCGTAGTAATAATTTAAACTAACTAAATTTTTTTTTTAAAAAGTGTATTTTTTGTTAATAACGTTACTAGAATTAGATACATAAGGAAAAAGTGTGTAAGGAAAATAAAGCTATTTTATTTTATTTATTTATCATGACTAGGACGGTGGCATTAGTTGGTACTATATTATCACATTTAATAAATTCTCTTAATTTATTTTAACGGACACACACTTCCCTATGTGTTTGTTATTCCAGCGTGTGGCACTCGTGGGTTTGCAGCCACAGATATAGATACACCTAGATAACGCAAGAGCAACTACTTCGCGTGCTAAAAATCGCGCCAACTTACGTTCAAAAATCGTAAGCCGCCACTTTCGCGCTCAGTCCTGTGTATTGCTGGCTGGGTGAGCGTGAGTGAGAAACAGCGCTTCTGACGTCATAGTAGGTATTCAAAATAATGGCACGCTTGGTTTTCATACAGATCTTGATATTTGCGTTATCTAGACTATCTATATCAGTGGTTGCAGTTGAAAATCAGCGTCAGCTGGCACATCTTATGTTGTTATCTGACATTATGCTGAGCTGAGGCCCTTTTGGCATTATAATCTAGCGTTTTCTGTTTTTTTATAGATTATAAGGTGTATTTATTTTGCTGTAATGCCAATAAACCAATTTTTTTCTTGCTTTCTATCCTTTTTCTTAGATTTTCTGTTAGTACTTACATTTTGGTGGCGCTTTTGTGATGATTAGAAACGGTAATGTTCCCATTTATAGCGTGAAGTCTGGATCTGTACGGTTACTGGCAATAGAATAGGCGATTTTCGTGCGCACTGGTTTTTCAACTCTCGGTGTTGAGCCGAGCATTGAGTATTCAACGGAGAGCATCCCAGCGCGTTAAAAAAATCACTGTTAGATTTTCAACTTTCGGCGCTAAGCTGTGCATTGAAAATTTAGTGCGTGATAAAATATCTCCGCGGGAAAAAATCGCCAGTTACGAGGACTTACAGTGGACTTATACCTACGTACCTACTGTCACTTTCCAATCATTGGTCTAGTGTGTCTGGTCAGATCACCTGCAGCCGATGAGTAGCGTCAGCACAAAACACACCTTGGGAGGGCTTCTGCGTGTTTGTACACTTGCCAAACACAAGTAAACCGCGCGTCGCTTCGTGAGATGAAAATACTATACTTACAGATGACTTGGTCAAGTCACCAACAAGTACCAACCATAAAGTTGCCTTTTCAAAGACAAAGTAGTATTGAGGTCACGTTCTAATGTTTCTTTAATATTACATTCCAACAAGAATAACAATTTTAACAAAATAAACAACACGAGTCCACCATTATTTGTATTAACAAAATTACCTTGAAGATACCAGGACTGCATGACATTGTGGAGCTTGCCGTATTCTCAGAATACTGACGTATATAATAAGGGAGAAGCTATGCTATCGTTGACCTGGACTACGTAATTTGCCATTACGCTAATATGCCTCGCTCGGGTAAGCACAGAGGTCGTTCTCTCTAGCTCGTTGAGATGTTATAAAAGCTGCTACGATTAATGGTTATCCTCCTCTCTAAGAATCTCATTGCTTAGCATTTTCTAAGTGCTTGGTGTGTTGATATTTTTTCCTTAACTGGAAATGGGATCTTGCTTAAATATTTTGGGCATCGAGTGTTGATAATAAGTTGTATAAATTCTTACTAAAGAGGATTTAAGATTTTTATATGGCGCCTGGCTTACCCATTTGTCGCGTCATTTTGATTTTTTTCAAAATGGTGGCCACGTATAACACCTGTTTTGGAAACGTGACACATTACAGGGTAGGACTTATTGTGTTTTCTGTTTGCATTAATGTCAGCTATCAATTTTTACAGGTCCCAAGCGTGGCCGCCATTTTGAAAATAAAAAATAAAATGGCACGACAGTAAGTATGCCACGGATCTTCAAAGCCCTTTTTTCGTTTTTTGATAATTTGTTACTAACTAAGAAATTCAGTGTCATTATTCAAAGAAACAGCATCACACATGCATTTAAAAATTAACTACGATTAACCCTTTTTCAAAGCGTACAGATTAGCAAGGTATCCTCTGTCAGCCGTTAACTGAAGTGACATTGTACATAAGAGCTTTATTCCCGTGCTCTGTGGTTAATTATGAGGATTATGCTCAGCAGTGGAATTTCAACTGTCCGGCTTAGAGAATAGAATAGAATATTCTTGATTACCTATGTACACAATACAAATTATAGATATAAATGTTACATAGGGTAACACAATGGGCGGCCTTATCGCTAAAAGCTTTTTTTTACCTACCTCTGAGTTTGTTTCAGACATTCTTCTCAGTCAGATAGGAAACGCCGACCTCATTTAGCTTATTTTTATTTTATAATATGTAAAAATATTTATAATGTGTAAAAGTGATCCTGATATCGTATTTACAGAAATGTTATTTCATTTCATTTTAAAGACAACTTGAATGGATTTAAAGGGAGAAGAAAAGACAATAATATTTAGACCCTGGCGAAAAGGATACGAAATTATTTGTCGGATTATTTATTTATTTAATCTTTTCGCACACAAAAAGGTACAAAGGCGAACTTAATGCCTTAGGCATTCTCTACCAGTCAACCAAGGATGGTGCAGAGATGGTGTTGAATCCGACGTAAGCGGTTAAAAGGGTAATAAGTCCTTAGCTGGCCTCGGATTCTAGTGAATGTAAATTCCTCGTTCAAGAACTCTCGATTCCCAACTTGAATACTTCCACCTTATTGCCAGGTATTGAATAGTATTAACTTTTTCGTTAAGACCAATTGCATTTCCGTTCCCATTACTGCAGCTTCAGAAACCAATACCAGAGGCCATACAATAAGATTAAATTGTGTTCAATAAAGTTAATATGCAGATATTGTAATTGAAATTCCATTTTATAGTACCGACTTTCAATCCTTAGGGTTTGTGGTTGACACAAATAAAAGTATTAAGCGTCCAATAGGATTTTATAATAAATGGATACTTATTAAGCAGACCTTAGCAACGGAGAGGGAAGAAAATGAAATGAAATGAAATTCCAGATGAGATTCCTGGAGATATTGAATTTGATTTGAAAAAAAGTGAGAATTTAATAAATATCTTGTCGTTTGCCTGCCTGTAGAAAGTATGCTATTAGTTGAAAATAAAAAAGTACCTACGGTTTCAAATACGCTGAGATCGGTGCGACTAACAAGGCTATTTTATGCTACCAAAGGCGGAATAAATAAAGAAAAGAGGTCGGTTTATAAGGGCATTTGTTTTATAAGGCACCAAATTAGCAAAATGGTTTTAAATAAATTCAGACAGTTCAATATACTCTTTAGGAATATAATAGCAGAGCCAATAACAAACATAGCCTAAAATGTATTTGATTCTAACATAGATGCTTATGTATCAGCATCCGGGCCCAAGAGTATTAGAAATATAAAATCGTTATGGATGAATAAAACGATAAATTACAAAACACCCAACCCTCGTTTATTCTCCACAAATGCAACAGTAAACATGTATACTAAGTACTAAAACATTGATTAATTTAGTTTAACAGATAACACTACCAAGCGATTAGAACGAAAACCTTCGCTAAATTAGACCTTACAATATTTTAAACCTTATTTACAAAATCTCAACGCTACTTACAAATAAGAGTTAAAGTTTGTACAATTTCATTTATACGAGAAATATTTCTAAAGATTCTCGATTTGTGTTTCCCGATAAACTCATAATTTCAAACATCGACATTTTTGAAAATGATATACTTTATACAATACAATCTGAACATAATAATTCTGATGCTTACATTTTTATTCTAAAAGAACAATGTTGCATAGCTAATATACAAGTGCCGCTTTCAGCTTGAATATGAAGAAAATGATGACAAAAACAGTTACGCTCGTCTAGCTACTATAATTAAAGCTATCAAAGTTAACACCGTTACCAGCTAACACGTGGAAGATATAAAGATAATTGAAATGTAAGCAACGGAATCAACGACACCAAAGCTAAAAATCGTGATGTTTGAAACTGGGCTCAACAGTCTAACCAGAAAACACGAATCAGAGATCACTTAATTAATAATACATCAGACAGTTTAACTGTCATTGAGATAGAAAATAACTATAGGCCATTTGGATACTCGCTTTATATTACTGACTAGCTTAATTTATGGGTACACATTTTCTCTGATGTACAATATTATTTACACTAAATTAGACTCTAATACAATAGCATTAAGTAACACAGATCACAGTAAGCAAAGCAAGTTGATTATCTATACAATTAAATTTATTAAAAACGTAAAAAAAACAAAAACATCACTTTCAACATATATTACATTATCTGAATTCTTCATTTCAATATCGTTGTATCGAATTTTTGGTCTGTAACAAGAAAAAGAAAACATGTTAGTAACAAATTTAACAAATTACTATAATGCACTGATATTTGGGTGTTAACGGGTCCCTACTACTAAAGCTACACTGTCCGTCAGTTCGTCCTTCTGTCACAGGGATGTATCTACATTACAACGTGATTATTATACTTAGTTCATCAATTTCAACTTTGTGCTAACTGAATCCCGTCAAATAATGTCATAATTTGCCCCGGCTCGGTTCATATGCAAATACGTGCCACGCTTCTCATAAACTGTTATCATAGATTGTTAGTTTAATTAAAGCATCTTCTTATCTTCGATCTACTGCGGCAGATAGAAGTTTAATTAAAGGCGAAAAATGCCGTTGAAATTTCTGACTTTCGAGAGTAAATATATATTTCTGAGAAGAAAGGAATCAAATCTATTCTCTAAACTACGAAAAAAGCCAATGTCGCAGTTAATGTTCTCATGGAAGTTGTAAACGAAAAAATGTTAGGCAAAGAATCAGTTGCGAACAATACCAAAGATAAAATAAAATTTCCGTGTGGCGTACTTGTATGTCAAACAAAGCTTGGATGAAACTTCGAACAGACTGAGCGGATAACCGTAAACTTATTGAACCGCAATACATAGGAAAGAAAGACATGAAAAGAAGTGAATATGTTGTAACAATATAAGAAACAAATGCAAGAATAAGTTAAAATGGGTTGAGTAATAAAGAAAAGAGACACTGCACAATATACAAAACCTCTGGGGACTAAAACAACAAATAAATTCATGAAATAATAATATGTACACACGACGGCATATCAAGTTATAGACTTGATATGTCGTCGTGCGTGACTGACTTCTCATTGTACGCAAAGCCTAGACAATGCGAGGTCAGCAAAACTGGAAATGTATAGCTGAAATGTTGTCGTGTGTACTAGAAATGAAACGCGATAAATTCCGTGAAACACAATTCGCTCTGACAGGCATTTCATGTAAGTCTACCAATAAAGACGTCAATTTCTGTTTAATAATTATAATTTCAGCTATCATTCCATTAGTTGAAATGATTAATATCCAGTACACGATAATTTATACAGGCTATGCTACCCAAATTCTCGATTAATTCTGATGTTAATTGGTATCATGTTATGCTTTGTGTTACTTATACCTAGTTGACAAATTGAATTGGAATAGCTAATTAATCTTCTAATTTTGGTGATAACTTGGTCGTGGTTTGGTTTAATAATGGAGTGAATTGTAGCACTTATTTGAATTGAATTAGATGCCAATAAGCGTGGTTACATAACATACATATATAATCAGCCTATATAACGTTCCCACTACTAGGTCACAGGCTTCTTCTCTGTGAGCGGGAGTTGTTCGCAATCCACCACGCGGGTCCAGTACAGGTTGGTAGATGAGATATATCTTCTTCTAATGATTAGTTCTAGGATATACCGGTTTCCTCACGATGTTTTCCTTCACCGTGGAGTACTTGTAGCCACTGAGTTGCCCCGACTTACGACTTACAGGCCGTGGGTTCGAACCCAGTCAGACGCTTTACTTTGTGTAATTTATTTCATCACCACTGCTCTTAAATCGGTGAAATAAAACATAGTGAGTGAGTTTAACTATGTGATTTTGTGTTTTAGTTGTTTAGGTCCAGTCCAGTTTAGGGATATAGATAATGAAAGCTTCGGATGTCGCTTAAACCAATTGGATCGTTTTGTTAACAAACTTGAAACTATTAATATTCGTGAAACTAATCACTTAGAACCCATGTTAATGTCGTTGATAGACTAATTTCCTTCGACCGCAGCTTTGGCAAACATCTCTAATTTCCTGCGTAATTATATTGGAGAAATTGGTTTTGGACGATCGACAAATACTTTCGAAACCCCTTAAAATCTACGCAAAAACAAGTTCATAGAACTAAAAGTGCAATTCAGTTGTTTCCAACAAATTCACTTAGTATAAATGACGCGCAAAAAACCCACAAAAATTCCACCAGATCCCTAAACATCCTGTAATTTGTTTTCAACTCCTCATTTTTATATAAAAAACTTTGTTCTAAATTGAGATCTAAAAGAATTCATTTTTGTAATTGGTTTAATCGAAATTTTCTTAGACCCCTACACGAAACTTCCCCAATCACGCAAACAAAAGGGGAAGAGGAGAAAATTGAAGTTAGAAAGTTGCGTCACGTGAAGATTTGAAAGATCGAGCTTGTCTTCAACCTGTTGAATATTGTCACGGAACTCTTTTGTTGTTGCGAAGAGTATTCTATTTATGAGGTATTATAACTGGCGCAAAAGATATGAAGCTTCTTTTATGAGGTGTCTGGATTTGAGTTTGAGATACATACATCAGTGATTTGTAACAAAAATAACAGGCTTCTGAATAAGTTATGATATTGAATGAATTTTATTATGCAAGCTTGATGCTTGCTCCTGGCTAAAATAAGTTCATAAAGTTATTTTTTATGATGATAATTTTATAACTTACATTTACATAGGAGATTTCGTCTCCTTCGGCTCACTAAGCTGTGATTCTTCATCTATCAACTGCAAGTTTACGTTTTCGCTTTTCGTATGAAAAGTTGCTGATAATTTCTTATCTTCTAAAATTATATTCTCTACTTCAACACTGTTATCTTTCTTCCCATTGCCTTCTAATATCCGCTGCTTTATCGACGGCCCTCTATTGAATGAAGAAGCCAACAAAGTTTCTTGAATGGTATCATTACCGTTACATATTTTATCCGTTTTGTGAGTTGGCATGCGACCTGAATGGTAACTGTTTCTCACTCCGCCGGTTGACTCAAAAAAAGGAAGCACTTGCTTGAACTCTTTCCTAAAGTTTTCGTTCAACCATGCGTATAGGAAAGGATTGTAGCATGTTGACGCCATCGCCATGGAATGAGCGAGAAAGAATGACACGAAGTAATAGTTCCACTCCGTCATCTGGGCGTAGAAGTCATTGAAAATATTGATCAAGTTTATAGGCAGCCAAGATATTCCAAATATAGCCACCATGGATATGAGCATTCTATTTGTACGTCTTTTCCTATCTCTGTCTGCCTCTTCTCTCCTGGTATTCTTAGCACCTGGTTTCGACCTCGCTCGGTCATTCAATCTTATACTAACGCATGTGTAACATATAGCTATTATTAAAAATGGTATTAGAAATTGTAATACCGTTGTGAAAACTCCGAATATTTTTCTAGATTTATCGGAAGGCCAACTTTCTTCGCAATAGTACGTCCTATTGTTCGTCGTTTGTATTCCCATGAAGAGGCCGTATGGGCAAGTTACGACCAGGGAAAACACCCATATGAATATTATAATAAGTATACAGGTGTTCAATTTCATCCGAGGATGAAAGGGATATATTATGACGAAAAATCGGTCTATAGCTATTGATGTTAGGGTGAGCGTAGATATGTAAACACTTGTGCCTTGGGCGTATGGCATTAGATGACAGAGCAATCTTCCAAAAACCCATCTTCCTAGGAACGTGTACATAGGAGTCAAAGGCACAGCGAATACACATAGCAATATGTCGGAGAGGGCTAAATTAGTAATAAAGAGGTTTGTGACGGTTTGCATCGCTCTATTTCGGAAGACGACATAGCAGACCAGGACATTGCCGAAAACACCGAGAACAAAGATAACTGTGTATAAAATACAAAAAGCAACTTGAACTATTTTAACATCGATTATGTCTGTTGTTTTGTTGGATTTCGGCTCGTCTATCACTTCCACTGACTCTCCAGTGAGTGTCTTAGTGAGGATTAGGACTCCTCCGCCTATGTAGGTGGTACCGTTGAGAGACATCGCAGCGGGGACATAACGACTAGCTAAAGTTGCCAAGTCATCATGGCTGCTAGTGTTGTAAACGGACAGCATGTTAACTCCAAATTATCTTCCTTTTACAAACTTCTGTTGCCCGCCAGTCCATCTGTGAACAAAGAAAAATAATTTAAGTAAATTAGACACATAAAAATTTTAAATCGGAAGTTGCTTCAACGGGATTTAAAATATAACATGGGCTGAACATATTCCCAAGAGAATCAGTACAAAGCCCACGCTCAATTTAACCTTGCAACGTATGTTTTTTCTCATCTGAACCTTCTGATACCTCCGTAGAGACTAATATTGCTTAACTGATTAATAAAATCTTCGAGATAATGGTGCTGTACTTGGATGGTTGCTATGGCAACAGAAATGATCGCTAATAAACCCAAAACATTATTGCGAATGGGCTATATACGACGTCATATTCTGGTACCATGTGCCGGAGCTACAAATTTAATTTCTAAGTTTAGGTCGAAAACGCACCCGTCATCAATCTTGAGTGTCATGAAGAATAATGTGGATAACTGTAACTATCTAGAAAGTATTTTATTTTCGAGAGAAAAGTCAAGTGTTATTTTGAATATTTCTAGTGGAATAAGCTTTTATGCTTTGATAGTCTCAAATTATGGTGATGGAGCCACTGGAAGATTTTTTTACTCTACTCTTTTGCACTATTTTGCTTCGATGAATACTAAGAAACCTCTTGAAATTGCTACTAAAATTACACATCAATTTTAACTATTAGGATTATCTATGGCATTATCCACCAAATAGACCTTTTAATAGCCCGTTAGAGAGTTTTCCTTTAATCACCAAACTTATCACAATCCTGTAATTACCAAGTTATCTACATGGATTAAGCACAACAATTCAACAAGGCAGGATTAGGACCCACGCAAAATACTCTCAGCTTAATATCCTTAGGTATAAGCTATTGATTAAAGCATAATATAACCTATATTTGGCGCGGAATTAAACTTTGTTAATCACATATGGTAATAAGCTTAAGTAAGGTAATGTTATTAGGATTAGGAATGGAAGTCAACCTGAAATGGGTTATGAAGTCAAACCGCTTGGTTTCAGGTTAAGAAAATACAGTACAAAGTAGGCATAGGATTTGTAAGGCAATCTATTAGATTTCAAGTACAATCTAGCGATCCACAATTAGAGTACACGCAATGTAACAATACAATTTCTCAGGGCTGGTTGCTATCGAAATCAATCGGACTACCAAGTGATTAAATAACACTTACACATAGTCACTATAAGCTGGTAGATTCACCCCGTTAGTTAACGCAACATACGTACATCAAATAATAACGAGTACGTAATCGTAAATATTTGACGCAAGTCAAGGTCATAATTTTGTAATTGTAATTTGAAACAACGCTTTTTTTGGTTTTACGATTATGGTTAGTGCTATTTTTTATGTATACGCGTGCGTCAAGTGGACGTGAAAAAACGCCTGTGTAAGTGTTATATTTAATTCTTATTTTCATTATTTATAGTGACTTTATTGGGGATGTTCTACAGAAACGTTAGGCGCGTAGAACTCGCAATCGGCGTGCATATATTATGAAGCATGAAGGTAAACAAACAAAAGGAGTATGTAAGGATCTTAGCAGGTCTCGTTCTGTAGTTTTTGCCTACCGCCATGAGAACAAGGTATGAGTTTATGTGTGTTAATAACATTTAATACTTGTATCTACAATTTTCTAATCTCGATGAAAATGATTGTAGAAAACGTCGGCACATTGATGTCCTTCAACGGTATGAAACACGAAATGGGAACACGTACTGAATTCAAAATTAGTTCAGTAACATGATCAACGGTCGAAGAAGTTTGGACTACTTTTCACATAGGTGTACACCTATGTGAAAAGTAGTCCAAACTTCTTTGGATGTACATCCAAAGTAATCATTTTTATGTTGACAGTAACAAGAACAGCACTCTAAAGTATTGTATTACTGTAGAGTTACCAAATTTCCTGTTTACCGAATAACAAACTTTTTTTTAACTTTATTATTGAGTCGGAAATCTCTGTCCTGTTGACAGTTTCCAACAGACTATTTGCGTAACACAATAATAATTTTGATAGTTTCACAATGTCCATTGCGCCGTATGTTTTAAACCCTGCGTTACCGACAACTAATTCAACGCAATGGATGTTGTCGAGCTGTCAAAATTACAGCGGTTGTCATTTGGAATGCGATACAAAATTAAGGTACCGGGCTCCAAAATAATACCTTGAGATTTAAAACCAGGTTATTCGTAGTAACATTGCAATTAAGTAAAGAACAATTACAAAATTAATGGGAATATTTCTGAGCCCCATTCCAAAGATTCTTGTCCTGTTTGTTTATTGTTCGTTCAGAATTAAGACATTCTAGGGAATTAAATCAAATGTAAAAGGTGTCTTCTGTTTTAAGCTAATTTAAGGTGGTTTAAGTAAAACAAAACATTTCGTAGCTCACCTAGCTCAGGAACCAGGGCTTCAAAGAAAGTATGTAATAGCTGTATATTTTTCAATAAAAAAAAAATATATGAAATATGGAACACGTCTCTAAAAAGTACATATTAAAGTTTTATTTTTCAATACCTGCATCGCAATGTCAGCTATGCCAATCCGAACTTTTTGGCAAGGTATATAAATGCGTAACACCGCTGTAAAAATGCATTGCTTTTAAATTTTATTAAAAGCGCCATTTTATTATTTGCTCAAAAATACGCAGTAGTATTTTTTATGAGCGCCGCAATATTGGCATATCACGCAAGTTATTTATTAGTTTGGTAATACTACCGCCTTAAAAAACCAGTCTTAGTTTAAGGTATCGTGTTACCCAGTAACTGGGTTGTGGAGGTCAGATAGGCAGTCGCTCTATGTCACACCTTTTTAACAGACTTCCAAAAAGTAGGAGGTTATATGTTCGACTTTATGTATGTTTTTTTTTTATGTATGTTCACCGATTTCTCCGTCAATTGTAGACCGATTTTAAAAATTCTTTTTTCGTTTGAAGGGGTATGCTCCCGATGTGGTCCCATTGTCATCAAGTCGGAATCTGATGAGGGAATCCCATGGAAATCGAGGGGAACTCTCAAATTTTATAGGCACATCTATAGCGATTTAGGTATTTTTTATAGTAACTAGTACATTTACTCTCAGAAAGCACCATTCGGTGATGTGGAACTGATGATGAAAACCACAGATGGCCATCGGAACTACTCAATAATAAATATTTCACGGGTTGCGATTCTATTAGGTACTTTAATGTGGTTGCTAAGCACAATGCGTATCGTGAAGTGGAGCTGATGTTGACTTCTCAATCAGCTCCAGTTCTCCTGGTTCTTACAAGGAGAACTCCTCATCAATTAACGACCCTGCATTGGGAGAAGCAATATTTTCTAAAAGGTGATGAGCAGTTGACACTAGGCTATTGTAACTTAGATGAGTTACAAACTGGCTCACAAAAAAAAAAAAAAACAACCGTTTTCCAAAAAAACACTACAAAGTGAAAAATAAATTTTATTTCGGAAGTCGGTGTCAATAAAAGAAAATGTGGAACCAACGACACCAACTTCCGAAATTAAAGTTATTTTTCACTTTGTAGTGTTTTTTTGGAAGACGGTTGTTTTTTTTTTTGTAAAAAAGTTTTTTTATAACCAGAAGCGATGGATGAGCTGTGTGATTGATGATACAATCACACAGCTCATCCATCGCTTCTTTGATCTTCCCCTACTTTTATAGCCATCGACATGACATTCATACTAAAAACTTTCCTCACGACATTTTCGCAGCCATAGTGGACGGTGGTACAGTCACCAAAAGAGATAAGTAACCAGGTCGTCGGATACAATTGAAGTTTAGTAAGAAACCGATGAATGTTTTTGAATGAAACATCAATCGGTTTCTTAGTAAACTTCAACTATATTCGACGACCCTGCGTACTTGTCTCCTTTGCTGACTTTATATGGAGCCATGTAAAAAGGTATTCATCTGAATCTGGTTAGACTAGAAGCCGACCCCAACATACTCGGGTAAAGCTTAGACAAATGATGACTTTATTTTTAATTCCTACCCCTATCACTACCGTGATATAACTCTACACAACGTTGGATACATTATTATTGTACTTAATTATTAATTTACTAAACATCGAAACTAAAACAATGAAACACCCGTTATGCACACACAGTTTGAATATTCATAGAGTAAATTTCTAGTAAGAAATACCAACTACGTTACTACAATCAAATTAAACGCCACGTTACCTATAATTTAGTAATTAAATGAATCCACACTTGAAACTAATACGGTAAATATGTATTTGATATTTGAATCAATAAGAAAAACTCACTTACATCTTCTATACTTATAATAAATCTGTAGAGAGGTCAATTCTGTACATGAAATATATTTCCAAAATAACTATCAGCGGGTGATTAGTGATCGATACTGACGCCAAAAATGCAATCAGTAAAATTTTTGTCTGTCTGTCTGTCTGTCTGTCTGTCTGTCTGTCTGTCTGTATGTTCGTTATAGAAACAAAAACCACTCGACGGATTTCAACGAAACTTGGTACAATTGTTCTTCATACTCCTGGGCAGGTTATAGTATACTTTTCATCACGCTACGATCAATAGGAGCAGAGCAGTGAAGGGAAATAGTTTTGGTTAATTTATGTTCAGTTTTTTTTAAATATTAAGTAGGTAAAAGCGTAGGTACTTTTATTAATTATAGGTATAGGTAGGTATTATTAATTATAGTAGTTATAGGTATTTAGTTTTAAGTGAAGTAGGTTTTATTTTAAATTATTTTATATATTAGACGTAGTTATATATTTTTAGTTATTCAAGCCCCAAGCGGACGCCGGCGTCCGCCCGCTATTGTCTTGAAAAACGCGTTGAATGAGAAATACGCGTTCTCAAGAATCGGCAGAAGAAAGAGCACATCGGTTAAACTCTATGAGAGTTAGTGCCTCAATTTCCGGAAGTCATTATTCCACGCGGACGAAGTCGCTGGCAAAAGCTAGTAAATAAATAATTATGTTCGGTCGATAGTTATCGCAGTTTATTAGATGCCCTCAGAAACAGGACGCAAAGCTTTAGTGTTGTTTACAGTAGAAATCATTTATGAAGGTCTTGTTAGGTACCGCTGTTATACCCAACTCTTAAGTTGGTTATTAAGTTGGTTTAACTGGTTGGTTGGTTCGAGAACAAACCTTTCAAAAAAACAAAGCCATACTTACCGCTATAAATTATAACTTAGACCACCACAAATTTTCAGTATGCACTTAAAATCGTAATCACGACACGAAAACTTCCAGAGTCGTAAAAACTGAATTAATGGCCTCACAAAATAAATGAAGAGTCTCAATCCTTCGCACAATTCAATTGAGTTCAACACTTTTGAAGGACATGTGACAAGCTTCATAGATTAGAATTGGAATTTTATAATTTTTAAAGTGAAAACTTTACAAACTCAAGTGATTTTTGATAGCACAAAATCTTATGGGCTTGCGTCATCGAGTTGCTAACAGAGGGGCAATTCTCCTAATTTTAAGAACTTTCACAATCTCAGTCTCAATCTGTCAAAAATGCCTTTAATTTCCCTACATTTTGACAAGTCTTTGACATTTGTTTGTCGCTGAGATGAGATTGCGACTAGATTTTGAACATTTTAAATTACGAGAATTGGCCTTCAGATATCATACATATTATTAACAGTATATCTGCAGCTCCATACTAATATTATAAATTCGAAAGTAACTTTATCAGTATGTTATATTTTCACGCCTAAACTACTTAACGGATTTCAACAAAATTTGGCAAGGAGATAGATGGCATCATGAGGAAAGACATTGGCTACTTTTTGTCTCAATAATAATCCTATAGGGGGTGTTAGAATAAAGACAATAAAAGTTTGTATGGGAAACCTAGCATTTCTTAACTTAATTATATGTAAATTCAAATGTATGCTTTTGGTTAAAAATAAAGAATACGTTTACAAGCGTTTTTGTAAAATCATCCCTCAAGGAGGTAATATAGGCTGGAGGACACGTTGGAGCATACGGTGGAGGTCTGCCCAGCTTGAGCAGAGCACCGCCGCGTCCTCACGGTGGCGATCAGCGGCAGCGATCTCTCGCGTCCGAACCTAGTTCAGGCCATGGTACGGAGCGAGAGTGCATGGAAAGCCGTCACCTCCTTCTGAGAAGCAATAATGCTCGCGAAGGAGGAGACGGAGCGCGTGAGGAAGAGGTTATCTTTGCGCCTTCACCGCCCTAGTCACCGCAAGAAACGCCCTGGGCGTCGGGAATCGACAGCCGATTCCTGGCCACCGTAGGCGCGGGCTTGCGGACGGCGAGCAATGGGCATATTTTAGGACTCAGAGGTCAGGATAGGAGGTGGAGCATGGTTTGTGACAGCTCCAAATCAAATCAAATCAAAATATTTTATTTCACATAAGCCTACAAGGGCACTTATGAAAGGTCAGAAGCTAGGTGCACGGTTCCAATTGGTCGTTTCCAATGGAGAAGAACCGGCAAGAAACACCACGGTTACTCTTTTAAAAATAATTGGCTTTTACAATGTTTTCAAATTACAGTAGGTAGGTATGGGAGGATAGTGTAGGCCTGTCAACAAGTACCAGGTACTTGATAAAATAAAAAATGGTCTACAGATCTAAAATCTACAGGGCCTACAAAGTCCTCACATTTACAAAACAAGAATCTATCAAAACGATAAATAAAAATATAAAAACCAATTAAAACCAAGGGTTATGATTTCCATTACACAATCACACTCTACAGCCGTTCCATCAAGGTAGCCGTAAAATAAACTCTATTACCTTCACAGGTTAATAAATTCGAATACTTTACGACACTTCAAGCTCAGTGTTATTTATCATTCCTTATTAAGACACACAAATTGATGGGTAATAAACAAACTAACAACTACCCTTCTTTTATGTGTTTTTACGTTAACAAGTGTTTGATGGAACGAAAACACGCACTTAGCTACTGTTGTTTGTGAAAAAGTAATTACTTTGAAAGGCATGAAAATAATATTATTTTAATTTTGAAACGTTATTGGAATGGAACGCAATGCAACATGGAATGGAAATGGATTGTAATGTGGAATGAATAAAGAATAAAGTTATTTTATTACTAATCGTTCGGTAATTCTACTAATTATAATATTTTGGATGTGTTATTTTTTATATTTATTCAGAATGAAATTGAAAACTTGCGACAAATCGAAATAGAAGTGCAGTAACTCTTACTTATCATATTAAAAGTGCCTATTTACCATTTTTTTTTAAATATCATTGAATGTTCGTCTTAGATAGTGCAAACTAAGTTATTGCCTTCAAGTAGGTAGACACTAATGATGACCGTAATTTTTGTTTTTTTTTTAATTTTCAAAACAAGTAAGAAAATTAAAGTGTAAATTTTAGCGCGCGCCCGATATGCAATCCATTCATCGCTGACTTCAAACCATGAAGCAAGTTGACAACGTGTTGAACTAGCGGTATTTACCTAATTTTGACCGTTCCTACGAAAAAAAAGGCGCACGACTACGTTGCAAATCGTTCGCCTACGGGTACGTTGTGCAACTGTGCATCTCAATACTTAATAACATGCTCTAAATTTACTTTTCATCCCATCTATTCGAAAAGAGCCGAAGGGTTCCGTGGTAAGTGCGAGCAAAATGGATCATTCCGGCGCACTTAATAACAGTGACGAAATGACTTGAATTTGGCAGACTACCTATTTAATTAAAAAGTTTGAACGCAATTTACTTCGATAAAGTCCTGGCTGGTAACAAAAAAAACGCGCCTTCCGACGCGGCATTAATTAACCAAATTTTTAAAAAATACGCGGGATCTTCATATTTGTTTTTTTTTTTATTAGTTTTTATCAAAATATTACAGACAATTTTAATTTGATTCACACAAATTTAATAAAAGATTATTTCTAGCAATGAAAGTGAAATATTAACACCAGAAAGTGTAAAATTAAACGCTCAAAATTATCATAAACAATTTAGGTACTACCAAACAATTCGAGACAAAATATAAATATTCGTCACTATTAAAAGCATCTCTCATGTATTTTTCTCATAGAGGGGGATGAAAAACAAAGTGTGCCACACGATACCAAAATAATATTTAACCTCGAGCGACGTACGCCTAGGATTCTACTCTAGAATTCTTCGCTTCGCTTTGTATTATTTGGAGGCTTTTATTTAGGTAAGTAGTAAGTTTTTGTTTACATTTTTAATTATGATTTTTTTTGCTTGAGTTCGTATTGTTTTTATTGTATTTGTGGGTATATTGGCGTGGCAAGCTGACATATGGCAAATAATTTAATTTAATGTTCTGTGTCCTGTAACGTCAATAACTTTGCATACCTATTATTGTATACAATCAAGTATTTTCTAACTGAACAGACAGCTGTGCTGCTGGGGAGTTTGTTGCGCCACTTCTTCTCCCCAGCGAAAGCACTAGGAAGTGGTGAAGGGCGGGTGTTTTGGGGAACAGTCTTTTTTCATTTTGACGTTCGAAAAGTGCTGATTCTCAGCCTAGTTTGAATAAATGACTTTTGATTTTGATTCAATCAATCGCTCTCGCCCTCAATACATTATTTTGGTCACTAAGACACAATCTGCACTAAGGCACAATTTGTCGCACCCATTCAATTTTGTCCTGTATAGGTGCGTGTTTGATATTTAATTATAGTGAAAGTGGTGAGTTACTTAAGTAGGTATTTTACATTTTTATGGCTAACATCACGCCTGTATTCTGCAAAGAGTTAAGCAGAGATGTACAGACGCCAGCACATCAAGCTACCCGAAACTGTAAAATTTTCCCAATCAATTTTGAACCTTACGCTTTAGCGATAAAGTTGAAAATCTATTAAAGAAATTTGACAGATTGTAGTAGCTTGATGTGCTGGCGTCTGTACCCATATAATAGGGGGCGACTATATTGTCAAATTCAACCTAGCACAAATTTAGACTCCGGGATGCTAGTGAGAAATTCCAGATGGAAAGACCTGATAACAGATAATTTTATGGTATTGTCTGCTTGAAATAAATGATACTTAATAATGTAGAAGGGCAACACCGTGAGGAAACCGGCATTTCCTAGGAAAAATTCGAATACTTGTGACATCTACCAATAACCACACTGGCCCACGTGGTGGATAAAGGCGCTGGCCTTTATCCCAGCAGTAGGAACATTATAGGCTGAATAGAATAGAATACTCTTTATTATGTACACCATATAAATGAATGAATGAATGTGCTATGTTATTTAATAATGTACATATTACCTAATGTTTGTTAGGTCGCCCTAACCCATGGAAGAAAAGAATAAAATATCTCTTTATCCTACCAAAATATTGAACATTTTAAACAAAATGCTGTTGCAAACGTGTTATAATGAACGGCAGCTAGCTATGCCTTATCGCGGATAAAGTCAGGCTAAAGTATTTTCTATTCCCGAGCAGTTTTCTTAGCGCGAGCGAGATCAGTTTTCCGCCCGTTTGGATAGCTATGATACGGTAGGAAACGATCTCCTTTTTAAACCCTAACTTGTGTTAAAGGTGGTCTTTGACCCATATTGTCAAAAGGGCTGCATTGAATAGTTTCAATAAATGCGAATAGGGCGACACCAAACATTGTTACAGGCTTGGTAATTAGAATTTAAAGCTGTCCTCTGTGCTGTGTTTGTATGTAATCTGTTCTTATACAATGACTGTGGGCGAATTTCACCAATGAAACTGAACGCAATCACCATACCTAAATTGAGTTAAGGTTTGGTGGTGAAATTCGCTCTAAGTTTTTTTTATAACAACATTTTGAAGTGAAAAACGTAAGAAAATTGTCTATTTGCAAACCACAAACGAAACGCCCAATAATCAAAAATAGTTAATTCACTTTTGAAGCGACACGACCACTGCTATATACTTAGGTACTTATATAAAGACCAAATAAAAAACTTAGTTGCAAATCGCAACAGCATTCCAATAAGCCCGGGTGTTTTTTCACGATTGGCGCGACTGGCAATTTTTTTTCGCGCACTCGATTTCAAGTCGCGTCCAGAAAACACACTGTTCGATTTTCAACTCTCGGATCTAACAGAATGTTGATTTTTAAGCGATGAGCGAATTTTTTTCATGTACTAGATACGTGAAAAAAAATCGCCGCAATAAAAATACGCCCGTGCTAACCTGTTAACAGATAGTAGGTATTCCATTTACCGACGTCATCTCGTAAGTACTATTACTGACTACTACATTTACTGTGCTACTACACCTCCAATACGCTTGGTAAGTCTATTTGGCTTAGCAGTAAATGTTCTGGAGTTCTATTACGACGTTTAGATTCTACCGAGACAAATATACGAGCAATTAGGAAAACGATTGTCTTGAAACTTGTAGAATATAGTTGTTGGTCTTGTGGGTGTGCACAGTGAAACGCAAGATTTACGAAAGGGTGAAGGGTTGGGAGACGTACTCGATACGTCCGTGCGCTATCGTTTGTAGAGAACACTAAAAGATTGTTTTGTTAAGCGCGGCGCCGCTAGGCAAGCCCTTCCCGCCCGCATACGTCTCCCGCGCCTTTTATCAGCCCTGGATTTATTAAACATAATAAAATACAAATATATAACAAAGGGATACTATCACGCGTCGCTTACATTCCCCTCCCTAGTGCTGCTACAGCACTCATCACCCATAGAAATAGGCGCGACGCGTGTCGCAGAAGGCCGGATTTAGTCTTGACATCGACCACTCGAATATTGGCGTCGAGTTGTTTCAGGTTGTGCAGGTCATCTGGAAAAGCTTTCATCTGGGAGTACTTCAACAAAACGTTCTCAGCGCGTTCCATCATCGCGCCATCTATATCAACACTAGAAACCTTTTTGCATTTATCTATAAAAGATAAAATCACACACATGGATCTCATAAGTCGAAGCCAAGAAGAAAACCTTTCTGGTTCAGGTACAGCTAGTAAGCACACAGGTGCAACGTGAATATTGTTTATACATTCTAGGTCCACATCGCGAACATCAGGTAGCTGTATATTTGATTCTCCAGGCCAGTATCGTTCTTCTTCAAACAAAAATGACGGCCCATATAACCACTCATTTTCAAATGTTTTTATTTCGTAGGTTTCTCGTGTGGCAATATCCGCGATATTCAGCTTTGTGGGTATGTATTTCCAGTCTACAATTTCCGTTAGTTCGTCTAATTCGCCAAGGCGATGAGCTATGTAGGCTTTATAACTTCGCGCATTATTGCGTATCCAGTGTAAAACTGTAGATGAATCACACCAGAATATTTTTCTTTCAGCCTTTATTCTATGCTCGTTTATTATAGTATCGGCCAATCTTCCCGCCATAACGGCTGCTTGTAGCTCTAAGCGTGGCATCGATACATACTTTACCGGCGCAACTCGACACTTACTGGACACAAAGGCAACTTGAATATTTTGTTTACAATCGATCCATCGCCAGTATGCGGCAGCGCACATCGCTTGAGTCGACGCGTCACAGAACACATGTAGCTGTAGGTTCGTATAGCGCTTGGAGGTCTGCGCTGGCGACGCGCTATTCGGTGCATCTGTACTAAAGTCGTGCGTTTTGCTTTCACACGCAGGTAGTGAGCGGCGAGTACTTCGAGTTGCCGACTCGTAATGTCTAGGTAGGCGAATTTTATCAATGTTTGTCATTATGCTCAGCCATTCGACCCATTTTATAAATATTTGGTCTGTTATTTCGTCGTCCCAGCCGACGCCAGACCTCCAGGTGTCTTGTAAAATGATCTTGCCTTTGATCGTGATAGGCGAAAGGAAACCATAAACATCGAATATGGACATTAGTACACGTAGCATTTCTCGTTTAGTAGGTTTCTTTTGTCCAAGCAATATTGGTGTAGGAATTCTTTTGAATGATACATCGAATCCCAGGTTATCATTAGTCGGAAACCAAATTAGGCCCAGTGTACGTTCTCCGTCATACAGTTGTCCGTTTTTGAATTTCACAGTCGTCGATTTCAGGTTTTCTTTGGGTAGATCTTTAAGTACAGACTGCATATTAGACGTCCAATTTCTCATTTCAAAACCACCTTGTTTGTGGACAAATGTGACGTCATTCACAAGTTGACTAGCCATTTGTTCATCGGGTAGGGAGTCAATATAGTCATCAGCGTAGTGTTGTGTAAGTATGGCTTGCACGGCGGCCGGCATTGTGGGCCGGAATCTTTCGGCGTTTTTGTTCTTTATGAACTGGGCAATAAATGGGGAACAGTTTGCGCCAAAAATTAGGCTAGTCATGACCCAGGTTTGTACAGGTTCACCTGGAGATTCTCGCCATAAAAAGCGTAAAGCATCTCGATCAAGTTCTCGTATTTTGATCCGTAAAAACATGTCTTTTATATCACCCGTGACTGCCACCTTGTTTTCTCTAAATCTCAGCATTATCCCGTACAGTGAGGTAAGTAGGTCGGGACCTTGCAGTAGGTAGTCATTTAAGCACATGCCTTTGTTCCTAGCCGCGGCATCAAATACCAGTCGTAGTTTTTGTTTATTTGGGTTGTCGACTCCAAAGTGCGGCAAGTACCATATTCTATCCGGATTTTTAGTTTCAGTGAGTTGTGATGCAAAATCGTTACTGAACAGGTGGTCGATTCTTTCTTTGTATCGCTCTGCGTAGCTTGAATTCGCTTTCATTTTCTTTTCAACACCTTTCAGTCTTGTGAGTGCGTTATCGTATGAGTTAGGCATCTCACCAAACGAACCTTTCCACGGGAGGCCCACGTACCACCTTCCATCTTTCAAAGTGGCCGTTTGTTGTAGGTGTTCCGTAGCTTTTACATCTAGCAGGTTTTGGCGGGGCTTATTAGTAACTCCAACAGACTCCATTGCAAATGACTGGCGCATCTCGTTTTGCATTTCTCGAAGGATATTCTCACATTCATTGTTTTCTCCTTCTGACAGGAACAGAGTAGACTGCAGCTTAACGTCGTGATCGACCTCACGCTTGGTGCGCATGCACCCGTGCATGCACCACCCTAATGGAGTGCGGGTAAAGTAGGGATTCGTAGGTTTACCCTTAATTATTTCCAACGGTAAGATCAAATCGTAATTGTCCTGCCCTATCAAAAGTTCCGGTCTATATTGTTCATCAAAATTCACGTTTTTCATTTCCGGTTTCATCAGTTCATAATCACTCATGTCCACTGCAGTAACATTTTGTACAGGTAAGTTCATATTTGTTACACTGCGCGCACGAATTGTAAACTTAGTTCCTTCACAGTTAGAAAGTTCAAGGTCGAGTATTTCACTATGGCATACAACTTCACTATTGTCCCATGCACCACACACACGCATAGATTGCTTATTACCGCGCAATCCCACTTTCGACGCGAGCGCAGCGCTTATCAACGTCACAGTTGATCCGTCATCAAGGAGCGCGACACTACGAAAAGTACCGTTAGGTCCGTGTAGGTAAATGGGCACAGTTTTTAGAAAAACTTTACGGCAGTTCACTTGAAGATGATTAACAGTTTCCACTCGCGACTCAGTCTCGGTATCAGTCTCGGTAACCTCGGTTATATTCACACTATCACGCGGCACTGGGTTTTTGTTTACAATATAATGCAACAAACGATGGTGAGGTAGCCCACAGTTGTCTACGTTACAAGTCGGTGCGGTACAAGTGTTTTGTTTATGTTGTGACGTCAGACACTTATAGCAAATACCATGTCGTTTTACAAATGCCCAGCGGTCTCTGCGCAACGATTTTTTAAACTTTTTACAGTCTTGCAGTAAGTGTTCGGAAACGTGGCAGTACCGACACTCCTTATCACTTTTTTGTTTATTGTTCGCTTGTTCACTGTTCACTACTAGAGTACGATGTTTAGAGTTTTCGTTGTAACTTTGTTTACCATAGCTTTGTATGCTTGGTAAATTCACAGAAGTTTTTGTTATTTTTATAGCTTCTTTACTGAGAAACTCGGACAAAATAATCAGTTTTGGTTTTTCTTGTTCGCTGATAAGAGGGTAACAGTAATCCGCCCACTTTGAGACCAGTATCATCGGTAATTTCGAGAGAATGACCGATACTATGTTCATTCCTTTCAGGTATTCTTCGCGTCCGATGGCAGTCACAGCAGCGACACAGTTTCTTACCTTCACGGAGAAAGAAATAATATCCTTCTGATACTCTTGTGCCATAGGGCGTAATTTACTTATGTCCTGCAGGATCCTCGAAATTATTACATCTGGGTTTCCAAACTGAAGTTCCAGTGTGTTCATTACGTCTGCTGCGGAGGTTGCACTAATGAGTAAGGCCGTCACCGCTTCTTTTGCTGGCCCTTGTAGGCTCCTCCTCAGGCGCCACAGGTTTTCTTTGTCACTAAAGTTGCACACTTGCGACGATTCTTCAAATGCTTGCTTATACTGAAGCCATTCAAGCGGGTCACCAGAGTAATTAGGTAAGTCCCTCGGTGTACATAAGCGATTCAGCATTCTGTCGTTAGATCTGCTAGTACCGGTAGCAGCGGCAGCGGCAAAGTCCTTCAGAGCAATCGCCAGGGCTCGCACGGTTTCATCAGTGCCACCAGCAGCTGCAGGTGGCGGGCGTGCTTCGAGCGTGAGTTCTGTAGCTTGAGGTTGCGGGCCGGCGGGCTTCACATGGTGCAGGTTCAAATCCTGCGGTGCCGGACGCAACACGTCATCACAAGTGCCACGGTTAGTGACGCCCAGAGTATTCACCTCCTGCCGACTACTTTCTAGCCACTTTTCCACTACACGGTCATTATTTTCTATTGAGGGTAGACTGCAGCTGCTGCTGTCGTCTTCCAGTTCTGCTAGATCTGCATCTAGTTTTTTATCTATCAACTCCAATCTAATTTGAGCCTTTGCTTGAGCGGCTTCCAGTTCCAGCCTTTTCTTTCGCGCCGTAATAGATGAGGTTGACGATATTTTGCGGGTAAACTTTGTGACACTTTGAGCTGTGGAAGGTCCGGGTTGATTCTCGTTCATCTTGCTCCCGGGTTCAATAGGTTTCACAGCCTCCTTTGAAATGTCTTTGTTTTCACTTTTGCATTGTTCATGAGCATCTCTTTGTTGCGCTTCCATTTGCTCCGCTTCTTTTCTTCTCGCACTCCTAGTGTTCACCATGCTTCGTGGTTGTGTAAAAAACATCCAGAGATCCGGCTCGAAGACCAGCTAATGTTGGTCTTGTGGGTGTGCACAGTGAAACGCAAGATTTACGAAAGGGTGAAGGGTTGGGAGACGTACTCGATACGTCCGTGCGCTATCGTTTGTAGAGAACACTAAAAGATTGTTTTGTTAAGCGCGGCGCCGCTAGGCAAGCCCTTCCCGCCCGCATACGTCTCCCGCGCCTTTTATCAGCCCTGGATTTATTAAACATAATAAAATACAAATATATAACAAAGGGATACTATCACGCGTCGCTTACAATAGTCTTGAAAATTGTTTTATTAGTTTCGTAAATGGTTTTATTGTTGGTCGTTGAGAATTGCAGGAAACGTTTAGAATTTGTAATTGTTTCCGGATGATTAAATCTGTCTGAAAACCACGTACTGTGTAATTTTGTTACTATGTGTAATTTTAGCTACCTACTTTGTTGATAAGAGTGTGCTTAGATGGTTTGATCATGTTAAGACGATGTTTAAATGCGACTAACAAAAGGTATTTACAAGGCAGGTGTGAGTGGAAACGCCCAGAGTGGACGCCCTATGGAAAACATAATATTACAGTGAATTTATTGGTGATGTTCTTTAGAAAACTCAGTTGCTTAGTACTCGCAACCGACGTACGAGTATGACCAGAGGGGCAATTCTCGTAATTTTAAGAACGTTCACAGTCTGATCTCAGTCTCAATCTGTCAAAAATACCTCTAATTTCCCTACATTTTTACAAGTTTTTGACATTTCTTTGTCGCTGAAATGAGACTGCGACTAGATTTTGAACGTTTTAAATTACGAGAATTAGCCTTCAGATGTAAGTACTTGCAAAAACGCCAGATTGCCATGATATACTAAATATTCATATCTTGCAGCAAATATCTCTAATGGAAACATATTGATGACTCGCAGCGCACCGCGGTTTCACCCGCGTTAGTTTCGATCCCGTGGGAATGTCGGGATAAAAAGTATAATATGTGTTGATCCTGGTTATAAACTATCTGTGTGCCAAATTTCATTCAAATCCGTTCAACGGTTTACGCGTCATTGAGTAACAAACATCCAAACATCTTCACAAACTTTAAATTTTTTATAATATGTATTAGTAGTAGAGGGGCCCGTGGCTCAATAATAACAGCCGCACAAGTCGACCAGGTTAAGCTACGCTTGCCGCGGTTGGTCTGTGGATGGGTGACCATCTTTACATACCGAGACCCCTCCGTGCCTCGGAAAGCACGTTAAGCGGTTGGTCCCGGCTGTCATTCGTGGATCTTTGACAGTCGTTACGGGTAGTCAGAATCCCGAAAGTCTGACAACCAGTCTTACCAAGGGGCATCGTAACATTATTAAATTCAATTCAATTGGCTCTGACATTCTTTGTAATAATTTTTATTTGTAAATTTAATCAATAATTTATTCTGACATTGTGCTTGATTTATGTTTTTATTATGGCTGTACCTATTGTAATATTGTTTTATTGAATTTATTAACTATATAAAACTTTAGCATGCCTTAGTTAAGGTAGAAAGTACATGGATTGCTTAATATTAAAAAACATCTGTATATTGTACCTACTTTCTGTGCAAATAAACGATTCTTATTCTTATTCTTCTTATTCTTATGGTATTACCCAGTAACTGGGTTGTGGAGGTCAGATAGGCAGTCGCTCCATGTAAAATACTGATATTCAGCTGCATCCGGTTAGACTGGAAGCCGACCCCAACATAGTTGGGAAAAGGTTAAGCAGATGATGATGAATAGGATTTCCATGATTATTAATCAATATTTAAATACGCTGCCATGAATGTCACAAACTGGACCCATGCCTATATAGATGTCTGTATACGCAGCAAGACCCCACGTTTAATCCGATTGAAAGCTAAAGTGTAACGTCCTTCACCACACAATCCTCACCTTTGAAAACTTCACGAAAATCAATTTTGAGGACGCCAAAAAATAATCAAGAAATAGTCATAAATAGTCCACCAAGGTCTAAAAAATAGTCGCATTATGATTCCGAAGTTATTGCTATAGGTTGGTGAGGATTGTGTGGTGAAGGTCTCCACACAATCCTCGCCTCTAGTGCAACCAAACGGCTGGGAGTATCGACTTGGTTTCAATTCCAAAAAATGGTCAAGAAATAGTCGTAACGCTATGCCAAATCTCGAAAATAGCCATTAAGGGCCTATACTACCTCAAATGGCTTAGCATGATCCTCCGTTATGTCGAAAATACTCCAGTATTAATTTTGAAATAAATATATGGTGAAGTTGAGGATTAATGTTAGGTCCTATGTTAGACGAAAACACGATTTCATAAAATTTTCTCTATAGAAAAAAATTCCAAAGTTACCTCCAAACCGAACAATAAACCGCTGGTATTCAAAAAATACTTCAAATTAGATCATGAAACTATACTAACCGAACTAACTATAAAGCAGGTCTTATGTTATTTACTTTTTTTTTATTACCATTATTTTCACCGTAAAAAGCAAATACCTAAACTATTGGCGCTGCCTGCCGCCTAGCACCGCACTCTGTCTCGCTCTCACTCAGTCCGCGAGCAGTATGGAGCGAGCGAGATAAAGAGTGAATTTTAGCTGAGGTAGTGTAGGCTCTTAAGTGATTCCAGAGATATAAAGGAGCCTTGGTGAGGATTACGTGTTGAGCTGAGTCTGCTAAAATACAAACTAAGTATTTGAATTTAAAATTTATTAGAAAAACGATTTTTTTCCAAATAGTTTATACTCGTATTGATGATGTTTCAACTGATATTAACATAGCAAGTAGTAATTTTAATCGAATTTGTGTAGGGTAGGTACAACTAAAAAGTGAAAAATAAAAACATTTCAACAAAAAAAGCAACCGATTTCAAAAAAGTTTTTTTAGTCCCACATAATACGGCGAGCTGTATGTTTACATAATTTTATTTTTTACGAAAGAACTACATTGTAATGTATCTTTGTAAATTAACTTTACCTATTTTACTTACGTTTCAAGTTTCGTAATAGGCTACTGAATAAAATCTTAGCCTTGTAGCGGAAAACGCGAAATTGAATTGAATAGATTTCATTTCGAGCGGACCGATCTTCTTTGTTTTTCTACGAAGTTAAAAGTAAATTGAATCAAGCATTATAAATTGTTAAATGAATTCTGTTCTGAGAACAGAGTTGTTTTTCAACGAAAGACAAGTATTTTTTTGATAACGCTAATTAAGTTCATAACACCGTAATGTGTGTACATTAGAATTATTTAATGTCTACAGGTAATTAGGCACCAACTTTTAATTCGAATACAGACTGCTTTATTTCCACATACCTGCTATTCACACATTATTTTCCCATTTACTTGCAACATGAACCTCGACATAAATCAAGCTATATACATTTCCAATTTGAGCTGACCTCACACTCTGTAGGCTTTTCGTGTAATGAGAAGTCAGCATAAACTGGATATGTATAGCTTGTGTATATCATCGTGCGTACTAACATTATATTGATAATGAAATCACAAAAAGGACGTCACAAAAGCCTTTTATTTGTCTTATCAGGAGACCAGCTCTTGGTTCCTGATATACAGGGTCTGATTACATATAATACGACACAAACATCCTAACACACACACACACATCCTGTAAGGCCTCTGTAAGCCGCTATTTGTCCGCGTATTATTTAAGGTTCAATGGCGCTGAAAGTGTGTGGGGTAAATACGATAAACGTTATATTTGATCAGCATTTTGCTGTTTTTTTTCGGGTTCCGTACGTCCGAATGAAAAAAAGGAACCCATATGGGATCACTCGTGTGTCTGTCTGTGTGTCAGTCTGTCACAGTCAATTTGCTATCTACTGTGAGCAAATTGCTGTCTGGGTCAGTTTGCTATCTACTGGACCGATTGAGTTCAAATTGGTCAATTTGCAAAGCCTTTTCCCAATTATGTTGGGGCCAGCTTCTAGTCTAACCGGACGCAGCTGAATACCAATATTTTATGGAGCGACTCCCAATCTGATTTCCACAACCCAGTTCCTGGGTATCACGATATCCCTTTTTATGATTGTTTGTCTGACTTTTGGGCTGCTGACTACCCGTATAGACTGTCAAAGACCCACAAATGACAGCCGGGATGGACTGCATTCCGAGACACGGAAAGTTTTTATTATCATGTAATTGATGGTCACCCATCCACGAACCGACCGCAGCAAGCGTTAACCTTCGATCGACCCATGCGGCTTTTATCATTTAGCCACAAGCCCCTCTTTTTTGTGGATGGGATTTCATCAAATGTCCCCTCCCGTTCTGGGTGGAGCAGAAGCCCCCTCTAAGTTTAAAATTGGTACACTTTTGTTAAGTTTGTTCTTGAGATAAATTCCTCCCAACTACGGAACTCTTCATTGTGCATCATCTGAGACGCACTTTTTGGTTCTAAGACATGCCGGGTTCCTCACGATATTTTCTTTGAGAGCAGTAGTGATGAAATAATTTACACTAAGTTAAGTTCCTGCCTGGGTTCGAACACACGACCTACAACTTGTAAATCGGGGTAATCACCACCGGGCCACCCATGCAGAACAACCAAAAATCTGATAATCGAGCAGGAATTACTAAAGTAAGTTTGTTTGACGAACGTTCAAAAAGTAAGTTCAAATAGTCTGAAAAACTGATAGAATAATATCAACGTCTGGTAATGGTCTAGCGAATTCCACCAAGAATTTTTTATCCGATATTAAGTTTAATATCTTTTCTTATGGTACATAAACAGGGAAACTGTGTGATAAGCTGACATTCCTGAAATATCTTCTTTACATTTCAGTTCATAGAACTTTTACTTGTTTGTGAATATCCATCGGAAAATAAACGTCAATTTCGAGAGTTTTAGTAAAGAAAGGCGGAAGATTTCATTGATCAATAAGAACATAACAAAAGAGAGATAACCCCATTTATTTAACAGCAACGTTTATATAAAAAGAAAAGAGGAAAGAAAATGTGTTTATTTGCTGTATGACGCAGAAGAGATGGCCGATGGGGCCGAAATGTTCAGCCCCGGATACAGCCTTGCGAGCAGCGCTGTATCCTTAGAGAATAGCTCCCCTGGAGTGGCGACCGCGTACCAGAAGACGAAGCGTTGGAAGGCTTTCCACAAGGTGGACCAACGACCTCGTGAAGACCGCAGCAACCCGTTGGGTGCCAGAAGAACAGAACCGGTCGAAGTGAATGTGCTCGGGGGATGCACCAACGACAGCCCCATTTTATGTCCAGGAAAATCACTGTCCATCCTAAGGTTGCCTGGAAGAGATCGCTGAAAGCGATAAGGCCGCCCATTGTATATTTTGTAGTGTTTGATGTATCTTTACTTGTTGTATTTTTGTGGTGTACAATACAGTATATATAATTAAATAAATGATGACGTAGAGAAAAAACACAAACACAAAATAGAACAAGTTGTGGGACAATATGCATCACATTCGCGCAAAACGGCCATCGCTCAGCATAATGCTACGGCCCTATGCGAAACAGAGCCCTATTGCTTGTTTTCAGCGACAGCCGGTATTTCTAGTACCTACTTAAGGAAAGGGCACAAAAAGTTTGCAAAACTAGACAGCGGGTAGCTGCATAACACACATATAAATCGCAATGCCTTTTATTTCGACAGTTCAGTCACGTTCATTGCATTATTTACGTTGTTGACGAATTTTTCGAACCTATGAAGTAATGGACTTTCTTTACAGGAATATCCTTCAAAATTCTCTCATTGTGATTAAAAGTATTACGCAATTCTAGTTAACTGATTGAAACCTTCATTGTTCTCGAGTAACATCTTTGTATCGCTTTGGATTGTATAAAGGGTAATCACATAATGCCTTTTGTTCGTGTAAAAGATTAGCCCCGTTACTATTAAAAGTTATATAGCGTCTGTAAAGTTACACAACGCTTCGTCTTCTTCTTTCGGTAATCCAATTACTGATGAGGGGCTGTTCATTTATTACGTAAGACAATTTTGACCACTTTCTGACCCCCATCCCCCTACGTAAGAAAAAATAAGACTTGGGAGAACCCTCTCCACCCCTTTCAATCTTACGTAAGATCAGTATAATTGACGTGTAAAAGTGTTTGTACAGACCTACTTACACACTACTACCTACCTACTACCTACTTACTTACTTACAGAAATAAAATCATTTATTACAATCATTCATCATTTATCAAAATTGCAAAGAAATTTAATACTTTATAATTTTTGCTCTCTTTTGTGATATTACGTAAGAACAATCTAGACCCCCCCCCACGTGTAAGAAAAAATAAGACTTTTTCGGACCCTCTCGCGCCTCAAATCGTCTTACATAATAAATGAACAGCCCCCGACTGAAAGAGAGAAATCGGTGTGAAACTATTCATCTGATATAAATACGTCACTAGTATGTTATTAGTAAGGGGGAATGTTACATTTTATTTTGGAAGCTTAAACAAAAGGCGTCATTTATAATTATGTTGTATTAAAAGCAATGTGACAAAAATAAAACAAATTTTAACGAATAACTTGACTACCCATCAAAGTCCAACTCTTGATTCAATTAGTGATTGAGAAGGGGGGGGGGGTTGTAAAACTTGAATGAATATTGGACATTTTGCGCCTCAATGATTTTAATAGTACACACGCAACATCGGATTTAAAAACAGGTAGTTTATAAAGACAAATAAATATAGGATTGTTTTAATAACTGCCTAGTCAGTCTAGTGGTAGCGCTACCGCGGAGGTCCTGGGTTCGATACTCGGGTCGGGCAAAGTGTTGTTGGGTTGAGAGTGGTTGATGCCAATAGGCTTGCCTCCTGTTACATGGGACTTAGACATAACTGCCAAAATGTAGGTGTAATAAACATAGGTACATCTCTAACTAACTCTTCGAGGGATACAGACGTGATGTTATGTGTGTGTGTTATAATAAGTTTCCACGAGCCAAAAACACAAACATTTAGATGCAGTTTCAGTACCCAATTTGAATCTACTGCAATCCAAACAATAATAAAACGCACGTGTGCACTCATCCTTATAAAAGCGATCGCTGTCTGAAGTGTGTCGCAGACTCGCAGCATACAGATGGCAGTCATTTGCAAGCTCGCTCCGTTTACCCCGAAAGAATCGGGCGGAAAGATACGGAAATATTCGATAGACAGTACGTCTTTTAGTAATGGGTCTCTCTACTTAGATCAGCGGTGATTGAAAGTGATCTTGTGAGATTTTTGGGCGAGTTTAAACTGTATACTTGCAGTCTATCTATGCTGGTGTCATATAGTATATACAAGATTCATCACCTGTGTAGATTAGTAGGTATAGACAGCCTGGCTTTTGACGCACCCTGATTGTACTTTTGTAACGTTTTTAAAACGTTTTTACACCAATCAACACGAGCCCGTTTTTGGCCAATACCTACTCAAGTTGTACGGAATCCAACGTGAACACATTTTTTTTACAGCTAAATTTTCGTGTAATATTTTATATATATTCGTCATATTTATGCCCAGACGCCTCTATCTTGCGATTTGTAACATCTTGCATTATTAGTTCCCGCACAGCATCAATAATTTGTGGTACAACAACCGATTTAGGACGACCTTCTCTAAATCCGTGAGCACAGACCGCCCACGATTAAACTCACTAAACCAGTGATACACGGTAGTTTTCGATGGTGCTTCGTCCCCAAAAGTCGAAGTGATTTGATCGATACACTGTTTTTGAGTCAGCCCTCGCCGAAAATCGTAATAAATCATAGCACAAAAATTTTCTCGAGTTAAATCCATGGTGATAGTCATAATTACACGCAATTCTTAAAATGATGCCACAAAGGAAAAGCAAATGAAAGCTACATGAAAAAAATTGTATTCATAAGTCAAAGTTCCATTTTTAAACGTTATAATTACTTTTATCTACACCCATGCTATAAATCCTCTATAAAAGCTTCTGAAACGGTTAGCTTATTGCCAACATTAACAATCAGTGTCATAGTAACCATAATGTCATCTAAACGAGTGTTATAATGTTGTACTAAAGGACAATGCCCATTTTGTTAGGAGTTTTGGGCCCCTAAAAAACTTCGCATGTCACGGTGGTTTTAACTTGGTTTTGTAGACCTAGAATTACCTTTTCATACCCTGAAATCGATTTTCAATTATTCACCCTAGTTTAAGAGAAATCTTATTTTTTCTGATGCTGAAACTGAGGTTGTAAAACAAGTTTTTTTTGTTTTAAACATATTTGAAATTAAAATAATAATATTGTTTAAGTATTAATATTGATTCCTGAATTTAGAAAACACTACATAACTTTTTCTCTTGCTAGATATTATGTAGGTTAAGTACTTGTGCTTAAAAATATCCCTTGCCGTGCCGTACCAGCAGACAGCGTTAAGTTGTGCCCTCACCACTAGTAGGTAGTGTTGTTAAAAATAAATACTTACCTACGACTAACGCCTCAGGTTAGAGGAGCTCATAGCTAAGTTACAACAACCGAACGGATCCATCTCAAGTTAAGTTAAGCTATCTATGGCTGCTTACTTTATAAAAAAACAACAATAAATAGTAGGTAAAATATTTATTCTTCAAGGAATATATGGTCTAGAAATTGCACTGGGGCACTTATATCATTAAAAAACCCCTGCTACTCACATGTTTCCATTTAATTCTGTCCCTAACTATATAATAGTTTTGACCTAATATTAAGGGCAAATCTTCTATTAATTAAATGAAAGTGGAACCAGCAGTGGTAGTGGAAGGGTACAGGAATCACAGCATTTGCGACGTTATCGTCCATGTTATCAGTCACTGGCGCAGACCCCACGGTGGGTCTGTTAACGCCACCAATAGCCTGGCTCTTTATTTCTCTCAATGCAGCCTCCCAACAAACTCGGTCTAAATGCAAAACCTAAAAATAAGGAAATAGTATATTTATAATATTTATTGTTGTTAAATTAGTTCAATCATAGTTATAATGCCACAATTAAAACACTGAGCTGGAGCTGGTGTCCACCTTAGCATAACGTTCCTTTGAGGACAGCCTTGACTAATCAAGTTCTGCGACTTGCAATCGACATGCCACAAGCAAAACATGTTGAGGTGTCCAAGAGCAAGAGATACAACGGATAGTTGTGGTTGATGATGTCCAGTTTTGTAATAATACAATAAATTCAACACAGAATGTCATCAGAGGTTAGCTAAAAAGATAACAAAAACAAATTAGTGAATTCCTAAATAGATAATACGTACATTTATTCATGTGCTCATTGCAATGGTCCAGGTTTTCTCACAGATCACCTTACACTGCCTAAAACGTTAATTTCTGTTATAGCGGAAATAATAGAGATATACAGTTGACTATGACCCCTTGATTGACTAAACACAGGCATCCTAAATGTTTGTATAAGCCTTATAATGACACTTTTATACTTACCGGTATAGGTGTTACCCAGAATCTCAGAAGGATATAAGCATTGGTTTAGCTAATTGACAATACGATTTGACGTCTACGAAGATTATTATAGGCGCTGAACGTAGAGAGCAATGGACACACCGGCGAGAGAGAGCAGTTTATCCGACCTCTACCAGGTGTAGACATTTTTCAAGAGAAAAACAAGAGTCCAAGGCTCACTCAAAAACTAAAATAGAGTCTATTTGCTCACTTATCACTAAAACAAGAGTCCAAAGCTCATTTAAACTAAATAGAGTCAATGTGCTCACTTGTCACTAAAACAGGAGTCTAAACAAATCTACTGGAGGAACGTAAACGCTCAACTCGACCGCTTCAAATTGTACGAACAGAACTAAATACTAAATCCAACTCGACACAAAACAAACAAAAGTCAAAAACAAACGGTACAAAACGATGCATTGTTTTGACAGATAGATCGTCTTTGTGTGACCATGGTAAATATTTTGGTAATCGATTTGCTAAATCGATTTGTTATAAATAATATTATTTACTTATTTGAAAATATAATTATAAGCCCTATTTAAGTATTTAGGGGAGCCACGAACCTGATTCCTAAAAAAAAGAATGTCTGTGGTACTAACTATTGCATTTTAAAGAAACTAATCAGGTATGAATGTAGCGGAATATTTCTGACGGTAGGAAATAAATACCATGAAACATATGATAATTATGTGGAATTATGGGCAGGAATAAACGCTCCGGTTGCTCTTCCGATTGTCATATCGGAAGGCATAGCTGCCATTGTTTTACATAGCACAGACGCTCCGTTTCGATAATCGAATTTGATCTTAAAGAATATACTTAGATATTGTCTTCCGACCGCTTCAGACTTCAAAAAAGTGTCAGAAGGCAAAACCGGAGCGTGTGTGCAACCGATTCGACAGTCCGATTAGACAATCGGAAGGGCAACAGGAGCGTCAGTTACCGGCTTAGTTCTTCGCTATCGGACAGAGGACCTCCACATCATTTCAGGATCGTACTTTAGCTTCAAGCACCGCAAAGCTAAGACCGGTAGAATCTCCTAGTTATAATATTATATATCTGTGGATAGAATATACAGTCCCTCAAATTATAATTCCTTCGTGTTGTTTTGTTTTAGTTTATTTACTACTTTTACTTTTATTTTCTTTATTTGAGCCCGCCCGTCATCTACTTCGCGCCTAATCTGTTACAATGAGAGTCTTAGCTAGATTACGACGGGAAAAAAGCAATTGTAGCATTTGTAGCCTATCACCGGTCATTTTAGTCGGCGGATTAGTAAAATATCGATATTTTGAATCGATTACAATTATTTAATTGACATAGTCTGTCGTCTGGCAACATTCTGGTTAAGTTTTAATGGCGGAACTGATACAAATTCAATAAAATAAATATTAATTATGTTTTCCAATGCTAGGGTAAAAGAAATGTTGATAAAAAAAACCTGAACATGTAAAAATACGACTTAATTTTTGGGAAGTAAAAAGTTTTGACACGGCACCAAAACTAAGGGGCCCATTGGTTGTCATTCTCCTTTCATTATGCAACTCCTTTTCAAAAATAGAACATTGTCATGCACGCGCGTTTCACTACCACAGCGCCGTAATTTTAAAAAGGACGTAAAGGTTATTCAAATTCACGTCGCAGCCCGCCGGCCGCCATTTTTGTTCGATATTAGTGTTGCAGAAAACTGTTTCAGAACCTTTTATAAGATATTCATATCATGAGTGTAGATAAAGTCTTGTATGCAACAGTACATAATAAGGTATTAAAACAGTCATGTAATGTTATTATCACACTCGGCAATACCCCTTAATAAACAACAGTTGCATAAATAACTATTTCCATAAACTATTTCAATATTATTCTGTAACTGGCCAGTACCGGATACATAAATAGCAGCCCTCGTATTAATTTAACTTTCTGGTTAATCCACGCGAGGTTTTAATTATTATTAAAACAGAAAGAAAGCATATTAATACATAATATGTATTTAAAGTTAAAACCATGAAGTAATTGAATTGTGGTTTTGTTTGCTAGAGTAATGAGCACACGATTAGTGAATAAATACACAGGCACATTGCGTTTTACATAGATACTTACCACTTAGCAACAGACCGGATAAACACCGTCTGGGTGCGAGGGTTGGCAGCCGCATAAAAATACTGGCTGGCATGACTTCAGCGAAAATTCTAGTCAACAAAAGAGATACATAAAGAATAAAAAGAAAGAAGATGAAACTTAAATTAACTTAGACAGCCAAACTCAAATAAGTGATGCCCTGTCAGTTCAGCAAAAATTAATTTACAATTTTTTACTTGACAAGCAACGATAGGCAAAAACATGATTTGTCATTTCATCATTATACAACAACAAGTTTGCTAAATAATTCACTTTAGAAAATAATTACCAGGTAAACTTTGTGTTTAATAAAGCGTTATTTGACAAACAATTCATTTTATCTCATAAAACAACGTTTTACATATTGCCTTATTATTGCGCAATTTGATAAAAATTAAACTCATTCATATATCGATTTGCGCTAATAGAAAAAAGAGATTTTTTTTTTTAGAAAATACTGTTATTATCACTTTGTGACTGGCTTAGAAAATGTATTATAAAATGATATTTTGTTTAAACGTGATTTTTCCAAAAGAATCTAAGTATAAGTGAAAAATGTATACATTATTAAATATCTTCCGAAACATTTGCAAAGAGCAGCATTTACCAAATACTTAAGTATTTATAAAGCGACTGTTTATAAAATAAAACATTTGCGGAATGAGTTGCTTGTGAAATAAATATTATACGAAAAGTTGGTTGTAAACTAAAATTTGTCAATGGAGTTTTGATGAAACATTAGTGAACCCAAATAGGTACTTAATAATTAATTTAATTCCCAAACCAATATTCTTCAAAGTTTCGGGCTTAAAAGAAAAGTTTATAGTTGTGTCCCTGCTAGAACTTTGCGTGATTAATAGACATAAAGAGACCTACGTCACTTTGGGACCTTATTCTGTCAACAGACTCTATTAATACAATACGTTATATCCGTTAACTCCTTTGGGGGCTATCGATTTGACGGTGGCCTTTATTTTCAAGCATTAAAAATTACTAATTAATTAAAAAGACTGCATATATTAGAGTCCATTGTGTTATAATTATGGAGATTCTACTGCACGGTGCAATGACAACGAAATTGGCGTAAAAACCACCAGTTTTGTGATCACAGAATAATACTCTCTTGACATATTTTTCGAAACCTTACAATTAAAGGTACTTAATTAAGTAGGTAGGTACTTCTATTTTTCACTTTGGAAACCAAAATCAAAAACTAAAATCACTTATTCAAAATCAGGAGAGAGTATCAGAGTATCAGCAGTTTTTTAACGTTAAAGTCAGTTTCCCAAAACACCCTTCACCACTTCCTAGTGCTTTAGATGAAAAGAAGAGGCGCAACAAATTACCCAAACCAAACGTCATGTTAGTAAAATGAATAACTGAACAAATAAATTACGAAATTCAATATTAGGGCCTTATCACACTGGCGATTTGCATCGACGGCGCTATTTGCGGCGAGCTCGCTGCGCGCCCGCGACGTCTTCGCGGCAAGTTCGCCGCACGGTCGCTGCGAACTCACGGTGAGCTCACTGCGCACACGCCTCGCGTTGGACTCGATTGCAAATCGCCAGTGTGATAAGACCATTATAACTTAGTTACAATAAATTGCTGACTACAGTATACCATCAGAAACTAAAGCGAAACTTTAGTGGTAAGCTTTCATTTATTACGACCAAACAATTTACTCTCGAAGACCACAAAAGTCGAACTGAAAATAATTCCCAGCCAATCGTCTAACAGAAATACAAGAAAATACTAAACAAAATAAGCAGGTCAGTGCTCCTTACAATTGCAAACGCGGGAGCAAACGCTTTTGTGACTGGACGTTGGCGGAACGCCAAATGCAAGGTTTTAGAAAACACACTGACTTTATCGCATGAAGAAAGATTTATATGAATATGTTACTTTGTTTTTGGGCTCGTGGCTAAGTAATAGCAGCCGCGCGAGTCGATCCATTAGGTAAAGCTACGCTTATTGACCATCTTTACATCCCGAGACTACTCCGTGTCTTGGTCTCTATCATTCGTGGATCGGATCTTTGACAGTCGTTACGGGTCGTCAGAAGCCCGAAACTCTGACAACCAGTCTTACTAAGGGGTGTCGTATTACCCAGTCACTGGGTTGTGGAGGTCAGATAGGCAGTCGCTCCATGTAAAATACTCCTATTAAAGTGCATTAGGAAGCCGACCCCAACGTAGTTGCGAAAAGGCTAGGTAGGTTTATTGTTTTTGTGACGAAACTGATAAAAAAGAAAGATCGTTTTAGCGATAAAACCGCCCATTGTGTCACCCTATGTAAAATATCTACATTAATATCTTTAAAGTGTATGGTGTTCATAATAATATGAGTTAGGTTAGTTAAGCTTAGTTAGAAAAACACTGAAAAGTTTTAAAAACATAATTTTAAGTTTGACGTTTACGTGTTTTTTAATCAGTTTATAGAAATAAATATTATTTATATATTCTATAAAACCTTCGTTTCAAGCCATTTTTGAGCAAGAGGTAAATTAGCAGGTGTTTGATTAAACATAACTGTGATACGTCTAATGAAGAATACGAAATGTGTCAATAATTCATATAAATATTATTGCATTAACAAAAATCGCATTTATTTTGAAAATACTTTTTGTCTCCAATTCTCCGACAGAACAGTACCCTAGGTAGATTTTTTCGACAATCTAGATACTAACTTTTGTTGTCAAAATACAGTCTAAATCAGCTCTCTCTCATCATCATTGACTAAAGACGTCCACTGCTAGACATAGGCGTCCCCCAAGCATCATAACTTCGACCGGTTCTGTGCTTCTCGCATCCAGCGGATTTCTGCGGATTTCCCACACTTTGTGGGATGCACTCCAAGTCGCCTCGCGGTCGCCACTCCAGAACTTTTCGGCCCAATCAGCCAAATGTTCTGCGAGCAATAAGCCCTACCCACTGCCACTTAAATGTAGCAATTCTTCATGTACGTTTGCCCCGCACGGCCCCGCTGAATTTGCGATTTAGGTGTGCACCAATGCAATGTACTCGCCTCTAGGAGTATATGTACCGGTTTCTTTTTCAATGTACCTCTGTACTTTTGAAGAAATATGCATAAAAAGGGGGCCGTGCCAGCCAAACGTTTTCAGCACGGCCCCCGTGTAACTTGAAAAATATAAAGCGTATTAAAAAGGTTCATATACTCAAGGAATGTACTCTATTAACACGTTATATGTACCGTAACAGATATTGTGAATTCGTAACAACAAATAATATATAGATGTGGAAAGGGGGCCGTGCTGAAAAAAAAACATATAAGAAAATATCTAAAAAAGACAAAACAACCTTAGCCAAAAACTATTAAAATATAATTGATGTTTGGCAAGTAACATATGTACCGCATTAGTTTCTCATACAACTTGCAAAATTTAAAAAATAAACCAATTTTTGTTTATTCAGCACGGCCCTCTATAGTTGCCTATATCTTTTTAAATATGACATGTTTGTTTACAAAATTCGACTTCCTAAATTATGTATAGGAGTACATTCGTTCCCAATAAATTGCGATTCTGCTGTATTAGTACTTTAAAAGATAAATTGAATCAAAAATATCATATAATACAACCGATAGGGTGACCATGATTCCACGTACACATACATACATAATCAGCCTATAATTCCAACTGCTGGGACACAGGCCTCCTCTCTGTGAGAGGTAGCCATAATCCACCACGCGGGCCCAGTGCGGTTTGGTAGATGTCACATGTCTTCGAATTTTTGGTTCTAGGACATGCCGGTTTCCTCACGATGTTTTCCTATGATTCGTGATTCCACGTGAGAATGGATAAAAAACTTCTGCATAATTTGAGTAAATCTTTAGTAAAATCAAAAATATCGTAATCTGTATTAACGATAACTATAAGGGCATTTTCGTCAAAATAGCTACCAACCCTCTTATGGGATGTCCCATACATACAAGTTTCAAATAACTAACATTTTTATGACATGGAAGTATCGATTAATTATTGAATAGATGCGAAAGACTAAAGTTTTCTTTTTTTACTTAAATTGTTAACAGAAACTTAAAACAAATAACAAAATTAAATCCAGAATTGTGGCATCTTACGTCTTGCAGTACTGTCCTCTTTTAGATGTGACTTATGTTAAACTATTTCTTCGCTATTTGCTTCTTATTACATACTCCACATATTTTAGTTTTTGTTATCAATTTGTAGCTTTCAATCATGTTAAACTCTATAATGTTATAATACAAGTATTTAATAACATTTTAAAATTTATATTCTGTCCCCTTGGTATGTGTTAAGTGGACATGTCCTTGCACCGTGACCGTAAATTGAATCCATTTTAGTACTGATTTTTTTCTACTACTCGCTGATTTTTTATTTAAATAACAACACCAAATCAAATATGTTAACACCAGCAGCCTTTTTGAAGTGTCAGTTTTGATCTTTCTTCAGTGGACACTCGAGTTCGACCGGTAACGGCCTTTTTCCGGACTTTTTTATTATCTGGTAACGGTCATGACCAAAACGTATCTAAGTTACTATTTATTTACATATATTATTTGAAATAAGCGCCTTATAATAAAAAAAAATACATACATAGCAAAATTTGTAAGATTTATCATTCGACTAAACCAAGAATTAGCTAAAATATCCAAAACAATTTCAGTAAGCTATTTTCAAAGATAGGTAGCAGTTTAAACGAAAATGCCCATAATAGGTCGCAAATCAACAAGTTTCGCTCAAAAGGCTTAAAAAAATCACAGATATATTTCCAATAAATCACACAGATTGAACCGTAAATTACAATAAAATTACAGATTCATTACATTTCACAGATTAGTTACGTTTACCTATAGAATAATCACAGAAAACTATAACTATGTGTCACTAACACTACAGAGCTTAAAAGGCTTTGAAAAATCACAGATACGTTTCCAACAATTCACATCGATTGAAGTACCTATATTACAATAATATTACTTACATTAATCACATTAATATTATTTGGAATAATCACAGGCAACTAATTCAACCTACGTAATCACAGTAGTGTTTCAAGCAACTGTAATAATTAGAATATTGTTATTATTTTTACATAATTATAAGACATCAAAGATCACTCGCGAATCATATTTAGATTAACATACAACCTGACGCTGACCTGCAATTGCAAAAAATCGTATGAAAATTTGTATTTCGCGGGCTACACTGAAGCAAATACCCATAAGTAACGTCATACTCATAAGTAATTTTATAAACGTCTAATATACCTATGGTAGGTATACGCCTATAAAGTTAGGTTTTGTGACTTAAGAATTCTAACCTTAGACTTAATCAAGAAATGATTACGCAACAAGCAATTACTTCTATTGTATACGGGTGTAAGACTTAGCACACTCTCGCTTACACTTCACTGTGCCGTGAGCGGGTGCTTCATACATTTTGATATTTTTAAATTTTATTAAATAAACCTAGTACTTAAGTAAATTGATTTTAGTACATATCAAATCCGTTTCTTAAGTACAAATAAATTATATGATTACTTTCAACTACCTGTTTATTAACATTCCATTTCCGTGCTTGAAATAGAATTCACTGCTCAACGACACGTAGAAAACACGTGAATACTGAAATTAATGGAGCAATGTTTACATTTACTGCTGTAGGTATATTGTGCGCGTAAAGATGTGACTGATCAATAAACACTCGAGCGCAACTGCGCAACATGAAGTAACCGCGACACCAGCGCCACTTCAAAAATCACGGTAGCGTCAGTGGACTAATAGCGACCGCACAGGACAAGTTTTAACTGATTTAATTCCCTTAAAAGATGTCATCGCTAATATTAATTTTCAAGAAAAAAAAATTGTACAAAAAGAATGTTTATTTCAATGTAGTCACATAATTTAATTATTTATTTATATATACTTTATTGTACACCAGAAAATACATAACAAAAAAAAACACTTATTACTACAAAACATACAATGGGCGGCCTTAGAATATAATTATGTACCTAATATATGGAACCATGGTCACCCTGTCAGTTGTATTATATGATATTTTTGATCCAATTTATCTTTTAAAGTACTAATACAGCAGAATCGCAATTTATTGGGAACGAATGTACTCCTATACATAATTTAGGAAGTCGAATTTTGTAAACAAACATGTCATATTTAAAAAGATATAGGCAACTATAGAGGGCCGTGCTGAATAAACTAAAATTGGTTTATATTTTAAATTTTGCTAGTTGTATGAGAAACCAATGCGGTACATATGTTACTTGCCAAACATCAATTATATTTTAATAGTTTTTGGCTAAGGTTGTTTTGTCTTTTTTAGATATTTTCTTATATGTTTTTTTTTCAGCACGGCCCGCTTTCCACATCTATATATTATTTGTTATTACGAATTCACAATATCTGTTACGGTACATATAACGTGTTAATAGAGTACATTCCTTGAGTATATGAACCTTTTTAATACGCTTTATATTTTTCAAGTTACACGGGGGCCGTGCTGAAAACGTTTGGCTGGCACGGCCCCCTTTTTATGCATATTTCTTCAAAAGTACAGAGGCACATTGAAAAAGAAACCGGTACATATACTCCTAGAGGCGAGTACATTCCATTGGTGCACACCTAAATCGCAAATTCAGCGGGGCCGTGCGGGGCAAATGTACATAATTCTTCGGGCAATGTAGCAATTCTTCGGGCAATGTAGCAATTCTTCGGGCAATGTAGCAATTCTTCGGGCAATGTAGCAATTTTGGTTCTCCTAAGGATCTCTTCATTTCTGATTCAATCACTTGTGGGAACACTAAGCATAGCCCTCTTCATTGCCCTTTGGGTGACACCTTTTACCTATAACCAAATTTTAATTTCACTTAGTTTTTGTTTTTTTACGAAAGGATCCAAAAAATTCTCTTGAAAACTTGACACATTATGAAGCTAGCGCAATATTTCATACTCTTTTATGATTTTGCTAAAGTGTGAGCAAGATTTCTACTTTAAGCTTTATGAAAAATACCGTCTGCTACGAAGAAGTGTCAAATTGCATCTTATAAAACTCAAGGTGATTTTAATATGGCTTGCAATTTTAAGTAGCTAGGAATTACTTAAAGGTTTGTCAACATTTCTTTTGTTTTCTGGAACTTTAAAAAATAATAATAACAGAAAACTCTGCTTTAACAAATTAGTTAAATGTAGTATGGAAACCGTAGCTGGGACATCGACGTGTAAACAAGGGCCTCAAGTCTGCTATTATAATAGTGTCAGAATGGTCTATCATTGATTTCATAATTGTTGATTTTGACAAGTTTGGTAATCTACTATTAAAATGGCGTCATTCATTATGACTTTCCAATGTTCAACCACTGACACTCCATTGAAAGAAATGGCATAAAATGGTAATCTCGTACTTAATGACAAATGAATAAATGTAATGTTGTTGCTGTTTACGAACTTCTTACTACTTCAGATTGCAAACGCTACTTAATACGTAATATGTAAAAATATATATTAAATGAAATCTAGCATGAAATTTAGTACCTAGTAGTTTTCTCAGACCATTGACCGACCAATGATCGACCATTATGAATTTAGCAGATTACGTACTTTTAGCAAAATGACAATGGTATCGTGTTGGAATGACGAATTTATAAAAATAGCAGACTTGGGCCACTGCTCTATGGATTCAGTACATGATTCGAAATCTGCTGTTCCATAAGTACATTTTGATCGCGTAGCGTAGGTTCACTTATACTTTTCTATGAAACAGCAGATTTTTTTCTTATAACTGACGAAAATGTTTCCCTTGTTATCATGAGCTGAATTTATGGTAATAGTTCGTTTTTTGTAAACACCTGGAGGAAATAAGAACGCATTACCCCTATACCTTTTATTCATTTAATAAGTCACTTGACAAGATAATTATAAAGAACAATCTCACTATGATTTTCCTTTTGTTCCTTCCATAGTTCATTGTTGCACATTTCATTTGTAACAATTCGACAGCAATTCAACATACATAACTGTATATGAAAATGGAATGCCCGGCTTAGTCCGAGCATTTGAATTGTTGAAAGGAGTTTTTGCAAAACGCAATGAAATTGTAACTTTGGTTTATAGTTTAGTTTGTTCCCTAGTTTCAAAATAAGGGGCGAGTCTACTGCCGTTCAACTGGCACAAATCCAGATTCTGGGCTGTTACTGAGAAATTTCAGATGGAAAAACCCAATAACACTTTGCCCGACCCGGGAACATCCAAGACCTCATGCTCAGAAGTAGCACTTGCAATCACTAAACCAACGAAGCAGCCCTACACTATAATATACGCCATAATAAAATAATAACAATTGTTTATCGCGTCTCAAACGGTTACATTTTACAAATGCGAATGAAACAGCCCCAGTAAGTAATTAATCTTGTGTTGGGGTTGTCTCGCTCCTTCCCTTAATTAATTAATAGTCAACAATATTGAGACATTATAAAAATTAGAATAAAAACTAATTTTTAAAAACGAAGAGAACACAATCACTACATAGTATAAAACAAAGTCGCTTTCTCTGTCCCTTTGAATGCTTAAATCTTTAAAACTACGCAACGGATTTTGATGCGGTTTTTTTATAGATAGAGTGATTGAAGAGGAAGGTTTATATGTAGTGTATTTAGTATCAGCATTGCACCCGTGCGAAGCCGGGACGGGTCGCTAGTGACCTATAAAGTAATTAGCAGCTCCGTGTAGTGTGTAATTTTGAGCATATGTATGTGTGATGTGTATAGTAGTGTGTGAAGGGTGGGTTGGGGTGTGTGTGTCAATGTTAGTGTGCGCGCGTGTGTTTTAGTATGTGTTTATGTGTGAGTTTATGGGTTTGCTGAAGTATATACATAATCAGCCTGCAATGTTCCCACTGCTGGGACACAGACCTCCTCTCTGTGAGAGGGAGTGGGCCGTAATCCACCACGCGGGCCCAGTGCGGGTTGGTAGATTTCACATGTCTTCGAATTTTTGGTTCTAGGACATGCCGGTTTCCTCACGATGTTTTCCTTCACCGTTTTGAGAGCAGTGGTGATGAAATATTTTACACAAAGTAAAGCGCCTGACGGGGTTCGAACCTACGACCTACAAACTCGTAAGTCGTAGCCGTTACCACTGGGCCACCACTGCTCTCGTACTCTGCTGAAGTATATAATTCTCAGTAATATAACAACTCCGCCTGCGAAGTCCCTTTTGGCGACCGACGGAGTCCAGTTAACTCTCACCTACACACATTCAACAAGGTCTGCCAATAACTGAACATCTAAGAATTGTCAAATTATATCCACACATATCAGTACTATATCGAGGACGTGGATGGACCGTGCTCCGTCATTTTATTTTTATACGTTATATGTGTATATTTTATGCCTTTTTTATTTCTTATTTATAATGTGTGTAACATCACCAAAACCGAAGCATACACACATAAATTCACGTCTTCTTCCCATGGGGCTAGGCAGAATCTACAAAACGCTATCTGCTACGATTCTTACATACTTCTTTTGCCTCGTTTACTTTTAGACATCTTGTCATATACATACGCCGGTTGCCAGTACTACGCAACTGACCCTTAACCTTACTGAACAACACAATAAAAATATTAAGAAATAAAAAATAACTTTTGAAAAATAAAAACTTTTTTACAAAAAAAAAAACAACCGTCTTAAAAAAAATAGTACAAAGTGATAAATAACTTTAATTTCCGAAGTCGGAATGGTTAGATATCCATCGCGTCTGCGGAGTTTAGCAAGTCAATTTAAAATAGCCCTGTATAGCTATGTTGTTCCCTTACTTTATGAAAATAACCCAAGAATAAACCAGGACTGCCCAAGTTAGTTACTTGGGCAGTCCTGGTTTTACAGGAAAAATATTTAGATATAATTGAAAATGCTACTTCACTGATTTCGAAACAAACTTCGTTTTATAAACATAAACAATGTAATTTGGCCCGAAGTTCTACTAAGTCTGTACTTAATTAGTGCCAAATAAGCGAGCAATAAACTAAAGATCCCTTATTGTGAGCGTTTCAGGAATATGAATGACGACATCAACAAGTTTATTGGGGTGCCCCATTGGTGGTTGTATTATAAAAACCACATGCTCTGAAGTAATATTATGGTGCTTTGAGAGAAGAGTAAATGTGCTTTACCTACTTAATTCTGTCACCACGTTCCGAGGATAATGTAGATATCATTATCATTATCTATTTATTTTAGATCATAAAATCTAATTCGTTAGTACTCTATGAATAACCTCTTAAGGGGTCATGGTAATATGAACAACTATTTTTATGGGACCAAACTTGAAATCGCGAAAAAGAATCAGCCGTTTCCTACATTTTGACGAGTTATGCGAACATAAATGTAGGGAACTGCAGATTTTTGTTGTTTGGCCCCATAATACAGTATCCAGCTATTGATAGCACACGGAGTGTTAGAAAAAAAACCGGTCAAGTGTTAGTCGGACTCGCCCAGTCGGAGTCGGATTCCGTACAAATTTGTAGGTACTATGTAAATAGTTCATCACGGGAAAAAAAATTGTAATGCAACTACAAAGGAGACGGGCGAAAGTTCATAGGAAGCTGGGCCTGACGTTACAGTAACGATTACTGCATTATTTTATTTAAATACTAATACCATTACGAAAAAACTAAAATGTTTACAATTTCTCCATGGTAGAAAAAAAATATGGGGTGTTATTGGTTTTATGCAGAAACAACATTGTTGCTTATAAGTAAGTTACTCTTACACCGAGCTCTCACGTTATTATTTAAGAAAATAATTATCAGACTTTATTGTAGACTACAATTTAACAGGTTTCATCGTAGGAAATTCACACATTGCGACCCACCAACTAAGATTCTAGAGGTTTGAGAAAATTATAAAAAACAGCGGGAGTATGAATAAAAAATACTTCTTTTAATGGTTTATTCATAGTCCACTTCGTCATTTACTATTAAAATATCGTTTAGGAACTGTTCAGGCGGTATTGCATTGCTGTACAACTAAAAGAATGCCTTCGTCTTCTATTTGATGTAATCCTATAAAAGGATTACGCCACCAAGTAGCTATGCCGCAGTTGTTAAAATGATGATTTTGATCAGTCATTGTATTTTTCTTCGAAATCCAGTACATGAGGCTGAGCCTGCTGATGTAAGTTGAGTAGGCAAGATAATTTAGTCCGTTGTAAGAAATGCGTGGCTCGTTCGTCTAAGTAATAATCGACAGAATCCTTTATACGTAGCCAAAGTCGCAAATGAATACTAATCGAATAATATCTACTACAGCACACGAAAACACGACAGAAAATAAAATATCCACTACCACCGCAAACTCCTGTGAGCCAACCGAACGAAGCGAATTGTTTATTTGACCGTTGACGTTTGTGTTTGACGTGACATTGACATGCGTTCCAATGTGTTGCCTGAATATTAAAACAAATGTTGATCAATTGTGAAATCGATTTACAATTATTTATTCTTACGACTTTTTTAGAAACGCTGTCGTGTCACTGGGAAACCACCAATATTATTATTTTTTTTTTTTAAACTTATCTATAGAAGAAAACACTGAATCACTTTTTATTGATTTTTTTTTCTATTTGTATTTTTAAATATCGATTAACTTATCTATTTCATCTGGCAACATTGTTTAAAACTGTAAATAAGGGAAGTCAGTATTTTCCCAATACATATTTAATTTCTTATGCCATGATAAAACTGCTTAATATTTCATGATTAACTACAAAAAAACTGAAAAAAATTATTGATAAATATTTCATTTGTGTAACGTTAGGCCCAGATTCGTCCGTCTCCTTTACGGTTTTCGGATTTTTACTTTTAATTGTGCTACATGACATTACTTCTTGCCAAATTTCATGATTTTAAGTCAACGGGAAGTACCCCGATTGATTCCGGAACATAAACGCCCGTACCTTTTGATTCCGTTGACTTAGAAGTTTGATTTTTTCAGTACTATAAGGGGTTGTAGCCCTGAGTATTTGATATTAATTTCAATTTGATAACTCTACGCGTTCCTGAGAAGGGTTTGAACGACGGACAGACAGACGGACAGCGAAGTGATAATATAAGGGTCCCGTTTTCCCTTTTGAGGTACGGATCCCTAAAAATCAGATTTGTAGGTGAAGCGCTGTTTCTGTCACTCACACATACATGTGTAACAATATAACAACACATCACGCTTGTAATACCCGAAGGGTTTAACAGAGGTGCACCTATAGTAGACGCCAGCACATCAAGCTATTACAATCTGTCAAATTTCTTTAATAGATTTTTAACTTTATCGCTAAATCATAAGGTTCAAAGTTGATTGGGAAAATTTGTCAGTTTCGGATAGCATGATGTGCTGGCGTCTGTACACCCACATTTCATCATTTATGTTCAAGTCCCATGTAAAAGGGGGCGAGCCTATTGCCATCGACCGGGAACACATCCAGACTCCGGGTTGCTACTGAACTGAAAATATAATTATCTCAAAAAACTTTTACAAAAAAAAAAAATAACACACTTCCAAAAAAAAAAAAACGATAAAGTGAAAAATTACTTTGATTTTGGAAGTCGGTGTCAAAAACGAATATGCGGAACTAACGACACTGACTTCCGAAGTTATTTTTCACTTTGTAGTTTTTTTTTTTTTGAAAGTCGGTTTTTTTTTTGGAAAATGGTTTTTATTTTCAACTTTTTAGTGGTTCAGTTTGTAAATCTAATTTACAATAGCCTAATGTCAACTGCTCATTACCTACCTTTTACAAAATATTGCTTTTCCCGATGCATGGACTTTAATGGTTGATGAGTTCTACTAGTAAGAAACAGGAGAAGTGGAGCTGATGATGAAGTTAGCTCTCAGCTCCACTTCAACATATGTGTTGTGACGAGCATAAATTGCTTAGCAACCATATTAAATTAATCGAATCACAAGCCGTGAAATACTTATTATTGAGTAGTTCCGATGGCTATCTGTGGTCTTCATCATCATTTCAACTTCACCAAATGATGCTTTTCGAGAGCAAACGCACGAGTTACTATCAAAAATACATAAATTGCTATAAGTGTACCTATTACATTTGTGGGATTCCTTCGATTTCCATGGGATGCTTTCATCAAATTCTGACTTAGTGACAATGGAACCACCTCGAGAGCATACCCTTTGAAACGAATTTTTTTTTTCAAAATCGGTCGACAATTGACGGAGTAATCGGTGTACCTACATACATAAAAAAATATATAATATACGCGACGAATTGATAACCTCCTCCTTTTTTTTAAATAGGTTAAAAACTCCAAGTGTGTTTTCAACGGCCGCAAACCTACTATAAATATTTTTTGTTTAGTAAGTTGATTGAGTCATATTAATGTCAAGTAAATTATTCAGCTCATTTACTTTCCTTCCTAAAAAAAAACACATCAAAGTAAGAAAAAATTAACTTATCTATAAATTGGTTGGGAAAGTCTTTTTAGGGTTCCGTAGTCAACGAGGAACTCTTATAATTATTTAATTTCTTTTTCTGTCTGTCTGTCCGCGGCTTGTCTCAGAGATTCTTAGTACTAGAAAGCTGTAATTTGTCTTCTTTTCCATACCTACTTCTCTAATATTCGTTACCTCATCCATCCATCGTCACATTGGTCTTCCATTACTCGTTCTTTTATTCAACTATTCCATTACAAAAAATATTAATTCAGCACCCTAATTGCGTAACACACTATCAATCGGAGTCTGAATTATTTTGAAGCAAAATTGCTAATCCATTGCTTTATAAGTTCGAATAATTTGTCTGCTCAACACGTAAATAACGCAATGGATGTTGTTGAACTGTCAAAATGAAACCGATTCCGATTGATAATGTGTTACGCAATTGGCAGCAGTTTTCTATTATTAAAATCGATGTTAAGGCCAACCCACACGTACCTGCTGAATATAATTTAAGACTAGCTTCTGCTCGCGACTTCGTCCGCGTGAAATTTTTTATTTCCCCGCCCACCCCGTCGCATCGCATACTTTGTTTTCTGAATTTTTTCTTTTTGCTCAACTCCTAAGAGTTCTAGCATGATGTTTAATAGCTATAGCGTTCCTCAATAATTAGGCTATCAAATACAAAAAGATTTTTATAAATCCGATCGATATTTCCAGAGATTATAACTTTCAAACAAACTCTTCAGCTTTATTATTAATATTATTTTAAAACTATGAGATCTCGATATTCATTGACATCAAATGATGTCAAGGGCCAATATGTTCAAAATTAAATACTTTTGATGAATAACGTATTTTTTGGATAAGAATTAATATCATGCTTATAAAAACACCTTAGCTAATAATGCATTATTTTAGAGCTTACCATAAAAAAGGTTATAGTGAGTCAACCTTAAAAGATAGGCATTATATGCTGTCGCGAACTTTTTTTTTAGAAGTTTTAAGAGGAAACAATTCCGTCATACATTATTGTTGCGTAACTTTAACCGTTTACGCAGCGCATGTAACGGAAACTCGGAAAAGGAATAATTTTTCCCGTTTTTGCAAATTTTTCATTGAATCTCCGCTCCTTTTGGTCGTAGTGTGATGTTATAATTCTAGCCTATTTTGATAAATGGACTATCTAACACAAAACCGTCAAATTTTGTAGGCACTATAGGGATTGATACCTATAGGGATTTGAGTATTTTTTATAGTAACTCGTGCATTTGCTCTCAGAAAGCACCATTTGGTGAAGTGGAACTGATGATGAAGACTACAGATGGCCATCGGAACTACTCAATAATAAGTATTTACACGGTTTGCGATTCGATTAGGTTTTTTAATGTAGTCGCTAAGCAATTTATGCTCGCCACAATGCGTATGGTGAAGTGGAGCTGATAGCAGCTCCAGTTCTCCTTGTTCTTACAAGGAGAACTCCTCAACAATTAACGTCCCTGCAACGGGAAAAGCAATATTTTGTAAAAGGTTATGAGCAGTTGACACTAGGCTATTGTTAGTTACATAAAACAAACTGGCCCACTAAAAAGTGATTAATAAAAAAAATTTTTACAAGTTATTTTTCACTTTGTAGTGTTTTTTGGAAATCGGTTGTTTTTTTTTTTGTAAAAAAGTTTTTCAATAAACGAAAATGCGGAACAAACGACACCGACTTCCGAAATTAAAAGTTATTTTTCACTTTGTAGTGTTTTTTGGAAGTAGGTTGTTTTTTTTGCAAAAAAGTTTTTTTTCAATTCAGGGATCCGTTTGTACAATATTAAGCTTTAAAGTGCTAATTTTTATTAGAGTCAAGTATCTAAGCTAAATGGTTATTTTTGGATATGTGTAAAAAAAATTCGCGGCAATAGTATATTATAAATAAATTAAAAGCAAAGCTATCACAGCTAAGTAGGACCAACTTACATATTTTGCAATTACAATGTATGGGAGAACATGATTTTCTTGCCCGTGGAGTTTCTTGCCCATTCTTCTCCATAGGTACCTACGCTTTGGAATAGGCAACTAGCTTCATTTTTTCTGACTGACCGACTTCTTGAGAATTCAAAAGTGCCTGTAAATGGTTTAATTGAAACAAATGCTTTGAGTTTGAGTTTTTCAACTACAATGTTAAGTTTGTTCTCGGAATAAATTAATTCTAACTACGGAACCTTTCGTTGTACGTGGTCTGACATGCACTTGGCTGGTTTTTTATTATTTTCTTCTAGGAATTTCTTAGTAGTAGACCGAAGTCTAGATTTGTGCCTGGTTGATGGGTTGATGGCAAAAGACTCGCCTCATATGACATGGGACGTAAACATAACTGGTTTCCACCAGTTATGTGTATGTGTGGGTGTAGGTACTATAGGTGCACCTCTGCCTTACCCTTCTAGGATTACAGGCGTGATGATATGTTGTAAATAAGAACACAAAAAAGACTAATAATAAAATCATCGTATTAATTTCGTTTACATTTCAATCAATCACAGAACACAATCAAATGGTGTTGTTGACTTGGTCGAAACGGGATATCTTTGTTTATTGACCTTCGCGTTATTATTAACTGAACTGTGCACACTGGGATATATTAAGCACGGAATTGGTCTTCAAACCACTTTTCCGATGTAGCGTAATAATTATTTATTTGCTCTTTATTAGCTCAACTGTCACTAATGAGTAACAATTACTTTTTCTATCGACACCAATTTTTAGGAGATTTTGCGACACCGGAGCGGATTTATGCTTCTCCTTAGCACAGGTTTTTTTGTAACCTAGCTAGGAGAACAGTGCTTCACGTATTCTATTGTAGACTACGTAACATATTCTGTAAGATCTTACTATAACCATTTATACCTACTACAATCTGACTATTTGAGTAAATAAATTATTATTTCCTTTATTTCATTATATATACATTTAAATTATATTTTTAAATATTAGAAAATAAAAATATAAAAACATTTAAATATATAAAAAATAGTAGGCCAACGGTATCGGGAACAGGGTCCAAGCTACCGGTGGTTAGGGCTCCAGAGAGAGGAACCTCCTCACAATGCGAGCCGTATCAAGGAGTACTGCCTTCTGAATCAGGCCCTTGATCCAACCGCCTAACGAGAGCCTCGATAGATGTTGATCGAGGCTTTCGGCCATCAGGCCATTGGCTGATACGACAATCGGCACAATGACAGCCGAGCTCACATTCCACATGTCAACAACCTCGTAATTATTATTATTATTATTCTAAAAATACGTAACTAAAAATAAAATGAGCCAGCTTTATCGCACATGGCGATTTGCTTCTGAAAATAATAAAATTGGAAAATTGTTCGATATCACTCAGTCCCGGCGCGTGCCACTTGCGGTCCATTACAATAGAAAATCAATTGTGTCTCATTAGCGGTAATTAAGCGATTAATAATGTTTTAATTATTGTAATCGGTAGTTAAATGATTATTATTAATGTAAGAAATATTTTAATTAAGTATTATATTATAAGTAATATTTTAATTAATTTTATCCTACCTGAACAGATGTGCAAATCTGTTCAGGTAGGATAAAATTTGAAGAACTTTTGTTATAAGTATCACGTTGTTTTTATTATGTGTTTTCCATATTCAAGCAAATAAATATATGTAACAAGTTAATAATTTTATTCGAACATGTTTTTTTTATATAATTTAAAAAAATATATATTCACTGACGAATCTAGATATGTCAATTTTCTTTAAGTAGGTATTAGGTATTGTTTTTTCCCCAAATTATCCTGTTACAAACCTTAAAGGATAACTATAAAAGTGGAGAATTTATTACTCTTTTATTATTCAACAAATAAACAGAGCCTAAGATTCGCAGGACGTAATAAAGACAAAATAATAAATGAAACCCAAGGAGTAGGTATGTACCAACAGTTAATTGTTTCCATTTCAAGATAGACATTGTTCATTCAAGAGAAAAGACGAGGCTATTCACAGATAACAGAATGGCCACTCTCTCGAAAAGAGGATAAGTAAGGATGTATTCCCTTGATTGCCCGATAAAAGGCACCAACAAACCCGTAGCCGTCATTACGTTACAACCCAACATGTTGGCACAGCTAAAAATGTTCAAAAGTTATAATAATCTAATGAAAAAAATACGTCAGATTCGGTTCTTGAGGAAATTGCCTTCAAACTCACATAACGTGGTTAAATTACTTTATATTTTTTGATCAAGAGGTTTCAGAATTTTACTAAACCTACTTAGGTACTTAATTGTATAAGTCGAAGTAAAGGTTCGTTTACACTCGACGGTCTCCAAAGTTGAAGGATATTAATGAGCGTGACGACGGATTAAATTTATTATTGTGACTTCGAAAGTGGCGAAAGTATTTTAATTAAATTAGAGTCCTCTTTGATGGATGAAGCGTAATAAAACAGTAAAGAAATTAGGAGTCGACTGTGGTGTGGTTTCTAACGGCTGGCACGTTTGCCATTTTCTGCGCTGATATTTTATGTGACAGCTGACAGGAGAGAGAAAGTGACAGCTGTCAGAATAGGCGGGAGGAATAATTATGTATAAGTATACGTTTATTTTTAAAATTATTTTAATTCGTTTTGGGCCCTATCAGAATACCAGCGCTGCGAAATTTATTTTTAAACATCGTAGCATTATGCTGAGATAGGAGCCTTTTGGCCTCGTGTAGGACTGTCTGTTTCATTTTTTTTTTGTTACTTTAAATTTTTTTATTTTAGTATTTTAATTTAGACTGTGTTTAGTTTAGTTTGTGATCCTCCTGTACGAGTCGCAGTAAATACTTTATCTTTCTTTCTTTTAATACAGGGTCGCAAGGATATGACCCGCAAACTGTAACCATGTATTCAGAATGATTCTAGACAACATATATTTTTATTGATAATCTAATAATTATATATTATTTAATAATAATAAAAATAATATATAATATAATAAAATAAATAATAATATATAATATAATAATAATAATTTGATTTTCGTAGATGATTCTAAAACTCCTGAAATTTTTCGTCGGTTATCAAAAAAAAAAGATTGTGTTCTTTCTTAGAAAAGTGCAATACCTACACAGTCAGAATGGATGGAACAGCTTTTTTTTTTATAAATTTCTAATATTTTCATTGCAAGGGCGTTCAGAATCATGTACTAAATCTATGGTAACAAGGCTGCGTGTTGATGTCCCGGGCGACACGATATTATAGAAAGAAAAAAATTCGATACCCTTTGGTTAGCGACTTTTTCCGTTACATAAATATTAAAGCATAAGTTTGTTAACTTGTAAAGAAATACCCGATAGAAAATAGCAGCCGCTAAAAATATAAACTGTGTCACTCGGAAAGCAGAGCGCTGCTACGGCGTAGCAACCACGTAGCTCACTGCTACGAACGTGATAAAGGTTTCTTCGAAGAATCTTCTAGGCCTTTTCTGTGTCGTATATTCAAACATATCATTTGTTTTAGTGCCAATATTCCAATCTTGAAATAACTTTAATTTGAGGAATAAAAGCGGTTTGACAGCTTTTGTATAGAAAATATGACAACTTTTTTACTATTTATTCTTCAGTTGAAAGTTATCTGACAATTGAACAATTGGTCTTTAGTAAGTTAGTAATACCTAAATATCATCGCCATAAAGACTGGCCGTCAAAAGTACAGTCAGCAAAGGATATAAGTATTCAGGGTCGTCGAATATAGTTTAAGTTTAGTAAGAAACCGATCGATGTTTTCGAATAAAATTAAATTAAATTAATAGAAAACAAATAGTTCATCTATCAAATTAAATTTCATTCGAAAACATCAATCGGTTTCTTAGTAAACTTCAACTATATTCGATGACCCTGCATACTTATCTCCTTTGCTGACTGTACGGAAACTCTAGGCCGTAGGTAATTCTGACGCAGTGTTTCATTAAATTAGAGATTAAACCGCGTCAATTACCTAACTTCACGAGTTTGCCAAATTTTGACCGCCGTAACCGTTAGCTAATGCATTTTAGTTTGCAAATTAGCTTTTGTGTACTTAAATATTAGAGTTTCAGGCATACATTAGACGAAAGTCAAATTAAATTGTAATGAATATGTTTTCTGTCTCATCATCATCTGCCTAGCTTTATGATGAATAATATTTCAAACTAAAATTGTGCTTGTTAATTAGATTTTAGTTACGTTTAATTGATTTGTTATCTGAGTAGGTTTAATAGAATAGTTTTCTAGTGTGTTTTTTTTTATTGTTTACCTCATCATCATCTACCTAGCCTTTTCCCAACTATGTTGGGGTCGGCTTCCAGTCTAACCGGATGCAGCTGAGTTCCAGTATTTTACATGGAGCTACTGCGTATCTAACCTCCACAACCCAGTTACTGAGTAATACGATACCCCTTGGTAAGACTGGTTGTCAGACTTTCGGGCTTCTGACGACCCGTAACGACTGTCAAAGATCCACGAATGACAGCCGGGACCAACGGCTTAACGTGCTTTCCGAGGCACGTAGGGCTCTTGGTATGTGAAAATGGTCACCCATTCACGGACCAACCGCGGCAAGTGTAGGTTAACCGGATCGATCGATCCGTGCGGTGGTTATTACTTAGCCACAGGCACCTCTGTTTTCTGTCTATCTAACTATACTTAATTATAAAGAGGTAAAAATTGTTAAAACAAGAAATTTCACGCGGACGAAGTCACGGACAGAAGTTAGTCTATCGTAAAAGTGACTGATATTAACCTATGTTGATAAACGTAATGATACGGATAACATAGTAAAACTTATACAAACCTGTTGCTGGTATGGCAAAAAAATACAGATACACCCACATTCCAAAGTGGAATAACTCATCGAAATCCCAAAAAGCCATCTTGAAACTTATGCCGAATGCCATTAACTATCTACATGATTATTCATTTCCTTTTCAGCCGCATAATTTATGGAAATACGATCAAATTATGTCGTCACAATATATTTTCGTATCGAACGTACCTAAGCAAGAAAAGGCATTAAAATATTACACCCAAATTGGAATTCAAATATCAGAAGGTCAATTCTCGTAATTTAAAACGTTCAAAATCTAGTCGCAGTCTCATCTCGGCGACAAACAAATGTCAAAAACTTGTCAAAATATAGGAAAATTTAAAGTATTTTTTGACAGATTGCGACTGAGATCAGAGGGGCAATTCTCGCCGAAATGAGACTGCGACTATATTTTGAACGTTTTAAATTACGAGAATTGGCCTACAGACTGTGAACATTCTTAAAATTACGAGAATGGCCCCTCTGAACTATGGTCGCAATCGGAATTCAAATAAATTCCAAAGTTAGACTGTCATTCGAGAAGCATATTCGTGATCATCCAACCGCCATACGGTGTGGTGTGTAAAACCGGGAGCCGTATACTACATCCGTCTGTGTAATTCAGTTCTCTGATTGGTCGACACCTACTGAATTTTAATCACTGTCGAAAACCAGACGCAGTATAAACTATACTAGGACTTTTAATTAGCTGCAGTAAAATGACAGCTTATGTGTTACCACTTTTTAACGAAATATTAATAGTGATGTGACAAAATAATCGATTCATTCAATTAACATTCAATTCAAAATCGATCAATGTTTAATTGATTTTATAAAACGAGGATAGTATATTTTTGATCAGGTATGTAGCTTGTGTTTTTAAACTGAATATAAAGAGACTAGTTATCTGAACGTTAGGTCCAGGTCTAGATATTAGTCTAGGGAACTTGGATGCACTAAAAAATTACGGCTACATAGCCCACTTAATTGAGATTGTATAGTTTGAACGATTTCTGTGCAAATCCACTATTCGAGCACAATTTTGATGCGAACTGGTACTATTAATAATTATCCTATAGTAAAAGTGCGCAGGGCTGCATCCCTACCCTATTTCAAGTTAAACAAATATCAACTTTATTTCAATGATTATTATGTTGATTTCAGAGTGACCAGCACTATTGAAAAAAATTTAAAAATTTGTTGAAGTCGTAGCGTAAACTGAACTTTATAGTGTAGGAATTAAAGTTAAAAATAACTTTAATTCCTACACTATACACATATGAATTAATGGAAAAATCCATTAATTCATATGTGTATACATTTTTAGCTAATAAATTGCGAACGCAGATTATATATGAATGACACTACAACGTACTTACATTTTTATCCGAAAAATACAAAGAATATTTCATTGTTTACGGTTAAATCAAAATTGGTCAGTTGTGTTCTAATCACATCACTAGTAGAGATAGTGTGACAACATAATTTAAGGAAATTACATTAAGAAGTGTCATTTTATTTTACTGCAGCTAATCCAAAAAGTCAGATTGGACCTACTACTGTTTAAAACGCTTGTGTCAAATAATAGCAAACAATTACCTATAAGCCTGGTTACTTAAATTTTTTTTTTGTAATAGGTAACGTTAGGTATTATAAACACTGTTACAGTAAAGTTTAGCAGCTGGCAACATTTATGTACAATTAAAATGATTGTAAATAGATAAATAAAAGATTATTTCATCTTAAATTCAGCTGATAAAATGTATGTACATTTGTATTTATTTTAGGCCAGTAAATTATTTGTAACTAGAAAAAGAAAATATTATTCCATAATTGAACCGGCTGAAAACATTTTCGTTCATTGCTCATTGTAAACAAAAAAAAAAAAAGAGAAAAACAATAGACGGAGTCGTTTTTATAAAGTAAGTTGGTTCGCGCCTTTTTTTTTAAAGTGTTAAATAAAGAGCGTTTTGTGAATTGTACTGTAGTTGCAGTGAAATAAACTAATTATCCGTAATACGTGGACTTCTTTTAATAAATGACCTAACACTACATTATTTTAGGAAATATTTATTTGTGCCTAAATAAAAGGCGAAAGGAGGGTGTACTATGTAGGTATACTTCTGCTTAATCCTTCGAGAAAGACATATATGTTGTGTTATATTTTGTGCTACTCAAAAATAATAATTATGTTACATGCGGGGATCAAGGGTGCCTATTCAGGGAGCTTATTGCATTTGTTGGATGGCGTGGCTAGCTGACATAATGGCAAATAATTTAATTTAATGTTCTGTGTCTTGTAATGTTAATTACTTTACATGCCTACTGTTGTCTACAATCAAGTATTTTTTAACTGAACAGACAGCTGTGCTGCTGGGGAGTTTGTTGCGCCACTTCTTCATCCCAGCGAAAGCACTAGGAAGGGCGTTTTGGGGGACTGTCTCATGTAATTTTGACGTTCGAAAAGTGCTGATTCTCAGCCTAATTTTAATAAATGACATTTAATTTTGACTAAACGCATCGTACACTAAACACAGCCTGCATTATTCATTGCTGCAAAAGTACGGGTATTATCCTTTGTAAAAAAAAAAAAGAAAAACAAAAAAACACGTTTAGGAATCCTATTACAAAGCCTCCACTGTCCGTCCATCCGTCTATCCGACCGTCTGACAGCGAGATGTGTTTCATGAACCGTAAAAAATAGACAGTTGAAATTTTGCACATTGTGTAGGTACATTAAAAGGGGTCTCCATAGAAGAAACGTATTTTTTTCGGCGTTTTTTTTTATCTTGTGATACGGAATCCTAATTGGCCGGTTTTCCTTCCAGCTGAAACTACTTCTCGTAGGTATACCTAATTAGTTTTTAACCAGCAATTCTATCTTTTAAGATTCAACTGCCATACATAAAAATTAGGTGTCGTGACGAACGAAGTTCCCTTCGATTCTGCACACTTTTTTTGCGTAACAAAAGTATCGTGTCTGTCAAAATGTTGCACTTTTTAGGTATAGCTTCTCATTTCCCAAGTGTGCAGAGTATAACGTGCGATAAGCAATTTCGTTCTAATATTCATGTCAATGGCGGAGAGAAAAACGTGCGCGTTCCCTTAGAAACGAAGTAATTACTAAAACATCTGTTTCTTTTTGAGATGTGCTTACAAATAAGATGGGTTACGACGGGCTTAAAATTTAAATAAGGTTTTTACAGTAGAGCCAGCCCTTAAACAAGCGGGGATCTGTGTCACAAGTTTTTAAGCTATTTCAGATCTTGTTTTATAAATAAGAATCTTTAGAAACTTTATCATTCATGAAATTAAATTTCACACATTTATTTTCCAATAGAAACTTTAAGTATACATTTATAGAGATATGGAACAGGGTGTAAAGTTCACTCGGAGTATGAGTGAACAAACAGAAAAGGTAGGACGAAAGGGGGGACGGGTGTCATGTCTGGCGGGCAACTGCCCGATGATTCATGTCGGGCCGATGTATATTATATGCTAGTTGCGCGGTAAACTCTGCTTGCGAGATGCAGGATTTTGCATGACGTCAGTATGACGCGTAGTTCGCAAGTGGCGTTGATACCGCTACACATTAAATAGTAGGCTATTAAATAGTTCTCCATTAATCAGCTTCTCGATGATATGGCAGGAAAGGCGGTGACTAGTAGTCACCCCCTTTCCTGCCATATAATCTTTCACATGGTCCATCCATCGTTTTTTCGGTTTAATATGAAATATTAGGTACCCACTTTAATACATTATAGCAATACCACTGACTTACAGCAAGGAAAAACATAGTGAGGAAACCTGTAATCTACACATATTATAAATTAAAGTCGCTTTTTGTCTGTCTGTTTGGCCGTGATGTTCTTCTACACTACGCGAACAATTTTGACGCTGTTTCCACCATCATTTAGAACATTTATTCCGGAAAATTTATGTGTCTGTGACATTAATATTAAACTTAAATGTAATAAAGAAATCTCGATGTTTTGTCAAGTCGTGAAAACCATGCGAAACAGACACGGGTTGCTAGTACCTTATCAAACTTCATGTTCATCATCATCATCTTCTTAGCCTTTTCCCAACTATATTGGGGTTGGCTTCCAGTCTAACCAGATGCAGCTGAACATTACATGGAGCGACTGCCTATCTGATGTACAACGCAGTTACTGGGTAATACGATACCCCTTGTAAGGCTGGTTGTCAGACTTTCGGGCTTCTGACGACCCATAACGACTGACAAAGATCCACGAATGACAGCCGGGACCTACGGCTTAACGTACTTTCCCATCTACAGACCAACCATGGCAAGCGTAGCTAAACCTGATCGATCGACATGTGCGGCTGTTATTACGATATTTAGTCACGGGCCCCTCAAATTCGCAATCAACCAAGCCATAATAAACAAGATTACACTAAACGTAGCTGATTGATTCAAGCGTAAACGATATTCTATTGTTTCGAACGGTATTTATAAACTAAATTCCACAATCAACGTACTCAGTCAGTCAATTAACTGCGAACCCTCCCTGTTGCTTGTTGATCAGATAATGATTAGGCATATAAGGCAAACATGGTGATCAAAGCTCGTAGCCCTTTGTATGAAAAGAGACCTTTGAGTTCTGAGCTCCTTATGTTCTGAGTTGAGCTGCATGATTACTGACAAATGCGTGCACTGACTGGACAGTTCCATTCAATCTGTGTGGTTCTTTCCTCAAAAAACCATTTCAGACATCAATCTACATGGTCAAAATCAAAATCAAAATATTTTATTTCACATAAGCCTATAAGGGCATTTATGAAACGTCAGAAGCTAGGTGCACGGTTCCATTTGGTCGTTTCCTATGGAGAAGAACCGGCAAGAAACTCCTCGGTTACTCTTTTAAAAATAATTGGCTTTTACAATATTTTCAAATTACTGTAGTTATGGGAAGACAGCGTAGGCCTATCAACAAATACCAGGAACTTGATCAAATAAAAAATAGTGTACAGATTTTAAATCTACACGGCTTACAAAATCCTCACATTTATAATACAAGCATCTCTCAAAAAGATAAATCTTCTAATATATAAAATTCTCGTGTCACGGTGTGCGTAATTGAACTCCTCCGAAACGGCTGGACCGATTGTATGAAATTTTGTGTGCATATCGACTAGGTCTGAGGATCGGCCAACATCTGTTTTTTATACCCCAATTTTTTTTTTGCAAATCGACGTTTGCGGGGTCTGATAGTCTAATCTAATATATAAAATTCTCGCGTAAAAGTGTTAGTTACCATACTCCTCCGAAACGGCTGGACCGATTTGTATGAAATTTTGTGTGCATATTGGGTAGGTCTGAGAATCGGCTACTATCTATTTTTCATACCCAAAACGACGTTTGCGGGGTCAGCTAGTAAAACATAAAAACCTCATAAAACCAAGTGATATGATTTCCATTACAATCACTAAAAAAGAGTTGAAAAATTAGAATTGTCTCTATATAATGTCAAATATAAAAAGATTATGTCAAAGAAGTATTAGAAGATCTTCACATGACTGATCTGATATAATTATGTGTGGATTTTAAAACAAACGACCTCAGAGTTTGTTTCGGCCTTTTTTCTCAGAGTAGTTAGATAGGAAACGCCGAACTCACCTAGTTTTAAAAATATGATTGACGTATAAAAGTGTTTGTACAAACCTACTTATACAGAAATAAAATCATTTATCGTGTTCTAGTGGAACAACAACACGTGTAGGTATATTTTTATTTGTAAAGGTCATGTATTTCAATCATAAAAGAGTGAACTGAATAAACAATATATTTTAGCCACACTTGAGTATAGAATGCTATCAACATAAACAAATTTGCTTTCTAGTGTGTTCTGGCGATTATTGTGGAAATGTGTCGGAGAGTCTTACGTTTTTCGTTAATAAATACTTTTTCTTTCTTTCTTTACAGGGATAAATAAACATAACATAACACCACACCTGTATTCCTTGAAGGAACTGACAGAGGCTTACATATAGTACAACCCGTTTTCGCCAGCTATGATTAAGTCCCGTGTAAAAAGTCCTCCAGACCGTATTTCAGCCACGCCGGCCAATCTCAACGGAGACTAGCCTTCGGCGCGGGAGATATTATAGTGCACAAGTATGCAGGCAGACACAGATGCACTCCCTTTTCCCTCACTCTCATAGTCCGACGGGACGGCAATCTGACACGGAGAGATCAGGCGCAGGACCAACGGCTTAGCGCGCTTTACGCTTTTGTTAGCGGGTATCACACCGCCAACTTCCAAGCTCCGGGCTGTTACTAAGAAATTCCTAATGGAAAAACTCAATGACACTTTGCCCGACCTGAAAAAAGCCCATAAGTCCCGTTTAATAGGGGGCGAGCCTATTGGCATCAGCCGGGCACAAATCCGGACTCTGGGCTGCTACTGGGAAATTCCTGATGGATTTATCACCGCTTTATTTATATGACAGTAGAAAACCCACATTATCAAAAGCGTCAAACAACGTACTTGAAAGTCTTTTCCTTAGTCAGTTGAAAAAAAAACAGAAATGTCATGGGTGAATTTCAACTCTTCGCAGCGTTGCTTGTGTCGATGACAAACACCAGAATTCATAAATTCCCGTTCCCTGAATTTCTATAGAACTTATAAATCAATGCACTTCCATTAAAATGGTAAAGGTGAAAAAGTTTTGTTAATTGATGTTTTTTGGCTATTATTATTGAATAATAGCTAAAAAACATCAATTAAAAAACTTTTTTATGTTTTCATAGGTCTTTTAAAGTTTTCATAGGACGTATTAAGTCGCGGGCCACACAAACTCAACCCGAGAGGGCCGCAAGCGGCCCGCGGGCCTTGCTTTGGACAGCTCTGAGAACACTTATTCCGAAAGATTTATGTCAGATACACAGAATGTGTCTGTGTATCTGACATAAATCTCCAGACACACACCCACACAATAAACACACAACACGCGTAAGCACCGCTTTATTTCTATCACAGAAATATGACCCATAAATCTATTTCCTTCACTGTCAAAAGTGTCAAATTACGTACCCGAAAGTCAGTTGAAAGAAAAATAGCGAAATATTAATGTCATAGGCATAAGGGTCTCCATTAAAGTAAATAGTCACTTTACCCTGATCCATCATGGCGGCGCCACTTGTGAAGAAAAACTGTCAGTGAAAGTTGATAGTCATAATGTTGGTGGAGTGAACGTTTACACAATTTGACGTGTGACAATGTAAACAAGCTCGGGTATATCGATTCACGTTATTGACACAGCCTTATGGTAGCCGTGACGATGAATGCGATGGCATTTATTTTTTCGTGACGTCATTTATCAAAGCCGATGGATAACTCAATATTGGTAGCGCTGATTGTGTTTTGTTTTTGTGGATATAATCGTACGTATGAGCTTTTGTTCCATTACGTAGGTGTTATTTTATTTACTTATCATTTATAAGTTGGGTAACATGTATCGTCACCATAAAATAATTCGGACTCGTTTTTAACTGAACATTAGCCGTATAGTAAAGTTGACGAGTTTGTTTGTACGCGTTTATCCTTGAAAATACCAATTGGATTTGAAAAACATTTTTTTTATTTGATAGCCTAATTCTTGAGGAAGGTTATAGGCTATCTAACATCACGCTATGACTCTTAGCAGCCGAACAAAACAAAAAAAAGTCAGAAAAAACGCAAAGCGAAAACGAAACAGTTGGGACGCGGTGACTCGTCTGCTTATGCTATCATCATCTGCCTAGCCTTTTCCCAACTATGTTGGGGTCGGCTTCCAGTCTAACCGGATGCAGCTGAATACCAGTATTTTACATGGAGCGACTGCCTATCTGACCTCCACAACCCAGCTACTGGGTAATACGATACACCTTGGTAAGACTTGTTGTCAGACTTTCGGGCTTCTGACTACCCGTAACGACTGTCCAAGATCCACGAATGACAGCCGGGACCAACGGCTTAACGTATACGAACGGCTTACGGCTTATGCTATATTGAACAATAAAACAAGAAATTTCACGTGGACGAAGTTGCGGGCAGGAGCTAGTGTTAAAATACAAGTTCAAAACAGAACACTGCGGCCCAGCCTCTTACGTCATTTATTTATTTGTAAAATTCTAGAACAGTATCAGGTTCATTGTAATTTCTTTTTTTTAGAACCAGCTTTTCAATGTACAGACGGCAGCACATCAAGCTACCCGAAAATTTCAAATTTTCCAACTAACCTTGAACCATATGCTGTAGCGATAAGGTTGCAAATCTACTAAAGAAATTTGACAGATTGTAGTAGCTTGCTGGTGTCTGTACCGCACAAAACCGAATTCTCGAATACCCAATAAATAAGCCAGTTTGGTCTGAAATAAAAGGAAAACTATATTTGCGCTGCACCCAGTGAAAATAGTCCTTTCATCCTACGAATTCCAGGAAAATCCCGCAAGACACCTGAATAACACGTGGTTTCTTTTCTCAGGAATAGATATCAAATTTTCTGATAGTTCCCATTTGGTCCTAGAGCCGGATTGTGGAGACATACACCAAACATGGAATCTCATGTAGTGAGGGTAAAATTTACTAATAATACGTCATTGGATATTGTGGATTTTGGAAAGCAGTAATGGAATGAATCATACTTTTAGGGGTTATCAGTCCATTCCTGCCTCTTCTGTTTTGACAGTAAAAATGTATGATGGAATAGAAAAGCGTGCTGTTCGAAATAAGCTAACAATATCGATATTAATAAGTATGGTATGTAAAAAATTTGGAGGGGCCCGTGTCTAAATAATAACAGCCGCACAGATCGATCGATCAGGTTAAGCTACGCTTGCCGCGGTTTGTCTGTGGATGGGTGACCATCTTTACATACCGAGACCCCTCCGTGCCTCAGAAGGTACGTTAAGCCGTTGGTCCTGGGTGTCTTTCGTGGATCTTTGACAGTCGTTACGGGTAGTCAGAAGCCCGAAAGTCTAACAACCAGTCTTACCAAGGGACTAAGGACTAAACTAATATTTATCTTCTGTCCTTTTCTTAATGAAATAGAAAGCAAAAGATGCGCTGAACTTAAATTTAGTTTAGTTTATGAACAACAGAATCCGGGCCATTACCTAAATATTTAGAATTAAAACGCTACGCGCCCGCAAGCATGACGCGTCAAACATTGTACCGCGGGTAAATAATTACCCGCTCCAGTAGCGAGTATTTATTAATTAGTGGAATTGGACTAATAAAAATACAGTGTATATTCGTTAGCTATCTATTATTTGACGTTTGACGTAATTTTGTACGAGTCTTTGGTTTCATGCTTCAGGTCGCGTTTCATTATAACTACAAACCATTTGTAATGCCCGCCTGTGTCTAGTAACGTCGACTAAGCCAGAGCTTATATAAGAAATCTATCTTAGAATAATGTCCATTTTCACCTACATCCCTTAAACTACCACCCAAGAATGGGATCTTTAGCGTTTTTTGTTATTTTATTTCCTAATTTATGTTATAGCTAGGTATTTTGTACCGACCTTTTTTTGTTGTCTTTTTTGTTTCGAGTGTTTATCAGTGGAAACTTGTAAATGACCTTCAAATCCATAGACATTGTTTAAGAACACTGTTTATATTAGCTGTAAGTTTCCCGAATAGAATAAAATAAATAAATAAAATAAAGATCCCCCATTTTAGCGCCTAAATTACATTTCGTTTCACCGTCATTTTTATCACATAACTGGGGATACAACTATGTCACGCTTTGTTTTCTCATATATAGTGTCTGATTCATCTTTGAACTTATCGATGCTTTGAAACAAGATAGTTTTTTTTTTTATAAAATTCTCTAAAGTATACACTTGTATGGATACAGTTATGTATAAACGCACACGCAAAAAAAAAAATTGGCCAACTGCACGACCGACAAAAAGTGTGCTGTGTGCGAGCACACTAAAGATTTCAAAAGAATGGTGAGGGTTGTCAAACTTCTATAGACAGACTGACTAAAAGAGATAAGTATGCAGGATCGTCGGATATAGTTGAAGTTCAGTAAGAAAACGATGGATGTTGACTGAAATTTAATTTGATAAATGAGCTGTTTGTTTGTTTTCTATTAACAAAATTAAATTTTATTCGAAAACATGCATCAGTTTCTTACTAAACTTCAACTATAACCGACGGTTCTGCATACTTATCTCTTTTGTTGACTGTACATAAGAAAGAAGGTTCAGAATACAGTGCTTCGCTGTTAACTGCCGGGAAAAAAAGGAAAAATTGATATAATAAAGTGTACCTACTTGTTAATCTTATGGTCTATCACTGAGTTTATCTTGGCAGAGATTGATCTTCTGTCAGCTCGTATATCGTCAAAACCTCATCAGTTACACAGGATACCGGTCAAAATTTTCTTTTTATTCTCCTCTTTATACTCTTAACTGGGGTCGTTGTTCTAAAATAGCTCTAAGTGATGTAGAAAATCACTTCAGACTACGTAGCTTAGCCTAGAAGACCTCAGCAAACAAACACACAGACACGAAAAGCGATTTTGTTTTATATTAGTTCATCCTTAAGAGCGTTTACGACGTACGATATTTCATAAAAAATTTCAAGGCCTTGTTTTTAGAAACGTATGAACCTATTTTAATAAAACTTCATACGCATACGTACTTACACAGGATAAAGGTTTAAAAAATTAGTAAAGAATATTTTCGAGATGTGTTATTTTAAAAAGATAACAGGAAAATAATCTCCGTTTCAATGATAAATTTAAATTTAAGTAAAATAAGAGATATTGATATTAGTTCTAATTACATTGTTATACAGCTTTATGTTATTATTATTGTATAGTGGGTTTTTAATAAAATTATGTGCTTACCTTTTATTTAGACGCATGCAATGCTATTGTATTTGTAAATGATATGTACTTTGAATGTCTTTGTGTGTATTTAGTTGGTTTGCCTAAATAAATAAATTAAAAAAATCGGTCTAATTTGGCTGTAACACTATTTTTCGAAAATGTTCTTTAATAAATTTTTAGACTTTTGTATCCTGCGTATGAAGTTTCATTAAAATCGGTTCATTCATGTTTAAAAACAAGGGCTTGAAAGTTTTTATGAAATGCCATAGACCGGTACGTCGTAAACGCTCTTACTGAGCCCAGTTACGACCCATATCAATTCTTTTACAGAAAATCAGAATGTGTATAGGTCATCAGACAAACAAGACGATACATAGCCTCTAAATTTGACATTGATTTGACATTTTTCCACTTCAGCTTTGACACACTACATAATGGCTTAAAATTCTAGTGATCCAAATGTTTTTACTGATGAAACGTTTTTGTTGACTAATTCAACTACCTTTAACATCATAAAAAATAATCAAGTAAGCCCTTAGAATTACCTGTTTTTTTTAATCTCATATGGCATCACAGCTTAAAGAAAAGGTCAACTAACTTTTGGAAGCTATTGCACAATAACATATGACGTCATAATAAAACCGTCCGACCTTATTTTCGTATCATTATGTTCATATATTTGTGTCTTCTCTTATTCACGTTTCCATTTCGGTCCCTCTGTCATTCTAATTTATTCGTCTTCCTCGGAACTCGTGCCACGGTATTATTTTCTTTTATGGCTTTGATGGGCGATTTTTTGATTGGGTTCCTGATCCTGAATAAAATAAACGTCTGTTTGTGTTCGTATTTAATCTATCTACATTCATAAATCGTAGCGAAATAAAAACTGTACTTTGGATAATTGTTTCAAATGTAGTTATTGCGAGATTTGGAAACGTTTCTAATCCCAAAAATATAATTTTTAGAAATTTTGTCTGTTATTTTTATGTAAATATTTTTTGTTTCAAGTACCTACGCTAATTAATAAAGCCGTATTTTAGATCTGTAATAATTTATGTATTTAGTTGGTAAGCCTTTACTTCAATATGTAGATACAGGCATATCGACGACCCTAACTTCAAGGAATTGAAACTTTCACGAAAATTTTAGGTACGAACATACACAGTAGCACATATTTCTGGGAATTCAAACTTTTACGAAAATTTATTTAATGAAGAAAAGTTTGTTCGGCTCCAACTTCTAAATGGATTCCAATATCCTAAGCTGAAAACTTAGTGAAATGTTACGGGATTCCGCGATGAGGGAACTAAGTTTGTTTGGTAACTCATTTGGGAACGCGCCACAGGTTTCGAAACGAGGTCTCAAAGGTAATTTGTTGCGAACTAATACAATGTTTAACAGTTTATTTACTTTTATCATGTTTGAGTTCAAAATTTGGTAGCTGATGTGTGCCTGTTGTAGGTATAACATCTCAGAAGGTCTATTCCCGTAATTAAAAACGTTCAAAATCTAGTCGCAATCTCATCTCAGCGTCAATTAATGTCAAAAACTTGTCAAAAATTTAGGGAAATTAGAGGTTTTTTTGACAGATTGAGACTGAGATCAGACTGTGAACGTTCTTGAAATTACGAGAATTGCCCCTCTGGTTTGGCTGTAGGTACCTATTTCCCAGACCACAACTCATCATCAAAATTGAAGTGTCTGTTTGTAATATCAAAATAACAGCTTTTTACTAAATGCGTATCATGAAAGTATATAAGTAAAAAAACAATTTTTTTTGTCTGTATGTCTGTTTGTTCCGGCTTATCTCCGAAATGGCTGGACTTTCACTGGCAGATAGCTTATATTGTAAGGAGGAAGGAAAGAGGAAGAAAAAACGTAGGCTAATTTTATTTTAGAAAAAGAATTAGTAAAGAGATAGGTACATTATTGTTTTTCAACATCCACGTGAACGAAGTCGCGGGCACAGCTAGTCACCAACGAATTCACAGAATTGTTCCTATATATTGAATCGTTGGATCACGCGCGTCTGTTCGCTATATTCAGTGAGTTGTGATTTTTTTATGTCTGAGAATAATGGCAACATTAAATTTGTCACACAAGTAAGAAAGAAGGAGGGAGGGGCTTGTGGCTAAGAAATAATAGCCACACGGTTCGATCGATCAGGTTAAGCTACGCTTGCCGCGGTTGGTCCGTGGATGGGTGACCATCTTTACATACCAAGACCCCTCCGTGCCTCGGAAAGCACGTTAAACCGTTGGTCCCGGCTTTCATTCGTGGATCTTTGACAGTCGTTACGGGTCGTCAGAAGCCCGAAAGTCTGACAACCAGTCTTACCAAGGGTTATGTTATTTATTACCCAATAACTGGGTTGTGGAGGTCAGATAGGCAGCCGCTCTATGTAAAATACTGGTATTCAGCTGCATCCGATTTGATGGAAGCCGACCCCAACATAGTTGAGTAAAGGCTAGGCAGATGATGAAATAAGAAAGAAACCCACTCTTAATAAAAATATGTTCTGTCATGTTCCACAGCAGTGGGAACCTTATAGGCTGATAATTATATTATTATGCTGTCATTTTGGTTATACAATTGGCGCCGATTTATATATACTTTATTGTACACCAGAAAATACATAAAAAAAAAACAATTATCACTACAAAACATACAATGGGCGGCCTTATCGCTTTCTGCGATCTGCAAAATTTTTTTTCAGTGCATCTTTTTCTTTCTATGTCAGTATGAAAAGGACAGAAGATAAATATTAGTTTAGTCCTGTCTAATTAGTCAGCGCCTAACGTAAATTGACGAATTTTTTAATTAAGATCCTCCATAGACAATTTAGACGTGATTAAAAAATTGGCTACTAAGCCAATTTTTTAATCATGTCTAAATAAGTCTATGGAGGATCTTAATTTGACAGGACTAATTTAATCTTAATTTCTACTTCTGTCTTAAGTATCATACATAATGATCGCAATAGTCTCGGTCTTACACAGTTGCCAATAATTATAGGTCCAAATGACAATCCAAGATGGCAACTGCGAAAATTTTATATGTCATTTGCCATGTGTTGATATTTCATGTGTTGATATTTCTCAGTCACTGATAACGAAAAATGGGTCTAAACAATATATCATTGAGTCTAAATAAAAAAAAAACGAATTCTCTAATCAAGGAACTGATTAGAGAAACTTCGTTCTTGACGGGAGTCCCGACTGCAAAGGTTTTTTTTTTATTTAGCCTACACTGTCCCACAGGTGAGAAAAGGCCTCCTACAAATCCTCTCAGACATCCTTTTCCAGAGCCAACTTGATCCAACCCTTGCGGTACGCATCTAGATCGTCTCGCCACCTTTTCCTGGGCGTCGACGGTGTCGTCCCAGGCATCCACCGAGTGGAGAGCCCAGCGGTCGCTATGCATGCGGCTGTCCTGACACGCTCAAGCCCAATTAGTATCCATATTGTATTCATTATTGTTTTGCATTCTAAGAAGAAAAAAAAAAACATTTCAACAACTAAACGTGCTTACCATTTAAAACACCTACGAGAGAAAACGATATTTTAAAAGGAAATTCAAACTTCGCCAGTTTAAAACTTTCAGGATGTATCGAATCGTTTACAACGTTCCTTGGTGTTCGCAGAAACTAATGTTTCCTGCACAAGATTTATGGGAACACTTTTGTATAGCAACAACATATTGGTATCTGTCTTCGGTAATTATTTATAATTTCATTCGGTTCTGCGCCCGTCTGGAATTTTAAATATAGTTAGGGTGAAATGGAGAAAACTGTTTTTAAGAATTGGTGGAATTTTTCATGTGAATTGGTAGGTATTCGTTGTTCGAAAATGCAGGACATTTTTCAGTCTTGAGCGAGATTTGCAAAGAGATTGTATCGTTAACTTTTAATTGACAGGCGTGATTTTAAAAGCTTAGTCAAATTATTAAGATTATTTTAGTTCTTGTGAATTGCATAATAAGTAGGTGCAGTTATTTGCAATATTATTTATTTATTATTCACAAAATCTCTTAATTTTTTTTTTATTTTAAAATATTATATAGGTAAGCTAGTCTAGTAGACCCCCGAACATGGCGCCTGGTGGCCTGACGTAAATTGACGTCATTTTAGTAGGCAAGTTTTCAATCACGTCTAAACTTGTATGGAGTAGTGTCAGGCGCTGATTAATTTGACAGGCTTAAACTAAAATTTATCTTCTTTCCTTGTTTTGATTAAATAGAAAGAAAAAGATGCACTAAATTTAAATTTAGCTTAGTTTTTGAACAAAGGAATCAGCACCACTGTATGTGAAAATGGTTGTTGAATCTATCTACGCGTGTCTATCTTTTTGTACAGACGAGACGCCAGCACATCAAGCTACTATAATCTGTCAAACTTCTTTAATAGATTTTCAACTTTACCGTTAAAGCATAAGGTTCAAAGTTGATTGGGAAAATTTGACAGTTTCGGGTAGCTTGATTTGCTGGCGTCTGTACCTTAGTAACATCATAAAATCACATCACGAAGGGTTAGGCAGAGGTCACCTTATAGTAGAGACGCCATCACATCAAGCCACTACAAACTGGTTCTTTCTCTAATAGATTTTCAACTTTATCGCGACAGATTGTAGTAACTTAGCACATTGGTGTCTGTACCTCTCGACATCTCAAAACCTTGTAAATAACAGAATCGGATATTACTCTCGCCAGTCACACAAAAGGAACCTAAATCATGTTAAAAGTACCTACAAAGAATAAAGACGTCCTCTAGATATCTTTTATTCCCAGTAGAAAGAGAAAATCTATTTATGAATCGAGACTTGAATCTGAACATAAATAAGAATATTGTGTTATTACAAGGAATACGACGTCGAATCAATTTAAAATATTTAAGTACTAGCGGCCTGTCCCGGCTTCGCACTGGTGGACATATAATTTTTTTTTTTCTTGCAATTAAAAAAGCCTATATTGATCAGTGACAATGTAGCATTCAAATGGTGAAAGAATTTTTAAAATCGGTCCAGTACTTTTTGACCCAATTCGTTACAAACATACTTACATACAAATCTTTCCTCTTTATATCATTAGTATATATTGCAGGTAGCAATTGTTAGGAATTGACTAGATCTTGTTATTATTTTTAATGACTGTGAATGTGAAGACTATGTGGGTTAATTTTAGTTTGCCTTTGTTTTTTTGTCAGATAGTTTTAGTCATGGTCTGGCAGTTTGAGTAATTTATGCGACCTACCCAAATGTCCTTTCTTTGGTATTGTTTGTCGAATCGTTGAGCTCCCTAAGTTTGAGTTGAGCTGCATGATTACTGACAAATGCGTGCACTGACTGGACGGGTCCACTCAACCTGTGTGGTTTTTTGTCAAAAGACCATTTCAGACACCAATCTACATGGTCTCCACATGATCTGACCAAGATTATGTCTGGACTTTAAAAGAGACTGTGACCTCTGAGTTTGTTTCGGCCTTTCTTCTCAGAGTAGTCAGATAGGAAACGCCGACCTCATCTCGTTTTAAAAAAATATGATTGACGTGTAAAAGTGTTTGTACAAACCTACTTACAGAAATAAAATCATTTATCATTTATCTTGTATGTAGACTCGACGTACCTATAACCAAGAGACCCAAATGATTATAATGACTTACTAAGCTATTGCTATTCAAGTTTAAAATTGCATGAAGCTGTATTGTAAATGAATGTTCATATTATTTTATTTTGACTTAACATTTACACAACCGTAAGGTTGAATATAGTGTAACAAACAAACTGTACGACATCAGCTAATATCCTATATTCTAGCAAATAAAGATATCATTCATTCTGTTTGTTCCTGGGTGGGTATTATAGGTATGAACTTCTTCCCAGCGAAAGCACTAGAAAGTGGTGAAGAGCGGGCGGTTTTGGGACTGCCTTTTGTAATTTTGACATTCGAAAAGTGCTGATTCTCAGCCTAATTTGAATAAATTACTTTTGATTTGATTTATGATTTTGGACCTACTCTAGGCTTTAGAGAGCTGCTTATGTAGTATACTAGCCTTTGTTGGCTTAAAAGATTTAGGAGAAAGAGGGGCCCGTGGCTAAATAATAACAGCCTCACAGGTTGATCGATCAGGTTAAGCTACGCTTGCCGCGGTTAGTCTGTGGATGGGCGATCATCAGCACGTTAAGCGGTTGGTTCCGGCTGTCATTCGTGGATCTTTGACAGTCGTTACGGGTAGTCAGAACCGAGAAAATCCAAGGGGTATCGTATTACCCAGTAATAAATAAAAGCCTCCCCGACCGATTTCGCCCGCCTCTGTACATTTATGTGCTTGAAGTATTAAATAAATAAATAAATAAATAAATTTCGGTCACGGTGGCCAATCTCAAAGGAGATTAGCCGGGTACGCAGGAGATATTATACCTAGTGCAAAAGTGCGCGAGCAGACACAGGTGCAATCCCTCTTCCCTCACTCTCATAGTCCGATGGGACGGCAATCCGACTCGACCAGAGAGAGATCAGGCGCAGGACCAACGGCTTAACGTGCTTTCCGAGGCACGGTGGTATCACACCGCCAACTTCAACATTTTTCCCGACCTGGGAATCGAACCCAGGACCCCACTCTCAGCAGTGGCGCTTGCGTCCACGAGACCAATGGGGCAGTCAGTATATAATATTATTGTTACCCAGTAACTGGGTTGTGGAGGACAGATAGGCAGTCGCTCCATGTAAAATACTCGTATTCGGCTGCATCCGGTTAGACTGGAAGCCAATCCCAACATAGTTGGGAAAAGGCTAGGCAGATGATGTTTGGGTTAAAAGATTATCTTGTCAGAGAATAGGTATACGGGGGAATTAGCTAGAGAAACTCTGCAGACGTGATGAACAAGAAATTACCTTTCCGTGGTCGCATGCCACTGTACTAACATACTTATAAGCTACGGTAGCATGCGACCAGGGGAAGGTACTTTCTTGTTTTATCCTTTTCAATAGTCGGGTTTTAGTTTTTACTTATTTCAGTAATATTTATATTTTTTAAATGTGATAACTAGCCCTTTCATTTGATATCCAAGAAGACACCATCCCAAAATATTTATTTTTAAAGTCATTACTTTATGTCCTCTAGAGGGCGCCATATTGAATTTAGTGTGACGTCACATAGCCTATAACTAGCGGACGGTCAATACACTTCTAGCGATACCTTATTTATCAAGTTATTATAAGTACTTTTGAAGTTATGAGGGAAGATGTGAACATACATACATAACTCAAACTCAAACTCAAAGCATTTATTTCAATTAAACCATTTACAGGCACTTTTGAATTGTCAAGAAGTCGGTCAGTCAGGAAAAATGAAGCTAGTTGCCCATTCCAAAGCGTAGTAGGTACCTATGGAGAAGAACGGGCAAGAAACTCCATGGACACTCTTTTTAAATTATATTTTTACAAAATTATTAGTTACATCATATGTTGAATTTATAAATATGTGAGAACGATGTAAAAAATAAATAAAAATCAAGTACGCGTTAAAAGTGTCCAGAGTACAGCAAATAGTAACAAAATAACAATCCAAAAATAAAATAATTAAAAATAAGCCGTGGCAGCTAAAAGATGACCAGCCCCAACTGACGGCGCCCGTTCACGAACATGACGCATGGATCAGCACCATCCAGCTCAACCATTTTGTAGGGGACATACCGGTTAAAATCATAACCCTCCGTAGTTGGAAATAAAGGAAACAATGTTTGGATAAGGAATGATTAATAGTAGCACTAGTTATGTTTTGTATTTATATGCTGTGAAATATTTTAGCACGGTGAGCAGAAAAGTAGGATTTTATGTGAATGAGGCATGCTGTCCTCCCGCCTATGTATCAAAGAGTACTCGCTCAGCGACGTTCGTTTGGCGGGCAGAACAGTCACTGAGGTACTCACACTTGGTACAGACGCCAGCACATCAAGCTATTATAATCTGTCAAATTTCTTTAATATATTTTCAACTTTATTTTGAGCCAGAGGGCGGGAGAGTGTGTGTATGTTTGTGTATTTTTTTGGAACTCACAAAATGATTATCTATTAATCTCACGATGGTTTACGGTATTTCTGTGAAATAACACAAATTGAAACAGTCAAGAGTAGTTGCATCGTAATTTTCTTTTACGATTATAATACTTTTGACACGATTACATATGTTACAAGAATCGTGATTAATATGTTCGCTTCCAATTATATGAGACGACATCGTTAAAATTTTATAACCAAGCGCACAATTACTTTGAAAACTTCAGAAATATGTACCTATAATATGCTATCCGTACATGTTGTAGGTAATAGAAATAAATAAGTTTCTCAACCAGTATCCTAGTTCTCATAAAACATTACAAGTTTAACAGCATAGTTTGTCTGTTAACAGTTTAAATCACTACAGTTATTGCTTCTTAAATTTTTATTTACAGTTCCGCCTACGGAAAGAATTCCTACGTTTTGATGAAAACCACCTGTTAACGTTTATCTTTAATCTTTTGTTGTTCATGGAAATGAGGAAAAATTCTCGAAAACTATTGAAGAATGGAAAACTGTGTCGCTTTGAATACAGAAATAGTTTTGTATATACATTTTTCAAACGTTTATTTTAAGACTATGCCGACCGCACAGTGGCGCCCTCATCGTTTGTTTGGTTATTTCATACAATTTAAAATGAAAATGCAGAAAGTAAGCACGTTAAGTTGTGCTTCACAAGATTATACGTTAATATTATTAGAAACGGTAGTTTTATATTGTTTAGTTTCATTATAATCCTTAAAACGGATAAAAGTGGCCACTATATTCCGTTTTAAGGATTATAATAAAACTAAACAATATAAAACTACCGTTTCTAATAATATTAACGTATAATCTTGTGAAGCACAACTTAATATTCGATATTTTAATATTCGATTTAGTACCTGATTATATATACAGGGTGTAATTTTAATCACGGGAAAAAATCAGCTGTTCCCTACATTTTGACGAGTTATGCGAACATAAATGTAGGGAACAGCTGATTTTTTTTTCACTTTTTTAGTTTTGGCCCTATAATAAAAGTTGTTGTTAATGGTGAGTACAATGGCCCCTAAGAGGATAACGGTGATTAAAATTACACCCAATATAGTGGTAGTGTAGTAGCTTTGGCTAAACATTGCCTTATAACGTGCGAATGCCGCCAGTCTCTTGGGTACATTACCAGTCGACAGCGATGCGGAGGATTTTTTCGACGCCATAGTTTATTTAGATAATAGTGTTAGTTAGGTTAGGTTATTATATTATATTTACTTTAATGGTTTGTTAGTTAATTTAGTTTATGAAGTGTATCAAGTGTATATATTTTTATCCTCGTTAATAAAGTTAATACTCTTTGCTTTGTATAATTTAGTATAGAAGTTAGTTATATGGCATGTATCAGAAAGGTGTGGTCGTTTTTTATGGGATTAAATCGCGAAAAAATTAAGGAATAATTCCTACTCCTTACTCGAACCAAATGTCCGATTAATTTTTCATGATTACGATGTTGGTCCCATTGAGAAAGATTTATTTTGATGGTCTGTACCACATCCATAAATATGGCCAAATTTTTTTGTTAAATAATAATATTTGTACGGTGGCTATGTTGATTGCGCTCAAGGCTGCTGTTTACTCCCTGAAGCTCCCCCACAGCTGTTGCTGATATGGAACCACTCACACGAACTGACACAAAGTCCACTGATTGCTCGCGTTAATGATCCGGCTCGAAGGACCATAAAGATGTACGGTGGTTAACTTACACCTCGGTTGTTAATGTTATGAGTACCGCGCCGCGACCCAGGTTAGGGAATTTGATTAAGTAAAACGATGTTTACTGTTACACGGATTTATTGGTACTAAATTTAATTGACAAATGGAACGCGATGCACCGCGTCGTGAGATCAAGCGTCAGCATTATTACTAAACAATACAAAATGTACGGTATGATGAAAAGACACAATCATCATAATAATTATGAACAACAAAATCATAAAAAAGGCAAAATTACAGTATTTTACATTAGTATTCGTGTTCAGTACCTACATTATAGAGAAGTTCTGAATCGGACTTAACGATTCAAAGTTTTCAACCGAAATTAAATGAAAATGATGAAAATTTTAATTGAAAATTCTCATGGAATATTTACTGGTTTTAATTCTTTTTCATAGGTATTAATTAGTGCTTCGAACGTGTGGATTGTTATCTGAGCCGATTGCGTTACCTTATGTAATGGAAATATTCGATGTAATAATAGAAGTGTAATAGCATTGCATAATGTAGTATAGTCGTTAGTACAACTAGCTGCGCCCCGCGGTTTCACCCACATAAGTGTCGATCCCGTGAGAATATGGAGATGAACAGTATCATATGTGTTAATCCTAGTTATAAACTATATGTCTGCCAAGTTTCAACTAAATCTATAATTGATTTACCTGTCTTTGCTATATTTTTAATTCTTTTTACCATCTGTGGTAGACTAATTTTTATTTTAGGTGTTCGTCTTCACATGTAATTATATAATGAATGTATACAAAACCTTGTAAAACATTTTAAAAGAGTAACGGTGGAGTTTCTTGCCCATTCTTCTCCATACGAAAACTACCTTTTGGAAGGGGCTATTAGATCAATTCTATTTTTTAATTTTCATTTTTGACGTTCAAAAGTGCCTTATAAGTGCCTATATATACTAATATTATAAAGAGGAAAGATTTGTATGTATGTTTGTAACGAATTGGCTCAAAAAGTACTGGACCGATTTAAAAAATTATTTCACCATTTGAATACTACATTATCACTGATTAGTATAGGCTTTTTAATTGCAAGAAAAAAATAAAATGTTTAAAAAATAAATGTCCACCAGTGCGAAGCCGGGATGGGCCGCTAGTTTGAAATAAATTATTTGACTTTGAGTTTGAATCCGATCAGCCATTTGAGCCTGAAGAAGTAACAAACATAAACACACACACACAACCTCACAAACTTTCGCCTTTATAATATTAGTGTGATACGGAACTGAACTGAAACATATATCATGAAAGTAGTTTATTCAAAATCGTTTACTAAATCGATTGTTTGTCATTTTTGATACAGATATTTTTGATGCCAAAAATAAATTGAAACTAAGTATATCACAGTCGCACTTCCACTTAACAGTCAAAGCAAAACAAAATGGACGAAGCACGTGCTACACTAGACCCTTATACATGTGCGATTGTAGTGCATGAGCTGATTGTGTAACATTATTTGATGAAACTGTTCGATTGAATATTTTGCCATTCAAAAACGAAGCTTGAAACATAACACAATATCAATGACTATGTATATATAAAAGCGCGCTGTTCGATTTTCAGCTTTTAGCGCTAAGCCGAGCGTTGAAAATCCAATACCGCGCTTTTATTTAGGCATTCGTTGAAGTGTCGTCTCGTGTTAGTAAAAACGAGCAGCAGTACTCTCGAGCTTCCCACATAGGAACTAAGTCAACGGTTAAGACCAATCCGTTTTCGTGTTGTGATTCAAATTCAGTGTACTGTACAACATCTATACAAACAAAATAAAATTGAAGTGTTTGTAATATCAAAATAACAGCTTTTTACTAAATGCTTATGAAAGTACGGTAGTAATAAAAAAACTAAACTGCCCCTTTTAACTCGTGGTCGCAAAACCGACTGCTGAGCGTGGGGTCCTGGGTTCGATTCCTGGGTCGGGTAAAGTGTTATTAAGTTTTTCCATTAGGATATTTTTAGTAACAGCCCGGAGTTTGGAAGTTGGTGGTGTGATACCCCCGTGCCTTGGAAACCACGTTAAGCCGTTGGTCCAGCGCCTGATCTCTCTCCGGTCGTGTCGGATTGCCATCCCATCGGTCTACGAGAGTGAGGGAAGAGGGAGTGCACCTGTGTCTGCGCGCACACTTGTGCACTATAATGTCTCCTGCGTACCTGGCTAATCTCCGTTGAGATTGGCCACCGTGACCGAAATCGGTCGGGGAGGCTATTATTATTAATAAAAAAAACATTCTTTTGTCTGTATGTCCGTCTGTTTGTTCCGGCTAATCTCTGAAACGGCTGGACCGGTTTTGACGGGACTTTCACCAGCAGATAGCTGATGTTATAAGGAGTAACTTCAAATAGCCTTTATTAACAATCTTAAAAACTAGTTTAATAATATATTTAAATAAAATTTTAGACATCTGAAATCTTCATATTGCTTTGCTCTTTAGCATAGGCCTCCTCAGGCTTTTCCATAGCTCACGATCGTGAGTTTTTCTCCTCCATGTCCTTGAAAGGCATGTGATCACATGGAAGAGGAGTAACTTAAGCTACTTTTATCTTAGAAAAACAATTAGGGTTCTGCGCAAAATAAATTCAAACCCATTAAATCCATTAAGCACGCGAACGAAGTCACGGGCACAGCTAATCTTTACTAAACTTCAATAATATCACTGAAATATCATAGACTAGCTAAAATTTACATTATACCTACATTTTGTAAATTTGGATATATTAGGTAGGTATACCTATTCGCTTTTTGGATCGCCAAAAATTTAAGAAATATTTAGTGAATAGTCTACATTTGCGTCATGTTCGTAATAATTGTATCTTACTATTTGTTTTAGTTTAAAATAAGTATAAACTCTTCTTTGTCTTCCTGTCTTCTTCTTTGTGTTTTTGTAACTTGAATATTTATTTATTTATTAAAACTTTATGCACAAGTAAAAACTGTACAAAGGCGGACTTAATGCCTTGGGCATTTTATACCAGTCAGTTTTCATTGTATCATTAAACTACTTAATTTGTGGAAACCACAGATATAGGCAGACCTAGATAACGCAAGTATAACAATCTGTATGAAAACCAAGCGTGCCATTTTTTGACTACCTACTATGACGTCACAAGCGCTCTTTCTCAGTCACGCTCGCCCAGCCAACAGTACACACTGACTGACAGAACAGGACAGAACTGAGCGCTAAAGTGGCGGCTTACGATTTTTGAACATAAGTTGGTGAGATTTTTGGCACGTGAAGTAGTTGCTCTTGCGTTATCTAGGTGTATCTATTTCTCGACACCTGCAAGGATAAACATCGTAACTCATTTTTGGTAACTTTCAGGAGAGCGCGTCAAAGATTTAAAAAAAATTCTCAGGTTTCGGTTAATTCGTAATGCCAACCAACCTTGAAAATTTGAAACAACGAGGGAATGGCCATACCAACTTTTTTAAGATCATAATGTAATCATAAAAAAGTATAAGTTTAAGTTTGTCGCGCTCTCCTGAAAACTAAAAATGAGTTACGATGTTTTTCTTTGCAGATGTCGATCTGTGGTAGAAACGTTGCGGATTGTACATTTCCCCAATCCTAATATAATCATAAATATAGTATATAATGTACAATTATAATAAATACCTATAACCACGAAACCATTCCACGTGTTCACATCTTATGTATATTGTACGAGTACAAACAGCTGTAGCCGACGTAACTTGAAAGTCAACAGCTACGAGTACCTGCCGCGAGGTTTTAACGTTCGTTTGTTTAAGCCACGCCACTGGCGTTTCTACTGTCGCGATGTGAACGGGGCTTGGCTGTTCTTTGAGAGTTTATTTGCTAGGTTTGTTTTTGATGTTGTTTTGGAGAATAATATGGAATGCTGAAACTGACGTTCTGAAGTACAATTGATCGTACGTCGATGGTAACACTTTGAACTTGAGATGGCCAAGTGTGTGAGTGTAGTGTGAGGGTGTTTTTGTGTGTACTTTCTATAGAACACGAGGCCAGTTTACAATGGCTTTGTTTACTCTGACGTACGGCCTACTGTAGTACCTTGTACAAAATTCGTCTGAAAAGTATCTTTTTTAAAAATAATATTTTATTTTTAGTGGCATTATCAATGGCCGCGTAGTCTTAAAATAATATTTTATTTTTAGTGGCACTAACCAATGGCCGCGTAGTCTTGGGCTGGTGACATCATAGGTTTGGTTCCCACTGATTATAAGTATGTTTAACTATTGATGTAACGTGTTAGTTCCTAGCACACCCCTGGTAAGGTAAGCTCAATAAAATACATATTTATTCAGGTTTATTGGAGGGATTAACTGAAATAAAATGTAAAGTTGGTATTGCTAAGCCAACTAAATCGAAAAATAAACAGGCTTTTTATGAATGTACTAACTTGCTTATAATTGCTTTTAAACTACTGGAAACGAATTGTTGAAAATAAAGGAAGTCTGAGAGTGGCATCGGCAGGGTAAGGGTCCGCATTGATCGACGGCGTTCGACGGTTTATCCGTACAAAAAGATAGCAAACTATGGAACGACGTACGCATCCTTTCGCATCGACGCGACGAACGCGCTCCGGTGGCGGCGGACTGACACAAAAACGCGATCGTTCGTCGGCGATCGACGGCATAATGCGTAAGTACTAGTGTGCTCCTTTTCTATCGGCAAAGGCTGTCAAACAATGTGTCCTGACCCTAATTGCGTAACACGCTAGCAGTATGGAATGGCTTTCATTTTGACAATTCAACAACATCCATTGCATTATTTACGTCGTTGAGCCGACAAATGTTTCAAACATATACAGGTTGAAATTGAAAACATGCGACAAACACAAATGGGAGATTGTACTCATCATTATGAACAACTTTTACTAAGGGACCAAAGCTGCAATCGTGAAAAAAAAAATCAGTTTTTCCCCTACATTTTGACGAGTTATGCGAACATAAATGTAGGGAACGGCATTTTTTTTTGCGATTTCAGGTTTGGTCCCATAGTAAAAGTTGTTCATAATGATAAGTACAATCTCCCATTTCGATTTGTCGCATGTTTTCAATTTCACCCTGTTTAGCAAAGAAATCCTTCAAAATGATTCAGATTGTGACTGAGAGTGTGTTGTGTAATTTAGGGAGCGGAATGAAAAGTTGTGTAGAATAGAATAGAATAGAATACTCTTTATAATGTACACCATATTATAAATTACAGACATAAATATAGAAATTTTACAAAGGGTGACGCAATGGGCGATGGGATATAGTTTTTCACGGTATGGACATGTGATGCGGAAAAAGGAAAGTTTCAGGAGGAAAGTTTTAAGAATGAATGGCTATGATGACCAAAGAAAGAATGAATGGATTGTGTGAAACATGATATGGCTTTTTTTTTTTTTCGCTGGATGGGTAATCATTAAATGACCCCTCCCGCTAATGGTGGAGCAGAAGGGAGTGTCAGACTCTTACTGACCCACCCGTGTTCCTTCCTTAGCCCTTTATGTTCCGGGGCAGCGGTAACCCTTTCGGACAATCCCGCTCCCCAAGATGCTATGGCTAAAAAGGGGGGTGACTACTGAGATGACGACTAATAAAGAATATAAAGGAAAATGATAATAAATTTCCTCAATATATTGTCGTTCGCATGACTAAAAGTCGTACCTATCTCGTTTTTATAATTTTTTTAACTGATTTGAGTTAGGATAACTAGGTAGAATAGAATAGAATAGAATACTCTTTATTATGTACACCATTATATATTACAGACATAAATATAGAAATTTTGCAAAGGGTGGTACAGTCAGCAAAGGAGATAAGTATGCAGGGTCGCCGAATATAGTTGAAGTTTACTAAGAAACCGTTTGATGTTTTCGAATGAAATTTAATTGGATAAATGAACTATTTGTTTTCTTTTAATTACATTAAATTTTATTCGAAAACATCAATCGGTTTCTTGCTAAACTTCAACTATATTCGACGACCCTGTATACTTATCTCCTTTGCTGACTGTACATTGCTCTATTCGTGATTCTTTACATGTTTCACTAACCGTCGTATCTGTATAGCATTTTAATATCAAAATATAACCATTTTGAAAGGCAACAAAATGTAAAGAATCACGAATAGAAACATTTATTTGTCCTAACTCAAATAAGCTCAAAATGACATAAGACTTCAAGGCCAATTCTGGTAATTTACAACGGTCAAAATCTAGTCGCAGTCTCATCTCAGCGACAAACAAATGTCAAAAACTTGTCAAAATGTAGGAAATTTTGAGGTATTTTTGACAGATTGAGATTGAGATCAGACTGTGAACGTTCTTAAAAATTACGAGAATTGCCCCTTAGTCATGCGAACGACGATATTTATGACCCCAAATAAATTGGTATGAGGGCAAGAGAATGATGACTAAAAATAAATTAAACGTACCGAGAATGAAACGAAATACACCGATTTATAACAGCGAACTAAAAATAAATGCACAGCGAATTCAGAAAATCCAACGATGCGAAAAGGAAGGTAGTCGACAGTTCATTTAAAGTAAGTACTTCAGTAAGTTCACTCAGTCGACTACGCTGTTGCGTGGGGGTCAGACGTGCACGGTACTAACTTTAATTTTCTGATCGAATCGTGTGCATTTTATAGTCTGGATTCGTATTGATTTTTAATTGAAACTATCAGAATTGGAAGTCGTTGGATCTAGTTTTGTTCTTTCAAGTTTGCGTTTTTATAAAATTTTATTTTAAGTCCCTCCGCGTTAGGTTACTATAGGCCAACCACTTAACTGAGACGTTGCCTGAGGTAGCTGCGCGGTGCGGGAGGGGTGATAGTTGTCACAAGTTGACGAATCACTGAGCTCTCCCATCACGTCACCACACCCCTCCCGCACCGCGCTGCTACCTCAGGCAGCGTCTCAGTTAAGCGGTCGGCCTATAGTCATCAGTTAATTATGTTCATTTTGGCATCGTAAATCATCGTACATTTTCTGTTAGCCCTTTTGCCTTTCCTGCTATATTCTTCTAAACCACACTGCATTATATTGTACCGCACATACAGTAAGGTAATAAATAAAGCATAGACAATGGTCTACAGAGAACTGTCAACTCTAGTATTTTATTGGAGCTTCATTCTATTTTATAGTAGAGGTACTACGTGCAATGGTGCAATACGTGGCTTTTGAAATTGGTCACGTTCGGTAGTAATAGTTGAACCATTATTTTAAAGGCATTGTCTAATACTACTATTTGGCGTTTCTATTATTCGCTTTATGAAAGGGGGTTGAATATTTTATATTTTCTGTGGAGCCTGGCATACCTACCTGTCCGCCATTTTTATTTTCTTTGAAAATGGCGGCCACGTATGGAACCTGTATAAATGGATCGGAAAACATAATAAGACCAAACCTCGTAAAGTACAGAGGCCAGCACATCAAGCTACCCCAATATGTCAAATTTCTTTGATAGATTTTCAACTTTACTGGAAAGGAAGAAGGTTCATATTCAATAGGGAAAATTTGACAGATTGGGGTAGCTTGATGTGCTGGCCTCTGTACTTACCTACAGATTACTATAAAATCATAACTTTTTAAATGCTAAGTAAACTTTAGGGACTTTATAGCACAATATATTTTCAGGCACTCCAGTTATCAATCAATACGAACCACTTACAGGAAAATAATTTCTTTGTCCAATAGAATTCTTATTATTTCTTTCTTAGTAGACCCTTTACAAACGTTTATTCGTACCTACAGTTCAGTAATCAATACCAACAATGACTAATGGCATACATTTCGATGCTAATAAATCTGGAATAACACGCCTTATGGGCCTCATCTAGTTACCATGGATACAAGAAAAGATGGCGGCCGCGCGCCGTCCTTGTTGACCCAATGTAATTGAGCGGGAAACTCGTGAGACTGTTTTTCAAAAGATCTATTTATCTTGTTTAATCGAGCGAATAATTGTTTTTATTTATGAAGTTATTATTTACATGTTGACTAAGGTATTTACGGGTGTTTCAAATATTTTAGCATGGTCAAGTTAAAATTTACTTACTTACTTATATTTATTTAATCCACTAAAACATTTATTTTACAAAACTTTTGATGATGGTTTTCATATTAATAACAGCATTTTCATTGGCCTGTTAAGGTCACTACTGAATCTACCCCGTGTAACCAAAGCGATGTTCGGACGAACATGCGAACGTCACGTTCATTTTATTAAGCGAACAGGGGCCCAAGTCTGCTATTTTTATAAATTCGACATTCCTTCACGATCAAATTGTCATTTTGCTAAAAGTTCGTAATCTACTAAATTCATAATGGTCGGTCAATGGTCTGAGAAAAACTACGAAGTAGGCACTAAATTTCATGCTAGATTTCATTTAATATATATTTTGACATATAACGTATTAGTGTTTGCAATCTGAAGTAGTAAGACGTTCGTAAATAGCAATAAACATTACATATATTCATTTGTCATTATTTACGAGATTACCATTTTACGCCATTTCTTTCAATGGAGTGTCAGTGGTTGATCATTGGAGTCATAATGACGCCATTACATTAGTAGATTACCAAACTTGTCAAAATCAACAATTATGAAATCAATGATAGACCATTCTGACACTATTGTAATAGCAGACTTGAGGCCCAGGAACGCGTCGTCGCGCGTCGTTCCGACGTCCGCCATCCAGTTTTCCGAACAAATGAGTAACATAATTATGAACGTGAAGATCACGTATGCCCTCGACCGATCGCTTTGGTAAGGACACGGGTAAATTCAGTAGTAACCTTAGTAGGCTAATGAAAATGCTGTTATTACTATGAAAACCATCAAAAGTTGTTGTGTCACTATCCAGCCATTACTTAATACAAATTCAATAACAAAATTAATTAAATAAAAACTTCTATACTAGCCTGAAAAGGCGAGAAGCCCTAAATTTAAGGCTTTTCTACTGGATTGCATATCATCATTATTTTTTTACTAAAATGAAAGAGAAAATCAAGTTTCAAAAATAATCTTTAAAATAAATAAATAAACTATGTATTTTTAGAAACTACAAATTATTTAACGAATTATCATAAGAGTTCGATTAAGTGAAGTCCGACCACAGTGTTTCAAACCACACTTCAGACAAAACTGCCATTTACTCAAAATACACTTTGAAGTAATTACGGCTATTCACCGCATGACTACAGAATACCAGAGAAAGGACATTTGAGTAGGCCGCATTAATTACTCAAACTGCCAGACCATGATTAAAACTAACTGAGAAAAGAAAAGATCAAACAAAAAAAATACCCACATAGTCTTCTCATTCACAAAAATAAAAATATTATATAATTAATATAATATTAAAAAATATAATATTCTACCTCTATTTCTTAGGTAACCAGTATTTCTTAGGTAAGGTCATACGGGCTGGTGTCCGCAACTCTACGTCAATGCGCGTATTTTGCGTACGGGTGAGCAGTATTTTATGAAATACTACTAATAAAATTTATTTAGCCACAAAAGCTGATAAACTTCATTAACTTAAGCTCATAAACAACGTGACAAGAATTGGTATTACGAAGGCAGACGTGCCAAGAGGTATTGGACTGTTACTGAAGAAATGGACCTTCGGGGTAGGAATTAAATAATGTCTAGTGGTCCCAAGCGCTACTGTTGAGCGTAAAGCTGCAGCCTGTGGGCACAAAATACAGAGAGTACAAAAGTCAATCACATGTATGTACTTCACAGACGCGTGTCTCAGGCGGGTCACACAGGTTCCGACCGGTCCGAGATATCGTGTCCGTGAGCGGTGTCTCACATAGACACCGCTCACGGCTGCAATGCGTTGCTCGAGCGCACTTTGTATGTAGATTGACTTCTGTACTCTCTGTATTTTGTGCTGCACCTGCTGCTGTATCTGCACCGTGAGATATAAGTGTTCTGTGGACCTGCGTGTCCAATATAATAATGCACTCAGGGTACTGCTGGGGCTGCCATGGCGTTGCGCGTTGCAGTGCGTCAGAGGGGCAATTCTCGTAATTTTGAGAACGTTCACAGTCTGATCTCAGTCTCAGTCTGTCAAAAATACCTCTAATTTCCCCTACATTTTGACAAGTTTTTGACATTTGTTTGTCGCCGAGATGAGACTAGATTTTGAACGTTTTAAATTACGAGAATTAGCTTTCAGGTATGTTTGCTGAGGCGCGGGTGGACGGATTTGCCGCTATCGTTAGGAAAAGATGGGTCTCCCTACTCGCTCGCGTCCGTGGCAGTGACAACATTATACTGGATGTTATTACTGATCGGTGCGAGTCCTCTATGCTGCAAAGGTGGGTACGGCTTCATGTCGTAATTAATTTTGTTTTCAATACTAACATTCGTTTTTCAGGTGCATTGTTACTAACAAAATATGGACCTGGTCTGCAATAAATGTTTATTATTATTATTCTTTTATTATTATTATTTTTTAAATTTTGTATATCTCGGGGCCATGGGGTTTTAATAAAAGGTCCTGGGTTCGGTATCTAGGTCGAGTAAAGTGTTATTGGGTTTTTTCATCAGGTGTTTCGCAGTAGCAGCCCAGAGTCTGGATCTGTGCTCAGTTGATCGCAATAGTCTCGCCCCCTATTACATGGGACTTACAAATGACTGGCGAAATAATGGATGTGCTGTAGGTATAGACGCCAGGAAACTGTCAAATTTTCCCAATCAACTTTGAACCTTATACTTTAGCGATAAAGTTGAAAATCTAACAAAGAAATTTGACAGATTGTAGTAGCTACCTGCTGCTGGGATTACAGGTGTGATGGTATTTATGTGTGTGAGAATGGGGTTCTATGTACAAGACGACAGATTCAGCACAATGTTGCGACTGCCATTTACTACCGCATTTTTTTTTTTCATATTTTATTCTCCCAATAGCTGACCCGGCAAACTTCGTATCGCCTCAGAATCAATGAGAACGAATGTATGGGAGAAAATGAATAATCATCATAATTTTGTATTTCGTGAATTTTCCCCATGTTTTTGTAGTTATTCTGCTATTCTGGGCGGAGACAAATCCAACAATTTAAAGATCAGAAAAAGTGGTCTAGCCGTTCTTGAGTTATATGTGGTGTAACTAACCCGACTTTGTTTTGTTTATAGTCTAAGGGATATAGATCTAAAGAAGATAGTCTTTTATATTTTTTTATCGGTTGCTTACAAAAAAACTGTTAACAGTTTTAATATCTAAACATTCAACGCTTGGCACTCGTGTGTTGTTTTTGGTTCTTGGCCCTGACGTCAAGCAATGGACAAAATTTATAACTTTTTATATGCTCGAGTACGAGGCTTTTCACAACGTTGTTTGTGTATATTTTTTCTCTTTTTTTATTTATAATATGTGATTTGTTTTTGGAGAATAAATATTTTTTCTTTCTTTCTTTTTTCTTTGTTACAGATCGCTGCGGTTTCCTTTTGCAACTCTGCAGAATATCCGAAAATTGTAAAATTATAGTTTACATTACTTTTTCTACAACTCTGCTGTTAACATCCATACAGGCAAGCATTGATGTTCAGTGACTCATACCAACTTGAACCGTGATCACAAGATTTTTAACCGGTCAAAAAAGGAGGAGGTTCTCAAGAAGTCTCTTAGATTTCTTTTACACAAGCATTCTTTATAACTCTCAGGTAGACTTCTCAATCTACATGGCTGCCGTATCTATGCAAGCACTATAAGCCCAGGTTCTATCCTTTTAGCACGACGATATTTTATGCGCACTAGATTTTCAATTCTCAGTAATAAATAAATAATAAGCCGAGCATTGCAAATCCAACAGAGCGCATCCCAGAACATTAGAAAACACATTGTCAGATTTTTTACTTTCGGTGCCAAAATATAGTGCGTAAAAAAACAACCGTGGGTACGAGGGCTAACCGCGATACGTGTAAGAAGGTAAATTATTTCGCTTAAAGACCAATTTCCCAAAAGCCCGCTATATAAATAACTAGCGACCCGCCCCGGCTTCGCACGGGTGCAATACTGATACTAAGTACAGGTATTTCAAGAATGCCAGCACGCGCCGCCGCGGCTGGTACCGCAGCAACCGCTATGTCCCTGCATTTTAAATCTGTAATATCTTCGAAAATATTCATTTAAATTAAATACTGTAAAGGGCCATATTTATCTATATTAAAATGTATTTAAGGTACTTAATTGGATAAGGATTAATGCTGTATTGCTTAAAATCGCTTCGTAAATAAGCCATTATTTCTTGTAAAAAGTAAAGGATAAAAAATGATTATTGTGGGTTATACCTAAGAGATAGACATATACCACTGCGGACTTTTTTGTTGACCTTTTGAAGGTGTACAATACTGTGGTACATTATTTTGACCTATCTCGTACGGTTCAGCCAGCGTTTGAAAAGTAAGCGCAAAAAAATGTGTTTATTTACGACATCACATGCATGCATGTATTATATATATAAACCTTCCTCTTGAATCACTCTATCTATTAAAAAAAACCGTATTAAAATCCGTTGCGTAGTTTTAAAGATCTAAGCGTTCATAGGGACAGAGAAAGCGACTTTGTTTTAAATTATGTAGTGATAGTGATTATATTCATACTCTAAGAGCGAAATGGACCGTTTAGGTTTGGCCTCGCAGTGCCCCGCTTTATTTCGTTGCGGTACATGCTTTGAACCCGAATTGGGCCATGATTGGACCGGCCCTGTTATGCTTTGGGAATAGATCGGATATTAGTCGTGTTTACCTGTCTCTGGTTTCTGCATAAGCTTTTGGGGATACAGGCATGGTATTTGTGTTTAAAGAGCCTGAAGTCTGATTTAGGTGTTTGTTTTTTGTCTTTAGGGAAAGTCTCTTGTTTCGCTATGTTGCTGGGAACCGAAATAAGAAATATCTAATACTTAGTGAAATTTCACGGTATGTTATTAGATTTGCTCGGTGCTCTGACCTAATAAAAATTACTCTTTTTAAGGCCTACTGTCAAAGTTTTTACACGAGCAGTCTATGGCGCAACTACACTAAGAGTTCGCTGGATGTTCTGCGCGTACAATATAATTATGCTTTCAGGATGTTGTTGCGACATCCCCGTTTCTGTAGCGTCTCGGAAATGTTTGCCGAGGCCCACACTTTCAAATCTCAAATCGATTATTGCAATCCATGTACACTTACAGGCGGTAAATAAAGAAATATAGAAACAAGCCATAATACGCAAAAAAAAACTGCTTTGCTGCTGTGCAGAATGCGGAATAGTCGCAACTATATCCCGGGAGTTGTGGCGGAGACCTACACTCCAAATATTAGGCATTTTGTGCTGAGGTCGATTAGGTAGCAAACATATTTTTCTGCCTAGTCATCCTTTGTTTTAAATACTATATTTATATCAATGTTACTAACAATAAAATATAAGATGTTTGTAATACTAATAAAATATGAATCACTGTTGTTCGAAATAAATGAATTTAATTAGGTCGCGGGAATCTGAGGAGCAATTTTTTTTGGGTCAATTGTGCCTCCCGCAAACATAACGCACATAAACACATACATACATGACGAAAGATGCACAATACATGTCACGGCACATATATGTCGATAACTTTTGGCTGAATGATGAAGATGAAAATTACTTAAGTAGCCGTAAGTAGCAGGGAAATTATTAAGTGCAGAAAATTCTGCACTTTCAACTCATTTATTACCAAATTTAGTGGCAATATTTTTTTATACATTGTTCTCACATGTAAAAGCAACAAGAATAATGTACCTAAAATGATTTAGTAACATCATGAATTTGATTTAAAAAAGTGTCTTGGAGTTTCTTGTCCGTTCTTATCCATAGATTAGATACGTTTTGGACTGGGCAACTAGATTCAATTTTCTGACTGACTCTTTGACAGTTCAAAAGTGCCTGTAAATGGTTTAATTGAATTAAATGCTTTCAGTTTGAGTTCATAGACTGCTCGTACAAATCATTTGACAAACAAGAAAAATAGGTGACTGAAAAGGCTTCTAAAAGTTTATTTTGAACTCCATTTCACCCGTGCCACGTGTATATACATTGTTAGTGATATTTGTAACAATTTGGATGCAAATTGGAATCCCAAAATGTTTTGATGTATAAAACAAATCATGTTATATATGTATGAATTTTTGACATACATTTATGCATTTTTCTCTTTATTTAGGCAGATATTGCAGCCTTTATGGTGTTTTTTGGTACAACGATTGTGGATAAAAATAGCGCTTTGATATTAAATTATGCGGAAAATATGCGCTTTGTCTAAGACTTCACAAATAATGTCAATCAGCACTCATTTATTGCATTTATACCAAAATTCGTACAATAAATCTCCGAAGGTAATCCTATATTAGAAGAGGATATATCCTCTTCTAATATAGGATTACAGATATATCTGTCAAAACACTATTGATATATTTTTTGACATATATACAACGTGGCTAGTAACAAAGTAAGAAGATAATCGAAAACATCAAGATCTAAGTTCGGTAACTTATTGTGTCCGAAATCAAATCGTAATAGCAGAAACGTAGATATAGTTTATCGTGCAAATCTATCATGTAGAAGTATTATTTATTGGATAAACTATTTCTATATTGTTCTTCATCTTATCGGGTGATTGTCAGTAACCGATAAATTTAATTCTATTGAAGAAAATACTTTTGGTACTTACTTTTGGGAGGCAGCCGCTGATGTCGCTTTTTTGATATCTAGAAATAAGAGAAACTTTGATAAATATTATGCTGATAAGGTATTCGATATGCTAGCAGAGCAAAAAACATAAATTAAGATTACCTAACCAACTAAAAAAATCAAGTAGTTCCGAGCTTGACTCCTATCGAAAGGGCTGGCATTAGCAAAAGACAGATTGTGTGAAAAAGGAGAGAGGCCTTTTGTCCCGCTGTAAGACAATACAGGTTAGATTAGATTAGATCCGAGAATAAAGAAACTAGTTTCTTAATGCAACTCTTTGGTGTACTTAGAAAGGAGTTTCTTAACTTTACCCCTGACTGCCCCTCAGAGCGTTACCGGGGTTTGAACTTTGTTACTCACCAAGTCACAGGGGCGAAACTTAGCAAATTGTCTTATAAGAGCTGCATACTTAGGTATAACATTATTAAGACCGGTAGTTAGATACTTTAAGGACTAAATGATACCCGTTATAATTACTACGTTCTTTCCGCTAGTATTGTATACTCACCCCCTTACTAATAAAATATTATATCAGATGAATAGTTACACACCGATTTCTCTCTTTCAGTCGTCAGTAATTTGACTTTCGAAAGAAGAAGACATAGCGTTCTGTAACTATACAGATGCTATATAACGTTTATAGTAAGGGGATTTATATCTATGGTTTAAGTATTCCATACGAACGTGTTTACATCAACGCGCCTATTACATCACTGTTTAGAAAAAAACCTATTCGAAATCATTTGAAAGCTTATTCTTAATTCGCTTGAATACTTGTATGCAACTAGATTTTTGGCAATGGGCCAGCCACATCGCTCGTAGAACTGATACCCGATGGGGAAGAAAAATTTTTGAGTGGCGACCACGAAACGGAAGACGCAGCGTAGGCAGGCCTCCCGCTAGGTGGACCGACGACATAGTGTTAGTCGCGGGCAACCGATGGATGCGGATTGTCGTCCGACGTGGTGGTCTAAGGGGGAGGCCTTTGTTCAGCAGTGGACGTCTTCCGACTGATGATGATGATGATGATGAACTAGATTTTTTACTGCCAGTCTGCACAACATAAGGTCGACTTTTGCAGCCAACCTTTACATTAGCTACGCGATATAGAGATTATAGCCAATTAGGTGAACTTTTATTTCCTTCAATAATTACAATTTACAAGCTAATACATATGTATTAGCTTGTAAATTGTAATTAATATATATATATTATCGCATCGCTGTCAATGGGATAAGTGCCCAAGGCTGGCAGCATTACCATGTTTGATGGCAATGCCTATATTAGGTGCTTACATGAAAACTCTACGAGTCCGTTATAAATAGATGGTACCAAATACGAGACAAAAATTAATTTAGTTTAAGATTAGAGTATTAAAAACAAGTAAGAGTTTAGCTGACAAGCAGGAAGACAGAAGATGAAAATAAAATTGGAACGACAATAATTCTCATTATATCTCGTAGCAGATAAGCGTATGACAAACAGCAGTTTATAAACAACTAGCGACCCACCCCGGCTTCGCACGGGTGCAATGCTGATACTAAGTATAGGTATTTCAAGAATGTCAGCACGCGCCGCCGCGGCCGGCCCCGTCCGCGGCCGGTACCGCAGCAACCGCTATGTCCCTGCATTTTAAATCTGTAATATCTTCGAAAATATTCATTAGAATTACATACTGTAAAGGGCCATATTTATCTATATTAAAATGTATTTAAGGTACTTAATTGGATAAGGATTAATGCTGTATTGCTTAAAATCGCTTCGTAAATAAGCCATTATTTCTCGTAAAAAGTAAAGGATAAAAAATGATTATTGTGGGTTATCCCTAAGAGATAGACATATACCATTGCGGACTTTTTTGTAGACCTTTTTAAGGTGTACAATACTATAGTACATTATTTTGACTTATCTTGTAGGGTTCAGCCAGCGTTTGAAAAGTAAGCGCAAAAAAATGTGTTTATTTACGACATCACATTAGAAACCTCTAAAATTATCAATGTTTTTCTACTATACATGCATGCATGTATTATATATATAAACCTTCCTCTTGAATCACTCTATCTATTAAAAAAAACCGCATCAAAATCCGTTGCGTAGTTTTAAAGATCTAAGCGTACATAGGGACAGAGAAAGCGACTTTGTTTTATACTATGTAGTGATGATGCCAGAACACGGGGTAGATGAACACCGGCGTGCTTCAGGTCACTGAGCCCGTCGTGCCCCGGGGACTTACCTCGCTTCAGGCGTACCATTACGTCCTTGACTTCCTTAGCTGTGAACCTGGTGGTAAAGTCTTGTGGCAGACTGCGGTCAAGTTCACCTTCGCCACACGACGGGCCCAGTGGCGATTTCACGGTAAAAAGATCTTTGAACAGGCTCGAGATCTCCGCTGTATCAGTAAGACCATCAACGCTTACAGAAAAGCTAGACCAATGATTTAAGTTTTTTGTACTCTTCCAGAAGTTCTTGAAATTATTATCGCTACGGAGACAAGCTATCTTGTCCATTACTATTTGTCGGAGATGTTGAGGGATTTTTATCCGAAATTCCTTCGGTGTCCGCCATGTTGCACGTGGTTGGGTAGAATCAGTGCGCACACCCGGCGCGGTCGAACTCTGGATGTCAATTGTGTCGCTAGGCTAACACACTAGCCTCACCTTGGCATCTGACAGGTGTCAAACGCTATACGCGACAGTTCATTGACAACCCCGACTCGAACTACTGACTCAATGACAACTGTTATCGATTTGATTAGTCGAGTAAGGTATCTTAAACGCTTATAGATGGCGCGACTAGTACGTAAACTAAACTTTTACTTCACTCCTCCGACATATTTGTTCCTGATTGTCTTGGCACCATTTTAATGAAGACTCTATTAATAAACACATCTTAGCCAAAGTAACCTTAACATTACCTCCCAAATACTTCATGTTGCCTCAATTTAATTCATAATTTCATACGGTACACCGCTAGCCGGTTCAGACCGGTTCATACCGTCATACCGCTGCCGGCTGGTACAAAGGAGTGGCCGGATGTTTGCGGGACGGCCGTGCCACTGATTTCCGGCACAGACCTCACGGTATCAACCTGTTTATAACATACGCTGTGTTATATTAATGTGTGGCTAGTTTTAGTAGTTTTTGAAGTACCGTATGTATTTTTATTTCAAACATATGTGATTTTATTGAAGTGTGGCACATTCAGCAAAGGAGATAAGTATGCAGGCTCGTCGAATACAGTTGAAGCTTAGTAAGAAACCGATTGATGTTTTCGAATAAAATTTAATTCAATTAATAGAAAACAAACAGTTCATTTATCAAATTAAATTTCATTCGAAAACATCAATTGGTTCCTAACTATATTCGACGACCCTGTATACTTATCTCCTTTGCTGTTTGTACCTATTTATTTTTTAAAGAGTAGATTCAAAAGCTCAAGCCCTGGTTTCAAGATTAACAAGCCAAGATTTTAGATTTGCAATCACTTTCGAAACTTACATACAAATTATAATCAGCCTATAATGTTCCCACTGCTGGGACACAGGCAACCTCGCTGAGAGTGGGCCATAATCAACCGATTGTGACCGGTGCGGATTGTAGATGTCTTCGAGTTCTTTTTGGTTCTAGGACATGCCGGTTTCCTCACAATGTTTTGCATCACCCTTTTGAGAGCTCTGAGAGCAGTGGTGATGATATAATCTACATAAAGTAAAACGCCTGTCTGTGTTCGAACCTACGACCTACAACTCGTAAGTCGCGGTTACGAAACTTAATAATGTAAAAATGTGGTGCAACTCTCTAAGTATCAATCTAATTGATTAAAAGCACACTGAAAGAAATAAGCAGTAAATAACAATAAAAAAACGAGTGTGCTTAAGACCACACGACTGAAGTGAAACTTCTTTCGCTCCATCTGTATGTATATTTCATTTACTAGCTATAAGAGAAAGAGAGAAAGAAAATGTGCGCGCGCACTGCTCTCTCTTGCTCCTACACTGTGATACAGACAATAAGCCTGCAGTGTGCTTAGATATACGGAACGTATTTGGCTATGAGAGGAAGAGAGAAAGAAAATGTGCGCGCGCACTGCTGTCTCTTGCTTATATCCCCCACTTAACTTCCGTTCGCCTTGCCCGATCACACTTTTCGTAACGCTTACGTCACGCGTTCGCCAGCTTACTCCCCAAGTCAAGCGTGCGTAAAGAAGTTTCACTTCAAAAAAACGTTGATCTGAACTGCTTTCAACAGTTCCATTATGAGCCTAACATTCAAAACGTATTTTTTACTGATCCGAAAACAGTTAAAGCTTCAGGCAAAATGTTACCGTCATGACAGTAAACTTTAACGTTTTAACTTTAATGTTTTTTTCAGTAAATGGTATGTTCAGTCATCAAACGTTACTGTTTTTTGTGTCTTTTATTGTTTTACAAACATTTATTTTTACTGTATCAGTAAGTCTTAATGAAAACACTTTTTTCAGTGATGGTTTCACCCGCGGCCCTTGCCATCACAAAAAAAAAGGTTCTGTAAAAGATGCCAACCGCAGACGTACAAACGCCAGCACATCAAGCGCCCGAAACTGTAAAATTTTCCCAATCAACTTTGAACCTTATGCTTTAGTGATAGAGTGCTGGCGTCTGTACAACTGGAGAACTGACAACTTAAGGAATCAGTCCAAGAACCGAGAGGATGAATTGTTTCTAACTCAAGCCACTACAGCACAACATAAATCTTTCCATTAACCAAGACATGAGTGACGTCACAACTTGACCTCTCTCTCGGGTCACCGGCTAAATTAAGCTGTAAATCTAGCACACCCGATTCGGTCATCTTGACCGTAAAGGAGCCGTTCCACAGCAGCCCACGGCTAAGCTACGCCAGGTTACTTAGCCTCGATCTGTATGAAAATTTAGACCGGATCGTCCAATACGAGTACGACCCTAATATAGAAGGTGTAACATAATTAACGCAAGACCTCATACACCCCAATTAGAGTATTTAGTTAAAACCATAATACAATCTTATTTTTTCTAAAGCTTGCTATTTTTTTTTAAATCGTGTTGACACTAGCATTACTTTATGCATTTAAAATTGAGTCTTATAGCCTTGAAATAAGATTTAATTTTATTTGGCTCAATTGGCGGTTAGTATGAGAAAATACATAATTTTTGAAAAAAATACCTATTTTAAAAGTTACTGAAATCGATTCAGTAGTCAATTATGAACAAACTACTTTCAGGACTTCCGTTTATTCTGTTACACCTTGTATACTGCGACCCAGGACCACGCTACATACGGATGCGCGTCTGGTAAACAAATGAACCGTGCATCTAAAGCAGATATCAAAGGCCAATTCTCATAATTTAAAACATTCTAAATCTAGTCGCAATGTCATCTCGGCGACAAACAAATGTCAAAAATTTGACAAAATGTAGGGAAATTAGAGGTAATTTTGAGAGATTGAGACTGAGATCGGACTGTGAACGTTCTTAAAATTACGAGAATTGCCCCTCAGAGGGGCAATTCTCGTAATTTTCAATTATCAGCTTAAAGTACTCGTAGCAAACCTCTCCGTGACCATCCTACATAGCAGTGGACGGTCGACTTTAAGATGGCTCCACACGTGGGCACGTGGGTGCGACGGACAAGGGACGAGTTTAAAATGAGAACAAAGGGTAGTCTCGTCTGTAGCCAGTTTTTGTATGCATGTCGGTAGCACGCATCCGTTGTTTTGTCTTTATGTTTAAAAGAGAATGTTAGTTTATTGTTGCTAGTTTTAGTGGACATGCTCTACTCAAGCAATTGTGGAGTTGCATGACAACAAGTCTTAAGTGCTTTGCGGCAAAATTGGCTAACATCATCCATTGAGGTAATATGTACTAACGTTAGTACATATTACCTCAATGACATCATCTTATAAAGTCGCAACGGTCTTTATTGTTTTCGTCGATTTTCTTACCCAAAAGTCGTCTGGCGGTTCAGACCTTTCACAACACAGATAACCACCCGACTATCTTCTGATAAATATCTGATCGCTTAGATTATTTTAAGCGCTTTGTAATATCAAACTTCATGTTGAATTTCTGAGATTGCCCTTTCATTCATAAACGATGTCCCCCTCAATAAACATGACCTCCCATTCAAGCAACAATTTACACATTATGACTATTCTAAAATTTAGCTAAATTGCTATACAAGGTGAAATTGAAAACATGCGACAAATCGAAATGGGAGATTGTACTCATCATTATGAACAACTTTTACCATGGGATCAACCCCGAAATCGCGAAAAAAAAATCAGCTGTTCTCTACATTTATGTTCGCATAACTCGTCAAAATGTAGGGAACAGTTGATTTTTATTTGATTGCAGCTTTTGTCCCTTAGTAAAAGTTGTTCATTATGATTAGTTAAATCTCCCATTTCGGTTTGTCGCATGTTTTCAATTTCAACCTGTGTATTATAATCTAGTTCGCAACAAAACTAATTAATAGCTCACAATGTTAGCTCGACTCGGAACTTATACGGAGACCCGGTTGCTTTTCTGTATCAAGATAACGTTTCATTCAATGCTGGAACTTCACTGACGTCAACTGGATGTTCAATGAATGCGAGGTTTGGCTAATTATGATTAGTAATGGTTCTGTGACTCTTGACAAAGAGCCATTTGGCCTTCATCCGGGTTAATAAAATCAACTGTTACTCGTATTACGATGAATAATAAAATGATACCAGAAAAAGAAGATATAAGTTATAAATACCCGTATAATTATTAGTTATAGGAATACTAGCAAAAAAATTATGAAACAAAAAATATAAAACACTTGGCAACTAAAAGAAAAGAACAAATTAATAAATGTACCTGGTAGTAGGCCTACGCAAATTATTTTGAGATGCTTCGTCCAATAAATAAATATATCTATACTAATATTATAAAGAGGAAAGATATGTATGTATGTTTGTAACGAATTGGCTCAAAAATCACTGGACCGGTTTTAAAAATTCTTTCACCATTTGAATGCATAAATACATTATCAGTGATTAATATAGACTTTTTTGATTGCAAGAAAAAAATAAAATGTTTAAAAAATAAATGTCCACCCGTGCGAAGCCGGGACAGGCCGCTAGTAAACCATAAATATTTACATTTAGAATTAAGTAAAAAAATGTCTACCTAATAATAAGCCTAGTACCTAAGCATATTATCCCAATTTTGTTTAAAAAAACCTAAAAACAACCTAAAACGCCTAATAAGCATTAAAAACTGGCTAAGTGCGCATCGGACTCGCACACCAAGATTTCCGAACGGCAAGGCAAAAAACGCCAAAAAAAAACACGTTTCTTGTATGGTGCATTTAATTTTAATTAATTTTATTTTATGTTTATAATTAAAAACTTCTATTTAAGGTTCATGACATACAACCCGCTGACAGTCAGACGGACGGACGGACAGCAGAGGCTTAGTAATGCGGTTCCGTTGGCACCCTTTGGGTACGGAACCTTAAAAATGCATGTCATCTAAAATGATGAGGTTGAACTAAATGACCCTTGTCACAAACCACTTAGGGTCTGTTGCGGCCCCGCCGCCGCCAGATGGCACATGGCAGGACTTACTACCGCCGTGCCTGCGGAGCTGTGAGCCCGGCCACGCCCGCGCCTCCACTCCGCGCCACCAGGGCGCCAGTCATCGTTCCACCATCATCGCGGTCGTCGCTCAAATTTCCTCATAAAAAGTAATACAATCAGTTAAAAGCAGACCTTGTACAATCCGTATAAATATAAAACAGAAGACCAGTACCTACGACCATTATTTCGAAGCCACATAACACAGCGGCAGCACCAATATTATAAAAAAAACGTTGACGTAAACGTCATCACTCTTTAAAAAACCAATATTGCCGTAATCTCAAACACTCTCACCATATTTTCAAAAGCATTTTCCTGTTATGTTAATGAGCTAACAACGATATCGATCGTTTATTATCAACAGTAACAGCCAAATGCAAAATAACTTTTAGCTTTAATGAAATACAATAAAATGTAAAATGGTTTATTATTTTAACAAGTTAGTACACCTTAAAAACCTGTGTTAAGAGACTCCGCTCTTCCATAATTTAATAAGTATCATTTTGATACTTGTTTTATGCAAAAATAAAGGGAATGATAATACGAAAAAGAGAGAAATATGGCTAAACATACAGCACACACGAAGGCATGCGAGTGTGTGAGTGAGAGAGGGTGAGGGTGTGTGTGTGAATGCGGATAGAGGGTGTGTGAATGCAAATACGAGGGTGTGTGAATGAGAACACGAATGAATTAGAGTGTATGCATAAGGTTGTGAATTATGCAAGCATTAGGCAGGTTATATTTTATACTAGCAGCGCCTCCGTGTCATCACAGGTTAGTGGTTTTATCAAATAGATTTACGTAATTATATAATGGATAAGTAAATCTCTTTGTTAAGTCTATTGTATAGCTGAGGTGAGCGTTTTTGTATTGTATTCAGGGCTAACTTGGGCTTGGTTTGAGGAACTTCCGCTATTATATCTTTTCTTTTTCTTTTCTTCTTTTATCTTTTCTTCTTCAAAGTTTAGATGCGGTCAAAAGGAAGAGTTATAAATTTCTTTAGAACGGTTTTGATTGTGTGTAGTTTTTGCATTGAGAGTAAATTGCGAATTTGGTAATGACTTTGTGTAGGATATCTAAGGTTTTTAAAGTAGACTGATTAGTTTTGTTAAAGACCGTTGTCCCCGCTCAAGGTCTATGAATTCTAGTACTAAAGCTACGTATATTTCGTTGAGCAGATTTCGAGGGGTACTTTGTGGTACGATAAAAGGTACCTCAGCGTTTTGAATATACAGCTCAGTTTCCTGATTGTTTGTTAGTGACCTGTTCAAGATGAGGGTGCCACGATAGTCTCCAGTCAACAATAACACCAAAATATTTAGTTTGTGACATTTTGACTAGTACTGGATATTGACAGTTATTTGCATCATCGCACGTTTGTATTCTCATGTTAACATCTGTATTTGGTTGTGTTCTGTGTGATATACTGAAATAAATGAAATTAGTTTTAGCTGTGTAAGTGTAAGCAGATTATTTTTGAGTCATTCAGCTATTTGGGTCATACCGGCTTAGCACTCCTGGCAACTTTGTGCCAAGAATTCCAGGAAAAGACTACAGCAGTATATTCGGTTTAAGAAAACATTCTAGCATTATGGTTGCAGAGGTCGTTGATGTAAAGCAGGAACAACATAGGGCCCAGAACACTTCCCTGACGAACTCCGAATGTGACATTTGCATCATAACTAACGTGTTCTCCCACCTTAACCCTTTGTTTCCTGTTTGTTAGGTAGTCCTTGAACAGTTTGAGCGGAATTTCTCTCACACCTGACGCTTCCAATTTATTTATGCGGATGGGAACAATGGCCTATGTAAATCCTATTTCGAACCACATCCGACATTAATAAACATAGTCAATCTATTCTGTAAAAATCTCACCGTAAGAACTTAGGTGGAGTGAACTTAAAGTGAGTGTCCATCCCTAACACAATATAATTATACTTTTTTTTTTTGTGGATGGTAATTCATCAAATGACCCCTCCCGCTCTGGGTGGAGCAAAAGGGAGTGTCAGACTCTTACTGACTAAAACCCACCCGTGTTTCTTCCTTAGCCCTTTGTGTTCCGGAGTAGCGGTAACCCTTTCGGACAATCCCGCTGCCCCGGCAGGCTTCGGCCCTAGCTGACATCTCTTTGAGGCGCGAGTGGAACACGTACGCACCGTCCGGCATGGGCCTGGTCCTGATCTGATCGGACGGAGAGTTACCCATTACTCTCCGCCCGCAGGCCCGCGCCTACGGTGGCCGGGAGTCGTCACGCGGCTCCCGACGCCCGGAGCGTCTCCCGCGGAATATAATAATACTGTAATTATATATAGATAGATATTTAAAAATTCGGCTTTACTCCGTGACTGTATTAATAATGAAATTGGGCAGTGGTTCCAGTTAACTAAAGACTTGAAGTGAGCTATCAATTGCGTTCATCCCTAACACCAGCAGATCTATCCTGTAAAAATTTCACCGAGAGAACATCGGTTCACTTCACTTAAGTTTTCAGTGACATTTTTTACAGAATAGATCTGCTGATATACGACCATTACTAAATAAAACAATAAGTATATTTTTTAAAAACTAAAGGTTTTCTCTAGAAAATATGGCTAGAGAAAACTTAAATAAGTTCATAGTGTTTAGTGTTTGTGTAAACGTAAATCGTGAATCAAAGATGCAATTGTGAACGTTATAATTTTATTCTCAATCTGTCAAAAATATTTGTAAAGGTCAATTCCCGTTCAAAATCTAGTCGATATCTCATCTTAGCTACAATCAATGTCAGAATTAAAGTCTTGTAGGGAAATTAGAGTTATTATTGTCAGATTGAGACTGATATCTGAAGGCTAATTCTCGTAATTTAAAACGTTCAAAATCTAGTCACAGTCTCAACTCGACGACAAACAAATGTCAAAAACTTGTCAAAATGTAGGGAAATTATAGGTATTTTTGACAGATTGAGACTGAGATCAGACTGTGAACGTTCTTAAAATTAGTAGAATTACCCCTCTGACTGTTCACAGTCAGATATCAGTCGCAATCTGACAATTCTTAAACTGACAATTCTTAAAATTACGAGAATTGCCCCTCAGATTTACCAACATGTGTGACAAGTTTTTGACATTGATTTTGAACTATATTTTGAACGTTTTTATATACTTCCTCTAAAATGTCAAACGTAAATCAAAACGTCAACATATATATTCTTTATGTCAATAAAACTACCCGCCATCTTAAAATTTATTTTACTACAAAAAATTCAAGTTGAACATGTCCACACCCAATAACGTGTCGTCGAGGGGTGTTACCTAATTTGATTAGAAACGCGCCTGTGGCCCATTTATCAATTATTTCTAAGAATAGGGAGGCGTCCCTCATTGGCCGTAGATGTACTAATATGTTAATGGTTCGTTAATGAATTTGCCTGTCGTCGTATGCTTCCGATGTGTTATCTCCACCGCCAACAACCGTTTGCGATTTATTTGCCAAACATGTAAACAAATATGAGTATTTGGAAAAATAACTTTAATTCCTAGAGAATAAAGTTCAGTTTACGCTACAACTTCAAACACTTTTGTAAGTTTTTAAACAGTGCTAGTCACTCTGAAATCAACTGAATTCCTAGTAAGTTACAGTTGATATTTGTTTAACTTAAAATAACAACAATTGGAAACATACATTTGAATAGACCTTATACTGGTAAAAGTGACATTGCTGTCAGCCTAGTCAATCTTTTATGGAGTGGGATTGTCCGAAAGGGTTACCGCTGCTCCGGAACATAAAGGGCTAAGGAAGGAACACGGGTGGGTTTTAGTCAGTAAGAGTCTGACACTCCCTTCTGCTCCACCCTGAGCGGGAGGGGGTCATTTGATGATTTCCCATCCACAAAAAAAAAGTCAAACTTTTATGTTTTAATAATATATTCTTTTGTGACTGTAACACTGCGATTTTTTTTTCAAATATCGCAGCATCATCATGCTGAGATAAGAGCCTTTATGCCTCGCATAGGACTTCCTTTTTCTTGTTGTTTTCACTATTTTGTTAGTTTAAATCTTTATATATATATAAACAACTTTCTCCATGGGACCAATATTGTAATCGCGAAAAATTTATCAACTGTCCCATAGAAAACTTCAATACCTACTCGACCTAAACGTATGGTACGGCTGAATTTTTATTCGCGATTACGATGTTGGTCCCATGGAGAAATTTGTTTAGTTTGATGATCTGTACCACATCCTTATATTTGGCTGGTCACTGAAAAGTAACCCTGTATTTGTTAACAAGCCAAGCCAGCACCGACAAGTTAAAGACATCTGCAGTTAAACACAACATGTTGCCTAATGCTTTAGCAATAAAGTTGAAAATCTATTAAAGAAATTTGACAGATTGTAGTAGCTTCATGTGCTGGCGTCTGTATATAACATACTCGTAGCTTAACAATTCGCCTGTAATTCTAAAGGGTAAGGCAGAAGTATATCCACATTTCGTCAATTATGTTAAAGTCCCATGAAATAGGGGCGAGCCTATTGCAGACCCCGGGCTGCTACTAAGAGATTCTTGATGGATAAACCCAATAGCACTTTACCCGACCCAGAAACCAAACCCAGGATCAGTTCCTGGGTTCGGTCTCTGGCTCACAGTAGTGTAGGTATATTTGAAATATTCTAGGAAAATAAGTAGGATAATCCATTCTGAGCACTTTAATTCAACCATTCATTCATTTTATACAACCGTTGATTCATAACAGGCGATTGAGTAGTTATACTATTGTTAGTTTACTCAAGTAAGCAATTTTTTAATAATCCTACTATAATATTTAAAAAATGTGAAAGTTAGTGAAGATGTTTGTTACTCAATCACGCATACACCGTTGAACGGATTTAGATGGATTTTGGCACACAGATAGTTTAGAATCAGGATTAATAGATAGGATACTTTTTATCCCGATACTTCCACGGGATCGAAACTAACGCAGGTGAAACCGCGGGGCGCAGGTAGTAATAAATCATTACTTTATTTCAAGAAAGTGACAACATGGCCACAGACATTAGCAATTAGTTTAGTAGTTCCAAATTAGTAAGACTAATATCAACTCGGGCCCCAATTAATTTGATTATAATTACAATCTATGTATCGACTGTCAAGTGCACCCCGCATACGGTTCTATTTTTATTTTTGGTTTTTAGTACAAAATAGACGAACCTAATTGACAACAGACATTAGCAATTAGTCTAGTGGTTCCAAATTAGTAAGACTAATAGCAACTTGGTTCCCAATTAATTTTATTATAATTACAATCTATGTATGGACTGTTCAGTGCACCCAGCACATACGATTCTATTTTTGATTTTTAGTACAAAATAGACGAATCCAATGGACAAAGAATAAGTCCCAAGGACCAAAAACTGTGTACCTAGTACTTAAGGGCCAATAACTTAGATATAATGAGATTCGACGAACGCTATCGAACATCAATAAGTATTCAAGAAAAAAACATGGCGTTCAAAGTTCCAAAGAAAAGAAGAAAGTTTAATGGTTTATTGGTAACTTCGCTTATACTAAATAAGCTACGTTTATAAATAAACCCCTTTAAATTATAGAGACTGAATTACGTCGATATCTATTTTCATTCTTATTTTCTACTGTTTTATTTATTAAAAGAAAGAACATAACAAAATTAAATATTATGGAGGCAGAATACAGTTACACCTTCAATATTAACTCTAAAATTACTTTAAAAAGAAATAAAAATAAGAATAGAAAATTATTCCAATTTGAATATATAATAAACGTCCAAAATACGCCGAACGTGATATCGTTTTTTTTTTGTTGCTGAGTGGGCTTGCTCTTGGCCTCGGTCACGCTTGATGGAAAGCGATGGATGAGGTCTATGATGGAATGAAAAGACCTATATTAATAATTCATACTATACTCTTACTTATAATACTGACAAAGTTAAAATAGAATTAAATGAAATGAAGCCATGTACCTTAGTAGAAGTAACACAAATTATAAACGGTTTAGATCCAAACACTAGTACTGGAATTGATCAAATTAGTACGAAATCTTTAAAATGTATAGCAGATATAGTATCTAATAATTCAGTAGCATGCATAAATAAAAGCTTTTATACCGGTATTTTCCCAGATAGCCTTAAAGTAGCTAAAGTTACACCCATTTTTAAATCAGGTAGTAGGACTGAACCGGGTAATTACCGACCTGTATCAGTTCTGCCTGTAATATCGAAAATTTACGAAAAAATTATTTACTGTAGAATTAATGAACACCTGAAAGAAATAAACTATTTATATGAACATCAGTACGGTTTTAGGCCTAAATCAAATACTCTGTCAGCAACGATTGATCTTGTTACGAAAATTAAAAATAATATTGATGATAAGAATTTTGTTTTAGGTATATTTATTGATTTTAAAAAGGCTTTCGACACAGTTTGTCATGAAATACTCTTAAAGAAACTTGAAGATTGTGGTATTAAAGGTGTAGCACTAAAAATCATCAAATCATATCTGACAGATAGATATCAGGTCGTGAAAATAGGAAACCACCAAAGTAGTAGTAGCAAAGTGACATGTGGCATTCCGCAAGGCTCGGTACTTGGCCCGCTACTTTTCTTGATTTATGTCAATAACCTTAGTAAAATAGGCCTTACAGCACACATAACTGTATACGCCGATGATACTTGCCTATTTTACTTCGGACCAAATCTGTCGGATTTGATTAACAGAGCACAAGAAGATCTACTCAAATTTAGCATATGGTGCCAGAGCAACCTACTAACAGTTAATGCAGATAAGACATCATATATGTTATTTGCGGCAAAAAACAAAAAAATTCCACAACACCCTCCACTGACCATAAATAATACAATCATTCATCGTTCGCACCAAGAAAAGTATCTCGGTCTACGATTAGATGATAAACTCTCTTGGAAGGCCCATATTGCTTATGTAAGGTCAAAACTGTCGTCACTCACCGGGATTCTAAAGAGAGCGGCAGGATGCATTCCTCACAAAGTACGAATGGCTATATACAACTCTCTGGTGAAATCACATCTGGAGTATTTCATTGAAATATGGGGGAGTTCTGTGAAGTCGAATCTTAAGGATTTACAAATTTCACAAAACAAAGTGATAAAAGCATTATTTAAGTATAACCGGTTGACAGAGTCACGTACACTGTACCGTAACACAAAGATATTTAATATAACGCAATCATACACTTACACAATGTGCATACTAGAACGAAAAATAATGACTGGTGAATTAAAATCAGATATAAAACTTGTTAAAAAATTATATCACCATAACTTAAGAAACACCAACCAGATTAAATTGCGAAGAAATAGGACTAACTATGGTAAAAAGACTATCACATATGAAGGAGCACAATTGTACAACAATCTGCCAAATAATATCAAGGATAGCAAAACGCTTGCAGTGTTTAAATCAAAATTAAAAAAATACATTTATGACAACATCTACTAAAATAGCTCGATCGCTGTAAAACATACATTACCTACTTTATTTTTACTCAAGCTCATTGTGAAGTGAACTGTATTGTTCTTTATGAGTAAATAAATTCGTTAAACTGAATGAATATCATCAGTATTGACAGACTTGTTCCATCCATTGCAGACCGCTGAGCTTAGGACCTTATGTGCCATGCTTCCCTGGTATGTGGAAGTCTCAACCAGCTCTTAAACGCGTCTTTATTATTACCACGCCATAATAAATCCTAATATGTACATCTTTATTTTTAAACTAGCTGCTGCCCGCGAATTCATTCGCATGACATTAAAACCTTTTAATTTTCTTTCTTTTTCTAAAAAAAAAGTAACCTAAGTACTCCTTACACATCAGCTCTGCCAGTGAAAGTCCCATCAAAATCGGTCATGCCGATTAGAGATCAGCCCCAAACTTATTTGCTCACTTTAATTTACTGCTCAATTTTTGCTATGGCACCTACCACTGTGTCTTTGCATCGCCCAAAGGTTGATTGGTAGAAAATGCTAGGCATTAAATCTACCTCTATACATTTGTGTGCTAAAAGTATTAAATAATAATACAAGAATGTTGATCATTGCACGCGAGGCGGTATAACATAAGGAAGCCGAGTGTGTAATGATCAATGCACACGCGTTCCATACGATATTTTTTTGATACACTTGCGAGGAAAACAGACTTGTATTGTTGTTAACTTTACGGAAAATGGCGCGCTGATTTTGTCCTTCCGCGCGCCGCCCTAGCGATGCGCACGCGGGTGTAAATAAAAGGCACTTGCGAAACCGCTAAATAGCCTTTAAATAAATAATAATAAACACAAAATAATATTTAGACTGATCGTAGTATTGTCGTATGTAAAATTGTAGTTTAGTTAGTATAGAATTAGAAAGTAGGTACTATTGGCATAAAGAAATATACATTAGTTCAGTGAGAATCCGCAATAATAGAACGTCAGTCAGCGTCTTTTCCGTTAGGTTCCGGGAGGGGCCACGGACAATTAAAGGTAAATACATTTTTGTTCATTTTGGGACCAAGGAAAATTCAGACTATATTATAAAAAAGTGAAATATGGATTTCTTTTGGCGTGAAGTTTCTTTGATGAGATTAAAAAAAACGCATATCTCCGACTAGTAAATAGTTATCTGTGTCGTTAACATAAAGTAAAAACCACTCGTGTTTAATACACTGCATTATGGACCTAAAAGCGGTTCATTAAGAGCCACGGTACTTTACGAGCAACCATGCTATTCTCTAAGGATACAGCCTTGCGGGCAGAGCTGTCGCAGCGGTGAAAACAATAGTTTCAGCGCTGCTACAGCGCTGCCCGCAAGGCTGTATCCTTAGAGATTAGCTCCCCAGGTTTGTTGGAAATAAATGAAAAACACGGAGCGGCAAAGATGAGCTTTGCGATGACTAGTGAAATGTCACAACGGAGTGCTACGGTCATCTATTTCATCTCTTACACTATGCAATATCTCTGCACCGTTCCGTTCAGCTACTAATTCGAAACCCAAGATCTAGGTTATTCGGCGAATTTGTCAATTTTCCTGATTGAATTATTTGATTCGATTTTTAAAAAAGCAACTTCGATCGTCAATTTGTTATCTGTAATAGAACAAAGGTTATTAAACTTCATTAAACTAGCATTACGGGACTTTGTACAGGCCTGGTTCAAAACTTTAAACGTGGCCTCATTTGTGAACCTACATATTAATACAAAGGGTATTTATTTTCCTGCTCAAACGTCCTTGTTAACTCAAACAACTCAAAATAGGATCGCCCCCTGTTACATGGAACAAACTTACTCCTTCGGGAAAACAGGTGTGTTGGTATGTTTGAAAGACTCCTTTTCAATTTGTGCTTTATAAACAGACAAATTAAATAAAATTATGGTGTTCAGAGCTATGGATTATGGAACGAGCTATGCTTCGACTTTTTTTTAATTGATAGAATCCGGAATGAGGTGATCCGGCAGAGAACCAAAGTTGTCGACATAGTTAAAAGAATAATCAAATTGAAGTGGTAATGGGCCGGCCATATTAGCTTTAGAACCGATGACCGTTGGGGTAGACATGTTCTTGAGAGGAGATCACGAATCGACAAACGTAAGTTAGGATGACAGACTAGGTGGAGCGACGATCTTCGCATGGTGGGTGATAGCAGGTGAATGAAAATTGTCGAGAATGAAGCTGAATGGCATGCAGTTGGAGAGGCATGTGTCCAGCAGTGGACTGCTGTAAGCTTATGATGATGATAAGAATGATGACCGTGTTCAGTCTTGATTTCAAGAACGCTAACTGAATTTTGCTGTTAACTGTACGTAAGCACACATACCTTAAGTAAGTATACGAGTTGAAAACATTGTACAACTTTGTGAAGTGCGGTTAAACGAATTTACATACCCACGTGCGGCAAACAAACTCTCTTCATGCTGAAAACTGAAATCAGCCCTTGAATTAAAATAAATGGGCAATTTACTAAAACTTTTGTTAATTTATTTTTGTATTACAATATTACGAGTGTCTGTTTTATATTATATGTCAGATATGTGCAAAAGCACTGATGTGCTAAATAGGGTAATCTTGGAGTAATGTGTTTGAAATTATGAATATTAACAAAATGTTTATACATCGCTCATGTCAAGTGCAGCCTCTAAGTAATGACTAACCATCTAAAACTGTTGAAACATCAAGTTTAAGCAAACAGTCATATTCTTTATCGTTTCTTTGTTTATAGTATAACGTCACTTTTCGGGTGTTCTGCGTGGCTGCGTAGAATAGAATAGAGTAGAAAATATTATTCTTTATTATGTACCTACAACATATAAATTACAGATATGTAGAAATTGTACAAAGGTTGACACAATGAAACTCAAACTCAAACTCAAACTCAAAGCATTTATTTCAAATAAAACAATTATAGGCACTTTTGAATTGTCAAGGGTCGGTCAGTCAGAAAGATGAAACTAGTTGCCCATTCCAAAGCGTAGATCCCTGTGGAGAAGAACGGGCAAGAAACTCCACGGACACTTTTAAATCATAAAATTGTTACTGTGCAAAATTGTGTAAAATTGTTAATGGGCGGTCTTATCGCTAAGAGCGATCTTTTAAGACTATGCCGACCGCACAGTGGCGCCCTCATCGTTTGTTTGGTTCATACAATTTAGAATAAAAATGCAGAAAATAAGCACGTTGAGTTGTGCTTGACAAGATTGTACGTTAATATTATTAGAGACGGTAGTTTTATATTGTTTAGTTTTATTATAATCCTTAAAATGGAATATAGTGGCCACTGTCATCCGTTTTAAGGATTATAATAGAACTAAGCAATATAAAACTACCGTTTTTAATAATATTAACGTATAATCTTGTGAAGCATAAGTTAACGTGCTTATTTTCTGCATTTTTATTCTAAATTGTATGAAATAACCAAACAAACGATGAGGGCGCCACTGTGCGGTCGGCATAGTCTTAAAGACAACCTTTGGATTGATTAAAAAGGGGAAGGAGAGTAAATACTGTAAGTAGTCTGTGGTGTACCGTATTGTTCTTTTAAACAGCAATGGTAATTTTGGTTTAATACGGTTTTCATTATTATTTTAAAAATGTATACCGTACATGTATTTAATACAATAACCTATCAGGGACGGGCTATAATTATTATAATTACCAATAAATAAAGAAATATTTAGTCAAGTCATAAAAATCTTTTGAAGCAGAAGAGAGTCGCTAGTTGAATATAATAAAAACCACTTTATAACACAGAAAATAAACACAATTCTACATGAAACCGTACAACTGGCGCTAATACAGTCGCCGGCACGAAACTTAGCAAGAGTTATCTTTTTTTTTCACTCCTTTCTTTAACTTGTTTCTAAACAGACATGACATGTTTAAAAATAAATTATAGCAATAACCAAAGAATAATGGCAATCAATTGGGCATTGTCTAAAATTTCTAACCATTACATTTTATTTTATTTTTTGAAAATGTAGAGCATTTTGAGAAACCAATTTGAATATTTTGATGATTGGCTCAATAGTTATCTAATAAAAATATATTTAAATACTTAAAATTTGTAAGGCAGGTGACGTCATCAGTGGCACAAAACATTAAGTGCCGTTGCCTCACTAGTACATAATTAAAAATTTTAAACTGTAAATATGTTTATAGGTTTGACATTTATTTTATAATTTGACACTTGACAGATTCTAGACAATACTTGCCACTTACTTTTTATTTTCTGAGGTAACGATACAAAACTGTTCAGCCAAAGCTGACGTAATTTGAAGGGCAAAGAAGGTCAATCCTATTTTATCATAAATATCAATAAAATATGAATATTTTTCATGATTAATTAGTCCGTAATGATCAGTAACGCTATTCCTCGAAATGGTTTTTCAATTACAACATATGAAAAAGTATGAACAAGCCCAATTAAAGTGACCAGTTTTTGTTGCATTATAAGTTACATGCGCTAACTTACTCCCACTACGTCAAAAGCAAAACCTTGCCAAGTTAAGTACGTAGGTACTGGTGACTGTACGGCTGTACCTATGTATGTTACGAGTAATATCTTTTTTCATTGCTGAATGGGCCCGGTCTTAACCTCGATCACGCCTGGTGGAAAGCGATGGATGAGGTCTATGATGGAACTTCCACGCATCGACGAAAGACAGTAGGCTGCTTGACGCCGGACTCCGATGGGAGGATGGTCGCAAACCATGCGGGCGTTAGCCCTACCAACGCAAGGGAAGAATTGGCCAGTCAAGTAAGGTGTTGGGTGCGACTATCCAGGATGAGCCGAGCGCTCGGTTCAGTTGAGTAACTGACCGAACAAACTGCGCTCTACCAGGAGGCTTCATCATGTATCCCAAAAAATAGATAGAATAGGGGTAAAGGTAGCATGGCCATTAACTAGTGGTGGCCATTTTCATAGATGGCTAAATCGAAAACTGAATTTACCTCGACTTCCGAACATCTATCGAGAAACTTCCAATTTCTAAAGCCGAATTGAACAAAATTGATTGCGAGGTCATCAGGTCGGCTATTCATTGAATTCGCACACTGTCTTGGAATCGACAGCCTATAATTATCACCCCAGTGCCGCCCGTATTTTGTTTATTAGTTCGTTCGGTAGAGGAGATTAATTTTGTTTGATTTTCACGCTTCGGGGATTGTCACTTTCGCTGTCATGGTATATTTTATGTTATTTTGTAAGTAAATTTATTTGACCTGATTAAGGGGACTACATGAACTAAAGCGCGGTCACTGTCGGACTGCATAGGAAAGAAAGAGAAGCGCGATGACACAACGCAATTTACAAAAAATCTATTGTCTGGACTAAAAAATTAAAACACTAGTGCTTTAGTATGTTGCTTGTAGAATAATCTGATAAAAGAACAGCATGATTGTAGGTTTTATTATGAAAATAAAGTTTTCAGAGGTATCTTCATGATTTTTTTCTATCTTATCAAATTAGTTATATTTTATTTTCAACACACTATCTAACTAGCACATATCCTGAAGAATGACATATATTTTTCTGATTTTGTTTACTGTAGTCGATCACATACTTTAAGGCGTTATAAAACTTGCATTTTTGGCGTTTAGGTCCTGTTGTAGAATCCTTAAGAGCGTTTACGACGTACGGCATTTCATAAAAATGTTCAAGCCCTTATTTTTCGAAATGAATGAACCGATTTTAAGAGCCTACACTACCTCAGCTAAAATTCACTCTTTATCTCGCTCGCACGATACTGCTCGCGGACTGAGTGAGAGCGAGACAGAGTGCGGTGTAAGGCAGCTGGCAGCGCCAATAGTTTAGGTATTTTCTTTTTACGATGAAAATAATGGTAATTAAAAAAAAGTAAATAACAAAAGACCTGCTTTATAGTTAGTTCGGTTAGTATACAAAGTTTCATGATCTAATTTGAAGTATTTTTTGAATACCAGCGGTTTATTGTTCGGTTTGGAGGTAACTTTGGATTTTTTTTCTATCGAGAAAATTTTATGAAATCGTGTTTCCATCTAACATAAGACCTAAAACTAATCCTCAAATTTACCATATACACACATCAAAAGTGTCTAGGGATCAACATATATTTTTGCAATAACTTTTCTCCTGATTGATATTAATTAAAATTTTCTTTAAGGATTCATCAAATAAAGTGTTTTCGTTTGTCACAGTAACGATAAACCAAGTCACCTTTGCATTAATAAAGAAATTTGCCATTTTCCTAATAAAGGGATTTTTGACATTTGAACCACTAACACAAAAGTTCGAAAAAAAGACTGAAATAACAGTTTTCTCTAAAATTTTATTGGGTAACTTAAACAATTAATAATCCGTGTTTCTACCGCGAACACTAACAACACAAGAACATCGGTTTGGCATACTCAAAATGAGTTCATCCAAATCACGCTGTGGAATGGCCGCCCATGTTCGTTGCAACAACAAAAAAAGGTCTTCTTGCGACTGGATACCCTCCATATTCGGCAGAGCTCTTCTCTGTAGCATATCCCATGCATGCTCAATCGAGTTCAAGTCTGGCGACTGAGCAGGCCAGGGCAGAACATTGATGTTAGCTGCGACGAGAGTCTGTCTTACAACTCTTGCGGTGTGCGGTCGTGCATTATCATGCATTAACTGAAATAAGGGACCGATTTGCACTTGTAGAGGAACGATGACGTCTGATACAATCGTCTCAGCATAAATTTGAGCGTTGAGGTTGCCTCTGATCCAAATCAACTCAGTTCTTCCGCCGATCCAAATACCCGCCCATACCATGATGGTTCCACCACTATAAGGATGGACTTCCTGGCAGGATTTTAATCGCTGTTGGCATCTAGGGGTTCTCCAGTGTCGTATACGTCTTGTATCCGGTCTCATACCAAAACGAGACTCATTAGAAAAGCACACGAAACGCCATTGTTCTTCTGCCCAATTTCTGTGTTCAAGAGCCCATTGATATCGAATCCTACGATTGTGCATTGCTATAGGTGGTACCCGTAGCGGTCTTCGGGAATGAAGGTTCACTTCATGCAAGCGGTTTCTGACTGTTTGGTCGCTAATTAAGTTCCCTGAAGAGTGATGAAGCCTCACGGCTAACATCATGGCGGTTATTGTTGGAGCTCTTCGAGTTAAGATTTGAATGTATCGGTCTTGTCTCCGTGTGGTGCAGCGATACCGTCCTCCATGGCGCTCAGCCACGGTACCAGTGCTTCGGTAACGTGTCCAAAGTCGACTGATAACACTCTGACTTGTATTCAGAGCTAAAGCCACAGTACGTTGCCGGGAACCAGCTTCTATCATTCCCACGGCTCTGAGCATTTCTTCCCTGCTTAAATGACGTCGCCGCTCCATAATAACGTTGGTTTTAATCAGTAGTAGGGAAACAGTAGCACTAATAATGTCTTCAATGCGTTGTATGTTTTTATAGGGAAAATATTGACAGCTGATTTTCATCTTTTACTCGAATTTGATTCACAGTTCCTGATTCAAATTATGAAATGCACCAAAAAGGATCCATATAAATTTATAAAATCATAAATTTATTACAAAGCCACATCTCAATCTCAAGAAATCCGCATAAAAATGCTTGATCCCTAGACACTTTTGATGTGTGTATTTATTTCAAAATTAATGCTGCAGTATTTTCGATATAACGGAGGATCATGCTAAGCCATTTGAGGTAGTACTCGTATAGGCTCTTAATAATGAAGCTTCATACGCATAAGCACTGGACCTGCCGCCCGCGCTGTGGTTACAGCCCACTCCCTTTCGAAGAAAGAAGGCCTGTTTCCCCACAGTGGAAACATTACAGGCTGATTATGCTATACCCATAGAGCTATACCCTCATAAATTATTTATCTCTGTTCAAACTTTTGGATACTAAAGGCCTTATAGTGAATATTTAGCTTGAGAATAGTTACAGAAAACATTCAACCCAAGTAGCATTCGGGGTTCTATATAAGATGTCTAGTCGTTCACATGTACTCTACAAGCTGTGTATGTCAGCTGTATATGAGCTGTATAGCTTGCTATAATGCTTTTATTGAACCAGTTTGGGCACAAATTAGACAGCCTTAAGTTCACTATGGCTGTACATTAGAAGTATAATAGCATTATAATAGCAGTTTAAGTAGTAACATCGATCTTAAGGCTGACTTACGGCACTATATGGAACGCAGTGTGAACCATACAACGTACATGAGTGCAATAAAGAGTAATAAGTGGCTAAATACACAGCCTACACAGTTAAAATCGGACAAAAGTACTCCAGTAAGCTACCTTAAATTCACCGCGGTCCTAAATTATTTCCACGTGGAAATCATTTTAATAATTTAGTTTGACAATTGTACGGAGTGCAAGGATTCGGGGCAAAACTAATAACTCCGGCGGATTATGCGGTAAGTACCTGTTTTATATTAGCCATGGTTAATGCCATGGGAATGCAACTTTATCGTGAAATGTATACATATTGCCAACTAAAACTTTCACGCGCCTCTGTAAAAACGCTTTATTCATTTTGAAATATTTAAAACTGGCTAAGAGGAAAATTTACATTTTCAGTTTTTGATATTTTATTGGCATTATAATTATACTACGGTAATTAATTTTAACATGAAACCAAAACTCATTCGCTCTATCTGCGTATTTTGTGATAAATCTGCATTAATCTTGTAGATTTATTTGGTAAATATTTTAGGTTACGTAGAACAAAATGGTGGAAATGAAATACGGCTATGTGAACTGTTATAACTCCTATTTAATGCAGTAAGCGTATATTAGGTTCACATGTGTTCTGTTAGAATGCTGTTATCTATATGAAGTCCCACATTTGTACCACTACAGCGCCAAGGTCGATTAATTTATTCTAATGTGAACTTATGTACAGCTTTAAGATGTAGTTCAGGGCAATTGTGTATCTTTAATTCTTTCTTCAAATACTTAAATTTTAGAGATCCGCAATAAAAATTATTAATGTCCGTTAAATGCCCAGTTAAAAATGCCCAGTTACTAATAGTCAAGTATGAATACCTAAAGTACAAATTTTGTAACAAACTAACAAAAATCACCTTTTCGTGTGAGACACACAGTTGGCGTCAGAGTAGTTACATTACAAAAACACTACTCTGTTCAAGGAGGTATTTAAAATAATGTAAACAAACTAGATAAACAGGGACAACATTATGCCCTGCGACAGAAAAGGACAGAAAATAATAGTTGTCACTCAGCCATAGTAACAAACACTGTTTACAATCTTTTAAAGGTGAAATACACCTGTCAGCACCGTAAGCGCCGCCGCGCCGAGTCGGCAAGTGTAATAGTGTAACCATATTTTCCAGCATTTATCAGATAAATAACTGTTATTCCTGTTATTTATGTGATTAATAACTGATATTTCTGATATTTATCTGTTAAAATTCTGTAAAATATGGTTACACTAGCAGACTTGGCGCGTACGGCGCTGATGGGTGTACTTTCACCTTAAATATCTACTTAGACAAAGTTTATGCTATTTATTTCTGACAAGTAATCATGCGCATTCCTTCTAACAAGTAAGCGAGAAATAGAGGCAGGAACGGGATAGGTATAGATCCTCTGATCATTCACGTGCAACGTGCGCCCGTGACGTGCGTGATGGCCAGATTAGTTATTGTATTGTTTTTAGTTGCAAAATAAATACCACGTGAAGTGCATGTTTCTGTGAGTGTCACCGTTATCTGTATTTTAGAAAGGTACCTATTATTTGTTATTTTGTTTTAAGGAGCGTGTGTGTACGTATTATTTGTTTATTAGTATAAATTCATTTATATGACTGATTTCATTGTGGTTTTAGGTCAGTTTTATGTTAGGCTATGAAAATGTGAATCTATATAAGTAATAAATACTTGCTAGGTAATTTGTAATCATATGGAGGTTTAATATCACGCAATATCGTCTCTGGATTTTTTTCCAAACGATCAAAGCGAATTTTGAATAAAGCAGCGATAACACGTACCAATTCAGAATACATTGCTGGTTATCTTGACTTTATTGTAAATAATTCCATCCATAATAACCAGCAATGGAATGCTGAATCGGGATGAGTAATCGCTTCTTCAAATTCGTACATGTTGGTATTTTGGCTTAAGGGTAATGCTTTGTTGTGTATATGTTGATGTGTGTCTCATATTTAATTTTAATTATTAAAAACAGATACTATTATTTTTTTAATGATAATGAATGTACTAGTAGGTATTAATCCAATTATTCTCTTTCAGACAATGCCGTTTAAGATTGTACAGACTGTGGAAAAAGGACGACCCACATTAAGTATTGTACCGTATGTTTGGGAGGACGATGGAAAACTATTCTGGCCTACAGAAAAAGTTAAAAACCGAGCACGACTCGCAAGAGACGAAAACTCTTTTCCAAATCCAAATTGGGACATTTTGGATTGCGTGGTAAAACGAAGTAATATTGCAACGTATGCCGAAGCGCAAAACGAACTACGCATCATGGAAAATTATACAGACACGGACAATGAAACAAGTGAATCGCGCCCTAGCCCAGCACCTGTAAGACCAGCGGCAATACCACCAGCAAACCGTTTTGAAAATATGGTGCAAAATTTGGTAAGTGATTAAATTTTTTTCAGCAACACATATAAACATTTAATAAAAACTTGTGTATTGCACCGAGCGCAGGCTGCCGGAGGGTTACAATTTAGTGCCTGTGGTATTTTGTTTTAGTAGGCTAGGCCTAGGCACCCCTAAAACGGAGAAAATTGTTTGATTTATGGCAACACTGCAATTAATTTACCTATTTATGATTTAATATATTTTTTGGATTTTCTCAGATAATTTTATTTCAAGAAGACTAATTTGGCACTAAACAGATTTAGATCAAACTCTTTACCTACATACTAAAATATACAAAGCTTAACTATCAATTCTCTGAAAATATTGAACGGATTCGTTGGCTCGTGGTTTTGTCGGCGACTCATCAACCGCGGATGTAAATTCGACTATCTAATTCCATATGTAAATTATTATTGGAATAAAAATAACAGCCCAACTTCAAAGTTTTATTATCGTACAAGACAAAAGTTATGATTTTTTGTTTGTTTCAGATGCCAAGTGCCATCAACGCGGGAGCTACAAGCAATCAGATCGAAGCTAATGATGAAATGTCATGTCTAACCTTCTTCGACGGCGAACAGTGTATTACAAATCAAAACATTTTAATTCAAAAAGTTAATAACCAAGAATTAATACTGCAAAATCTTGTTGAAAGCGTTCAAAAACTTACTCAAAAAGTGTCTGAGTTGTCTGTACAATTAGATGAATGCATGTTAAAATTTGTGGAAAAAATCGAGCAGCCAGTGTCTGTTACTTTATTAAACGACGCTAACCAAGTTGATAAGGAATCGTTTATTTTTAAACAAATAAGTGACAAGCAACAACTAGACAATCTGGAAAGAAGTTTAATAAATAAAACTGAAAGATCAAAACTACAACAACAGCTGGGATTTTTGTTTCAACCATGTGAAGGAAATGGCTTGACCTTTGCCTATAAATTGATCGACTCAATGGTTTCACGGGAGTTTCTGTGTGAATGCTCCTGGTCTGGGGGAAGCCGTGGCAACGTTTCGAAGGTCCCTATAAAAGACTACAAAAACTTTGTCAAATTCTTCTGTGATATGATACGTTCATGGGATTGTAAATTTACTATGGGACAAACTGAAAAGTTTTTTAAGGTCATTCTGAAAAATGCTGTTAAAAGGAAGTCAATGAAAGACTTAAGATCCTCTTCAAAACGAGTCAGAAAAATTAAATCAAAACCAAAAGACCAGGCAAGCACAAGTAAGCAAGAAGTTTCTGCTGATTTAAAAATTAATCAAAATAAAGAATCAAATGAAACATTAGAGATGGAAATAGCAGAAGTGGAGGATGAAGACGAAGAAAGTTTGCGCTAATATTTTTTATGCGTTTTTTGTCAATATGGCATTCTTTTTTTATTATTATGTCTGGTATAGTACATATAGAAATTTAATGACACGGTAGTTCTTTCCTACTATAACTTTGCGAATGCTTTTTTTGTAACATTTCACCGTAAGCCTCGTTACAAAACCGGTCATGACCAGTACTTGCCTTTAGTTGATTTTTGTTTCTACTAGGCTGATTACAGCTTAAGTAATAATTATTTTTTGGTAATGAGACTTAAAAATTTTTAATATCTCCGTTTATTAGAACTTATTATATGCTGATTATATAATACGGGTACTTTATGCTCAGTTATGTACGTAACAAATTAGGCTTCATGTAAATACACAAAGCCTTGTTTGTTAGGATAGTTAATTTCGAAAATTATACAGGAAGCAACAAAACGGGTAAACAAGCCGAAAGAACCTAGGTACTCATGAAACTGAACATCTTTTCCCATGGAACATAATTGTTAAATACTTAAAATAATTGGACCTCCCAAAGCAAATTAACTAGCTGATCAACAATTTTGTATGGAAGGTCCCAATTTTTTTACTATTACGACCTATGTTCTATAGCCGTTCAGTTTCATGAGTACCACTTTGTCCTCTTTTCGGCTTATTATACCCTTTTTATTACTCCTGTTTTTGAAAATAATTTTATTACTTAAATGTTGTTTGATACAAAGTGCTATTTTTATTAAAAAAAATTAGAATACTTAAAATAGTTAATTATGTAAGTATAAGTATAATGTCTCCGTTTTATAAAACTCATACTGATTATACACTTTCGATGTATAAGGTAGGTATTTTAAGCTTAGTTTCATAACTAAGCTTATGTTGTTGTGTAATGTTGATTTGCAAAAAGCCTTGATAGTTGTTTAAGTTTAATTTTGTTAATTATTTCTTGTTATACTTACCTGATTTTGTTACAATTATTTTATGTTATAATAATGTTGTTTGCTACCAAGTGTTATTTAGATAGAAATATTTAGACTGATTAAAATAGGTAGTTAGCTAGTATAAACTAGTCTTTACTCTGTTTTATAAGAGACAGCCCACCGAAAAATTTGTGTGCTACGTTGGAACTGGACAATTTTCCATTTTTTGTCGGTATGTTGATATGTTAATTGTGTGAAAAAAAGGTAATAAAAGCCAATAATATCACATCAAACAGTATTTTATTTATATGTGTGTAACAAAGGGATAAAAAAATTAAATTCTTTGTGTTCAATACATACTAATTTACATTTAATCTCTTTTGGTTCTAAGACGATCAAAGTATGGGTACTATTCTGCTGACATCTTGATTTGTATATCGCAAGATGAGACGATTTTATTGGATATTCAAAAACGTCTTCTGTGTTGTTGATTTTATTTCCTTTAATCAAAATCTTATTGTGGTTGAATTTTACGCAGCAAATTTTAACAACCTCGTTGCATTTGGTAAGTAAATAACTGTCTTTTTCTTTGCTGGAAAGTTTAAAATCTTCAAAATTTAATACATTATTGTTTTTAATTGTGTTCACAAAAGGATATTTCTTGTCTTTATGTGTTTGAAAATGAATATCATCCATATTTTCAGCCAATCGTTTGGCAACTTGAGACAGTGGTTTTCTTCCTGATCTCAACATACTTTTGATCATAAATAACATATTCTCGAAGGGATATGCGTTGAATGTCATCAGAGGGCCAAACATTTCAATTTCATTCGTCAGGTGTAGTAAGTTGTGTATGTTGCTTGTAACGTAGCCTGAACCATAGAAGTCTTTGTAAAATTTTACAAAATGTTCCAGAAGCTCCTTTGCTAATGGCAACAAAGTTCGGTATGTTTCTGTTGAGCAGATTGTTATACTACAATATAGTGTTAAGAAATGATTATAAGCTTCATTGTTCATAACATCAGGCAAAATGACAATACTTAAATAATGAAAAAATGCTCTAAATTCTGACGCTTTCCAATGTGCTATTGAATCTAAACCTCGCACTGCTCGATGCACTTCTGAAGGCAGTTTGCAGTTGCATAGAAAATTTGAAACCAGTGCAATATCACTTGCCCGCATTTTAGTAATATATTTGCCAAAGTTGCCGTCACGCCAACCAATCAGTAATCTCTTCATAACACCCAAGTCGATCAAATGAAGTGAATCGGCTACAATAAATTGGTTCACCATGTCAATAGGAAGATTTAATAAAGGAGAGTCATTTTTATGATGCAAGCCATAAATTTTGTTTCTAAATCCTTCATTTGTCCTTTCAGGACACAAAGACTCAGAAAATGTGACGGTATGTGTGGTATGCGAATATTCTCCAACTGTAGTACATTTATGGCAGCCGTGTTTACCGTTAAAATTGCAGACTCCTGCAAAAAAATATTTTAAATCAAGTTATAATAATATAAGCAAAAAGTTAATAAATTTCAAATAATTGTGTCATGTGCGGATCGTACCTACGAACCACAGAATAGAAGGCAGTTTCACTACCAACCATCTGAGCTATCAAAGTTATCTAGAAATACTAAGAGATGCATCAATAATTTCAACTAGTTATTTATCGATATTGGGTGCATAATGGCGATAATATGCGACACTAAGATAGACTTACCTTTAATATAAGCTCTAGCTGGCGAGTCACAAATGAAGCATCTGATTTGTATCTTTATAGTTTTCTCTAAGCGCTCAACTACAAGACCTTCTTCTAATAATATCTTCATGTCATTTACAAAATCTTCTAAAAATTCATTTAATTTTTTTGGTTTTCCTTTCCCAAAATAGATTCCAATAATAAAAGGCCGAATCCTGGGATTTTCAAAAATGTTACCTAATATGGGCCAAAATTCATTTGTGGAACTTTTAAAAATAGGCAAACCATCCACATTTATGTTAATTGAAATCATATCTGGAATATCCGTCCAATTTAGCAAAATGCTCTTCAAAGGTTTTGCTATCCCATTGTGCCAGTATTGACCTCCTTCTACATTTTTTAAAATGACATTAACGGGAGTGCATAAAAATGTTCTAGCATCAGAAGGTAGTGTTCCTGGTTTAAATTCGTTTATTATGTTTGACAATTTATTCAAAGCAGAATGAGGAATACGATTTTCATTAGCCCATGTTCTTATTTTTTTGCGAAAGGTTAAACAATTATCCAAATCAAAATTGTATTCACTATCACTAGAACTGCAATCACCACACTCAGATATCTGTATATTTTGAAGGGAACTTTCAAGTTCAGGCATAATATTTTCCTCTGGATCATGTACGGAACCACCAACAACGGTTGAAGTCGCACTTGTTGAAGCCTTATCGACGGGCTCATTTCCGGGCGTCGTTGTCAATCGACTGTTTATTTTCAAATATTCTTTTGCAATTTTTCTTCTTATTCCACCGGTTCTCGCTCTTATTTTCCAAGATTTTTTATACATTTTCACAAATTTTATTGCACGTGACGTAAAAACATACTTTGCAATGGCGCTTGGGAAAAAGTGTAATAGAATATCACATTCACATTCATGTTCAGCTTACAGCAAATAAAAGTAGTACTTGTGGACAAATAAACTGCTATTGATGTTAATGGACAACACATATAGTCCTTCTAACAGCCTACAGTCCACATGTGAATTATTTAAACACTTCTATACAGATAGTAAAAAAAGGTTATTTTAAGTATCACAAACAAGTCCTTATACAGCAACTGGCTGTATAACAGTCTAAAACAAGTAAACATAACAGCCTTGGGCTTTATAAATGACCACAAGTGTTCTATTAAAATGCTAGCTCTATAACATCGAACAAGTAGGCCGTTAAACAGAGGTTGCCGTATCTCTACCCTCCTATAATGCTCTTAGTCAGAAAGCTGACTAAAGGGTAGTTGTTAGAGTATTATAACACCCATAATCGTATAAAAGTATTACTCTACACTCCTATACGTCCCTTAGAAAGGTATAGGTGTAATTAATTGCAATAATGCAGCTAATAAATCACGAGTGAACTGTAGTAATGCTTTAAGTTCACCTTGGAACTAAATGTGTACTCTTAAATGGAATAAAATGCTACTTGGGAACTAGATTCAGTGGCTTTTATTCATAAGTTATTTTAAAATAACACGAGCTTTCAATAAAAGATCAACTTCTAATAAATAAACTGTGGCCCTAAAATTAAACAATCCTATAATAACTAAAAGACTAACAACAAACTTGAGGGATAACAACAGTTAGGAAAACCAATTTAAATTCCTAGGACCAAATTGTGCTTTGGTTCTAATTTATATTTCGATGCGGGTCCACATTCATTGAATTGCACAGACCTTGCATTCCTTACATATTCTATGTCTCATTAACATAACTTGATATAGGCAGGGAAGGTACCCACATTTTCCTATCCTTTGCGTTTAGCTCGCATAATTTAATATACACACATCAAAAGTGTCTAGGGATCAAGCATTTTTATGCGGATTTCTTGAGATTGAGATGTGGCTTTGTAATAAATTTATGATTTTATAAATTTATATGGATCCTTTTTGGTGCATTTCATAATTTGAATCAGGAACTGTGAATCAAATTCGAGTAAAAGATGAAAATCAGCTGTCAATATTTTCCCTATAAAAACATACAACGCATTGAAGACATTATTAGTGCTACTGTTTCCCTACTACTGATTAAAACCAACGTTATTATGGAGCGGCGACGTCATTTAAGCAGGGAAGAAATGCTCAGAGCCGTGGGAATGATAGAAGCTGGTTCCCGGCAACGTACTGTGGCTTTAGCTCTGAATACAAGTCAGAGTGTTATCAGTCGACTTTGGACACGTTACCGAAGCACTGGTACCGTGGCTGAGCGCCATGGAGGACGGTATCGCTGCACCACACGGAGACAAGACCGATACATTCAAATCTTAACTCGAAGAGCTCCAACAATAACCGCCATGATGTTAGCCGTGAGGCTTCATCACTCTTCAGGGAACTTAATTAGCGACCAAACAGTCAGAAACCGCTTGCATGAAGTGAACCTTCATTCCCGAAGACCGCTACGGGTACCACCTATAGCAATGCACAATCGTAGGATTCGATATCAATGGGCTCTTGAACACAGAAATTGGGCAGAAGAACAATGGCGTTTCGTGTGCTTTTCTGATGAGTCTCGTTTTGGTATGAGACCGGATACAAGACGTATACGACACTGGAGAACCCCTGGACGCCAACAGCGATTAAAATCCTGCCAGGAAGTCCATCCTTATAGTGGTGGAACCATCATGGTATGGGCGGGTATTTGGATCGGCGGAAGAACTGAGTTGATTTGGATCAGAGGCAACCTCAACGCTCAAATTTATGCTGAGACGATTGTATCAGACGTCATCGTTCCTCTACAAGTGCAAATCGGTCCCTTATTTCAGTTAATGCATGATAATGCACGACCGCACACCGCAAGAGTTGTAAGACAGACTCTCGCCGCAGCTAACATCAATGTCCTGCCCTGGCCTGCTCAGTCGCCAGACTTGAACCCGATTGAGCATGCATGGGATATGCTACAGAGAAGAGCTCTGCCGAATATGGAGGGTATCCAGTCGCAAGAAGACCTTTTTTTGTTGTTGCAACGAACATGGGCGGCCATTCCACAGCGTGATTTGGATGAACTCATTTTGAGTATGCCAAACCGATGTTCTTGTGTTGTTAGTGTTCGCGGTAGAAACACGGATTATTAATTGTTTAAGTTACCCAATAAAATTTTAGAGAAAACTGTTATTTCAGTCTTTTTTTCGAACTTTTGTGTTAGTGGTTCAAATGTCAAAAATCCCTTTATTAGGAAAATGGCAAATTTCTTTATTAATGCAAAGGTGACTTGGTTTATCGTTACTGTGACAAACGAAAACACTTTATTTGATGAATCCTTAAAGAAAATTTTAATTAATATCAATCAGGAGAAAAGTTATTGCAAAAATATATGTTGATCCCTAGACACTTTTGATGTGTGTATATGCCGTCTGTTACGCAATTATAGACGCCAGCACATCAAGCTACTACTACAATCTGTCAAATTTCTTTAATAGATTTTCAACTTTATCGCTAAAGCAAAAGGTTCAATGTTGATTGGAAAAATTTGACAGTTTCGGGTAGCTTGATGTGCTGGCGTCTGTTTATTATGAAAATCTAATTGAATATTGAGATTTTATAAAAGAAACGTTTGGTATTAATGTAAAAGATAGGTATGGAAAGTTTTAATAAAACCGTCGAGGCCCTTTGTACACACGGCTACTCATCAAGCTATAAATTTCCAGTTTTAGCTGACCTCGCATTATATAGGTTTTTCGTACAATCAGAAGTCAGCTTATACTGGTTGTGTATAGCTTGATGTGTAGCCGTGCGTACGCACACGTTTTTTCTTGCCGTGAAAATCTACAGTTTATTCGCCGTGTGTAGGCACGGTCGTCATTGTTGTATGTATCACTAAAGAAGCTTTTTGACTGACACGGTTTTTTCTACGGCGCGGTTTATACGCCGTACCGTAATGAAACGGTGACGTGTAGAAAGGGCCTTATCCATTGCGCATGACTAAATTAAAGTGACAGCAGCATCGAGAATTTTATTTAAATTGCTTTGTAGAACAATTTTCTAATCTGTCAGATACAGACCGGTTCGTGGGTAAATTATGCGCCTGTACAGCTTTGATGCGCGTTACTGGGCAACGAAAATACATAAATGCATAAAATATGAATGAAAATATGATCGAAAAGAAAAGAATTTTGATCAACAAATTAGATGCCATTTTGATTTTAGTACATTCATCTTTGATTCTTCAGATAATTTTGATTTTCAACACAATCGATTGACAGAAACCGTCATTATTTAGCTCAGAATACAAAACAAACCAGAAACCGCATTCAATGATAGTTGCATATCCCGTATTGTGTCCAAAAACATTACGTTTGTCCCCCGCCAGCCCCAATTCCCACCCGCGTAATGTTGCTAGCCCTAGAGCAATTTCCTTGTTTTTGGGGTAATCTTATAACAGTACAGAAAAGGTATTTGCTAAAAAATATATACGGGTATATGGGAATAGGGTAGTAAACTAGCGTTATATATAACTAAGCAACTATTATTCACACATTTCATGCAGTTACTATATAATCTGATGACTAAAGAGGTATTCAATGTTAGTTACACTTACTATGCAATATAAATAAAGCACAGGTTCAATAAGGTAAGTAAAGGTTTTATTACGTTCCCTTTTACTTGTTTAGCTTTTTATGATACTGTCTTTTAGACTGAACTGATTTGAAGAGTTTTATCCGTTTCATCTAACCGTGCTCTTTGTATAATTTTCATCCAGTCCGATTTTCTCTGTTCGTCAGCAGGGAAATTAAAATGACAAAGGTTCTATAATGGACGAAAATAGTACCCGCAATAAATAAAAAAGTGGGTAAAATTTTCGGCATAAATGGCAACACTCGCAAGATGGACACGTCATTTTCTAAGTCGATCACATTATTAGAACAAATTCAATAATTAAATAAATATACTTTTAAAGTCACTATTTACAGATGAAATGTGATCCCATCCTGTTTCTTTGTAATTCCAGCCGCATTTTTACACGTAGGAACAACACAAGACGGCATTATAAAATTAAAATTGATACTCGTAAATATGTCACGACACGCCACGCGCAAAAGAGCGACTAATCGCAGGAACGTCATACCACTCTAGTTAAGAGTGGTTTTAGTTGCTTCAGTCTGAAGCGCGTTGGCGGTTTCTGGTTTGTTCTGTATTCTGAGTTATTTAGGGAGGTTATACATTTATATATTAGGCATTGTTCAAAAGTACTGCTTATTTCACATTTTAACTACTATTAAAGTTTAAAAAAGTGTCTACTCGCTATTAATTGAAAAATGTCATTATACTATAGATTTCATAAATGATAATTTTTAATATTTCGTGTGCAATAAATATTTGATGTAATATCTTAAACATTTTTAAGAAAATTGTTTCTTTTTAGGTTATTTTTAATAGTAGATTGTATAGTAGTTTTTTTTTCTTGTAAGTATTTAATTTTGATTTTTTTTCGTTAGTTTTTGCTTTATTGTTTGCTTTTATTTTTTACAATATTTGGGGATATTATAAATTGCATATCAAATAAATAATCGCCTTTCAATACATACTCATCATTTATATTCTTTTTTACATCAAATAACTTACTTCACTACAAATAAACTAAATGTTTAACAAAACTCAAACTGCAGATAATTCGAAATTATACATCAATATGACATTACTTTTTTCCTCATAATGCAATACAGTTAAAATTATTTTTGTACAAAAATACTACATACATAGCATAAATACTGACTGCACAGCAAATTTTTCATATTTTATTTCAAATTTCAATTTAATTCTAAACGACGTCAGGGGCACCCCGAGGTTCGGTTTGGTTAGGTTCCTTTAAACCCTGCAGACAGAAATAGGAGCCCCGCGCAGCGGGGCTCCGTCGACCTGACGTAAAAATTGCTGTACGCTGCGAAAATAAATTGTAGTGTGTTTAGTGATATTTTGAGTTGAATATTTTGCTGTGCAATCAGTAATTTTGATGGGAATTCGGATTCTTATTGCATAGAAAAAGGATATTTTTTGATTTGCGTTTAAATACTACCCCAATATTTGTACGCCTTCGCGGCAAAACAAAGCGCCCAGACAAAGACCTTTATGTAAATACCTATGTTTCACAAAATAAATATTCTGATTCTGATTCTAACAAACATTATAATTCTCCAGTCCTTATCCTAATTTAGTTGGGAGCATCGCAAAATGTCTTTTTAGTTTATACTTAGTCTTCTCTACTAAGTAGTCGCCATCTAGGTCGTGAGCCCCTTTCTTACCATATCATCATTCACACAGCCTATCCATCGTTTCTTTGGTCATTTTAATTAACATAAGCCACGAAATATCTACATAAAAGAAACAAAAATCCTACTATACAGGTTGAAATTTTAATCACCGTCTTCCTATTAAGGGGTCATTGTACTCATCATTATGAACAACTTTTATTATGGGGCCAAACCAGAAATCGTGAAAAATAAAATCAGCTGTTCCCTGCATTTTGAAGAGTTATGCGAACATATATAACAGCTGTTTTTTTTTTCTCGATTTCAGGTTTGGTCCCATGGTAAAAGTTGTTCATACATATGAGTACAATGACACTTTATGAGGAAAACAGTAATTAAAATTTCACTCTGTATAGACACTACATTTTTTGTTCCGAATTCCATTGCTTCATGTTCACAGGTAACATTTTATAATGGCTCAAGAAAAAACTAAATTAACACCCTTAAAATAAGAAAACACAAACGGCACCTAACGTATTTGAAAAGGTAATTGCGGATAAAAGTATTAAATTTCTCGTGAGTTTGGGATTTTCAAAACATTTCCATTCACAAAGAGTTTCGGTACTTAATTGAAGGTTTTCCTTAACCATTTGAAACGTTCAGCAAACTCAAACGCGTCCAGAGCGTAAAGGTATGATTTTAAATCATTTTCCTAACCGCATTCAGTAATGAAGTTTCCAGCAATCAAGAGTGTCTGAAATTTGAGACGTCACTTTCTAGGTTCACATAATCAAAATTAATAATAATTAGTTAATTTATTCATTGATCATATCATAATATTTAGACTTCACTAATATTTACCAAAATTCAATATGGCATAGCTTAAGATGTATATATACATCTTCTTAATATATAAAATTCTCGTGTCACAGTGTTAGTTACCATACTCCTCCGAAACGGCTGGACCGATTTTAATGAAATTTTGTGTGCATATCGGGTAGGTCTGAGGATCGGCTACTATCTGTTTTTTTTTACAAAACGATGTTTGCGGGGTCAGCTAGTTTAACATAAAATCGTTTCAATATGACAATAGTTGTTTTCTAAATTACATTACAATAATCTTGCATTATTTTAGAACTAGCGACGCACCCCTACTCGGCACAGATGCAATGAATCTACGAATAAAACAAATACTTAGGGTTTGAATTTAAGTTTTACATAAATTTCAGCTTTATTAAACAGCACCTGTCGTGAAAATCCGACAATTATGCAAACTAAGGACCCGTGTGGTGGATTACGGCACTCCCTGTCACAGAAAAGAGGCATAATATGTCCCAGCAGTGAGAACATTATAGCTAGATTATGCTTATGCAAATTTTAGACAGTTATGTCGCATTGTCAATTATATTAAATACTAGCTGTGCCCGCGACTTCATTTGCGTGCATGTCGGAAATCAAATTGGATTTCACGGATTCTTTTCCCGAAACCCTAATTCTTTTTTTAAAATAAAAATAACCTAAGTTATCACTTATAACACTAGCTACCTGCCAGTAAAAGTCTCGTCAAAATCGGCCGAGCCGTTTCGGAGACTAGCCTGAACAAACACACATACAGATGTTTTACGTACCTACCGTATATACTTTCATATGCTGTTATTTTGATATAACAACTTCAGTTTTATTTATTTGTAGGTAAAGATGGCCTTGCTTTTTATTTGGTACAGAAAACAGTATGCAGGTACTACATCAATCACTTTCATTCACGTCATAAATGCTTGATCCAAACAAACCAACTGATACAAATGTATCTGTCTGAATAAACAGATATAAATAAGTGTATAAACGTAAACCCACGGTACACCCACAATCGTCACGAAAAATAGGCCTAAAATTGACTATTATAATATCAACTAAATTCTATATTTAGAACGGAAGTTCTACCGAATACTCCCCACACATTACATGTATAAAGTATTAAATTGGACAACTGTGTGACAGTGTAGCTGTGCTCACTTTTGTTCTTCTTCGAAAATACTGACTGGATCTAATTTTGGGCTTTAAGTAAATGAAAAAAAGAAACGGATGTCACGTGATCAACTTTGCTCGGAAACGAGACGCTTTACGGGGTTTGGTTCAATAATATTTTATGTTTACATTGATGTCAGCTATCGATTTATATAGGTTCTAAGCGTTGCCGCTACATTGAAAAAAAATGGCGGACAGATAATCGCTTTTATCAACCTTCCGACCGATTTCGGTCACGGTGGCCAATCTCAACGGAGATTAGCCAGGTACGCAGGAGATATTATAGTGCACAAGTGTGCGCTCAGACACAGGTGCATTCCATCTTCCCTCACTCTGATAGTCCGATGGGACGGCAATCCGACACGGCCGGAGAGAGATCAGGCGCAGGACCAACGGCTTTACGTGCTTTCCGAGACACGGGGGTATTAAACCGCCAACTTCCAAAACTCATAAAAGACTGTTACTAAGAAATTCCTAATGGGAAAACTCAATAACACTTTGTTCGACCCGGGAATCGAACCCAGGACCGCTCAACGCTCAGCAGTCGCGCTTGCAACCACGAGACCAAAGGGGCAGTTAGTTATCTATCCTTTACATAGAATACATTCCTATTATTTGTCCAAAGTTGAATTCAAAAACCATTATTTAGAAAATTCTTTATTATTCGCAATGGTTATTGCGTAGTAAATATTAAAACTTGATAAAAAAAAATACTCACATATAGGTAATGCATTTTTTTAAGTGTTTTTTTCGTACACTGCTAAAAGGATCTTTTGTGCTCGAATGACGTTGACAGAGCGCGCACTGGGCCCCAATTCGGTATGGTAATTATTATTCTCCGCGTAATCTTACCACGTGCAAACCACGTACGGTTTTCAATCGTGATATTTTGAAAGTTCAAACCACGCCGTTCAACAACTTCGCGTTAATTTCGCGCGGTTTCGTTAACCGTGTCATAGAGAATACGTTATTAGCAGATGTGATTACGTTATTTCGAATTAAGGAATCATTAGGTGGTCATAGTGCATTAGGTCCCTTTGATAAACATTTGTGCAATAGGCTAGTTTCCACCATCAATAAATTGAAAATCTATTTAGTCCGTCAGATAGAGTATTGGAAATAATGGACACGTATTTTTTGTTTTTGATAAATCAATGAATATTGACAAAGATAAAACGCATCAAAACTCGGGGGCTCGTGACGTCAGAACGCACCAAAAATGATACCAAGGTGTGACGTATTTAGAATTTAAAAGCGTCGTATCTTCGTCAATTTTGGTTTACTTAACAAAAGAAAAAATACGGGTCAAATATTTTTTGATAATCTAACTGACGGACTAATTATATTTTTTCAGTTGACAAGCCTATTGTTTTGTGAAATGTGTTGAACAAACAAGATGGCGGCATTTGTTCCGATTTTGAAAAAGATTGTTGTAAGTACATAATGCACACATTTCCCTAAAAAGTAAATAAAAAAATAAAATTCATTTAATTCAGGCAAAACCCATATTACACACAATAAAAAATTAAAACAAATTTCAATGCCTACACATAAAATAAATTAATTAATACAAATAAAAAGGTCGCAGAAATAAAATTAAAATAAACGAAGATTAAAGCTTAAGATAACTAAAAAGTAAAGATTCCAGTCAGTAATTATTTATGTGTTATTAATTGTTAAGAATTTCAAAGTAAGAACGTCGTCGTTTGTACAGAATACGAAAAAGGTTCAATTTTTTTCGCGAAATTTATTGGCGGTAGGCATTTTGAGGAAACATCCGACAGGTTGATTTGCTGTAAAATTGAGCGTGAACTCAATTTATCGGCGGTTCCTTTTTACGCTCGGGGTTAACAAGTTTTCGGGTAATTCCGAGCACCGAGTTTACGCGGACATTATTGTACCTATGAAAAAGTCGAATAGACCTTTTATGCCAGAATGATTGATTGATTCAAATTAAGCTAAAATCAGTAGTGATTCTTCATTCAGTTGTGATACTTCGTGTGGGTCGAGCAAATTGATAGACGTCGCAAATGTAATCAATCAATCAGTGATTGGACCATTCAAATAAAATAAATAACCTGTCTGCTAATGCTTGAAAAATCTACTTTTGTAGATCTAGAAGGCACTAGAGACAATTATATAATCGGCCTATATGTCCCCACTGCTGGGACACTAGGCCTCCTCTTTTTGAGAGGGAGTGGGCTTAATAACACTAGTTTAAAAAATTTAACTTTTTTATATCCCCAAATAAATGTATATAAATATGTTAATCTACCTTCCTTAAACCTAAAAGTGTTATCAGAAATATTTTATTACGTCACAATTTTCTTTTAACTAGGTACCTACCTAACGTGGTGACGACAGTTTATTGTTTATTCGTTCGCTTCAAACGACAATTACTTATCTTGTTTCGAGTAGAATGTCAAGTAGAAAGTGTAAACAAAATTCTGATCGTTTTTGTTATGTTTGTGGACAGTTTATATTTTCAAAAAAGAGAAGACCTACTGTAGATGTGTTAAAAAGTGCATATCTTCATTATTCAAGGATTTTGGGATGAAAACATGCTCCATTATAAGGGAAACTGACTCGAATAACTATAAAAAAGGCAAGAACTAGTTATTTTAAATTTTTTTTTAGTATATGTATTTCAGTTCAGCTGATAAATATTTCTCAAACCAGACGTGACAGATTTTTTTTTTTTTTCTGGATAATTATACGTAAATGAATAATAAAATAACAACTTTTAGCTGGTATATGAAAACCGTGTAAACTAGTGTAATCTACCACGCGGGCCCAGTATTATTTATTTATTTATATATACTTTATTGTACACCAGAAAATACATAACAAAAAAAAAAAAACAATTATTACTACAAAATATACAATGGACGGCCTTATCGCTTAGTATGTGTTGGTAGATGTCACATGTCTTCGAAATTTTGGTTCTAGGACATGCCGGTTTCCTGATAATGTTTTTCCTCACCTTTTGTTTTGAGAGCAATGCTGATGAACCGAACATTTAGGTAGGAAATAGGAAAACTACACATCAAAAGTGTCTAGGGATCAACATATATTTTTGCAATAACTTTTCTCCTGATTGATATTAATTAAAATTTTCTTTAAGGATTCATCAAATAAAGTGTTTTCGTTTGTCACAGTAACGATAAACCAAGTCACCTTTGCATTAATAAAGAAATTTGCCATTTTCCTAATAAAGGGATTTTTGACATTTGAACCACTAACACAAAAGTTCGAAAAAAAGACTGAAATAACAGTTTTCTCTAAAATTTTATTGGGTAACTTAAACAATTAATAATCCGTGTTTCTACCGCGAACACTAACAACACAAGAACATTGGTTTGGCATACTCAAAATGAGTTCATCCAAATCACGCTGTGGAATGGCCGCCCATGTTCGTTGCAACAACAAAAAAAGGTCTTCTTGCGACTGGATACCCTCCATATTCGGCAGAGCTCTTCTCTGTAGCATATCCCATGCATGCTCAATCGGGTTCAAGTCTGGCGACTGAGCAGGCCAGGGCAGGACATTGATGTTAGCTGCGGCGAGAGTCTGTCTTACAACTCTTGCGGTGTGCGGTCGTGCATTATCATGCATTAACTGAAATAAGGGACCGATTTGCACTTGTAGAGGAACGATGACGTCTGATACAATCGTCTCAGCATAAATTTGAGCGTTGAGGTTGCCTCTGATCCAAATCAACTCAGTTCTTCCGCCGATCCAAATACCCGCCCATACCATGATGGTTCCACCACTATAAGGATGGACTTCCTGGCAGGATTTTAATCGCTGTTGGCGTCCAGGGGTTCTCCAGTGTCGTATACGTCTTGTATCCGGTCTCATACCAAAACGAGACTCATCAGAAAAGCATACGAAACGCCATTGTTCTTCTGCCCAATTTCTGTGTTCAAGAGCCCATTGATATCGAATCCTACGATTGTGCATTGCTATAGGTGGTACCCGTAGCGGTCTTCGGGAATGAAGGTTCACTTCATGCAAGCGGTTTCTGACTGTTTGGTCGCTAATTAAGTTCCCTGAAGAGTGATGAAGCCTCACGGCTAACATCATGGCGGTTATTGTTGGAGCTCTTCGAGTTAAGATTTGAATGTATCGGTCTTGTCTCCGTGTGGTGCAGCGATACCGTCCTCCATGGCGCTCAGCCACGGTACCAGTGCTTCGGTAACGTGTCCAAAGTCGACTGATAACACTCTGACTTGTATTCAGAGCTAAAGCCACAGTACGTTGCCGGGAACCAGCTTCTATCATTCCCACGGCTCTGAGCATTTCTTCCCTGCTTAAATGACGTCGCCGCTCCATAATAACGTTGGTTTTAATCAGTAGTAGGGAAACAGTAGCACTAATAATGTCTTCAATGCGTTGTATGTTTTTATAGGGAAAATATTGACAGCTGATTTTCATCTTTTACTCGAATTTGATTCACAGTTCCTGATTCAAATTATGAAATGCACCAAAAAGGATCCATATAAATTTATAAAATCATAAATTTATTACAAAGCCACATCTCAATCTCAAGAAATCCGCATAAAAATGCTTGATCCCTAGACACTTTTGATGTGTGTACTTCCCATAGCGTAATATCTCCGATAATGTCCCATCATATTAACGCGGCCGTACCGGCTAATCGGACATAATCGAACGTGATCGTCGGCAAATTGCACCGACATCAAACACGAACGATCTATCGGATTAGATAAACAAGAGGTTTAATGTCTGCTATAAACTGCGATCTTATCTTTTGTATGATTTTTATATCGTTTGCAAAGAAGATTTAGCTATAGATATCTGTAGTAATGTGTCTATTTGTTTACAGGTTTTGTGAAACCGCTGCTTGAAAGGCGCATTCGACGCGAGCGATTTGCTTTAGGGCTCCGTGGCAGAACATAGTACAAATATTTACTTGGCGTACGTTCGGGTAGGAAATATGTGGGATTTTGTAAAAGAGAGTAAAAATAGTAAGCAATGTGTGTTACAAATTTATAACAAACAGAGCATCGATCTCAAAGCGAACATCTTACGAGAACGCAACTGGAATCGATTTCTAGAGAAATTCTGTCAGCGCAGAACCGAGTTTGGTTACGAGTTTACCAATATCAGTAACGTCGATTAGTTCCTGTAACGTGCAACATTATGATTGCGTAATACGTCACACCTTGGTATAATTTTTAGTGCGTTCTGACGTCACGAGCCCCCCATTCCCGAGTTTTGATGCGTTTTATCTTTGTCAATATTCATTGATTTACAAAAATTAAAAAATACGTGTCCATTATTTTTCAATACTCTAACTGACGGACTAAATAGGTTTTCAATTTATTGATGGTAGAAACTAGCCTATAGCAACCAATCGATGCCGATAAGCAATTTTCATTCAAGCACTGAAATTGGCCTGAAGTTGTATGAAAACAAATCAGGAGGTATTATCACTGATATTAAATCGACAAAATAACGTGGCAGATAATAGACGATAATAGTAACATGGTCATTCCCGGCGAAGTATTACAATGTCAAGGTTAGACACTGTTGCTTTTTGTGAAAACATTACTTGGTTTTTTTCCCCATGTTTATCTTGGAATCGGTTGTAAACCTTTAGCAATTTTTTTGTTGAGATCCATTCTTCCAGCGAAGAGTCTGCCTCCCAAAATTGTTCAGGCTTTATTCAGTAAAGTCCCATATTGCCTATGTGGTAGTGTTTGAGCCTTGTCGTGGTTATTGATGCACTTAGGCCTGTGGTTAAGGTATTTGTATGACTATACCCTGTGTTCTATTCCTTCTTTTACAGTTCTGATTAGATGCTGATGTAATTCTGAGGTCTTCATAAAATTACTACTATTCTGAGAGCTCTATTTGAAAATCTCCGGAGAATTTTCACATTCGAGTTGAGCTGTGGGGCTCTCCCACAGCTCAACTCGTATGTCCAAACAGACTTCAATACTGCTATATAGATGAGTAGTTTGTTTTCTAGTGGACATGCAAAATTGAAAATATTAGTGACACACATTACTCTATTAGAAACATAAAGGACGATTTTTTAAACAAAAATTGTGGATAAAGTATTGATAAATGTTTCTATTTCTGTAAATAGTTTTGTATTAACACTTTTACACGTCAATCATATTTTTAAAAGCTAGATGAGGTTTGCGTTTCTTAATGTTCCTGCAGTGCTCTGTAAAAATCTCACCGTGAAAACTAAGGTGGAGTGAGCTATCATGGGATTGCCTCCATTGATAGCTCACTTCGCGCTCACTTCACCTATGTTATCACGGTGAGATTTATACAGAATCGATAGGCTAGTTTTCATTAAAATGACTCCATAATAAAGACCACTTTATATAAAAAAAAAGAAATTGAGAAGAAAATCATGTAAAGACTTCAACCGAAGTCTACCTTAATAAAAATAGAAACTGATTTCGTCAATAGAATCTTTACGTCAGGAAAAAAGTACCTTCAATAGATACTCTTTTCCGGAGTATTAGGCATGTACAACACTTGAATAGTTTCCCAGTGATGCGTGAAAACCATCGTCACGGAATTAATGAAACTGGTTTTTATTCAGTCCCTACTTTTTAACCGACGTCAAAAAGGAGGAGGTTCTCAATTCGACTGTATGTTGTTTTTTTTTTATATTTGTTATGCGATATCTCCTGCAATTGTAAATCAATTTCAAAATTTTTTAATATATACCTAGGGTATGTTTCAGGAGTGGTTTCATATAAATTTTATTAACTTTGCTTGGGTAATTTTTGATTTTGCTTCAATAACACGTATTTTTGCCACTTACTTTATATTGACGATGTTATAATAACTTCCTGTCACAGATATTTACATAGCAAGTAGTGTTATACGAATTTGTGTGGGGTAAGTACATCTTAAAGTGAAAAATAAAAACGTTTTTACAAAAAAAAAAAAACAACCGACTTCCAAAAAAGTACACTACAAAGTGAAAAACCACTTTAATTTCGGAATTCGGTGGCAAACAACGAACATGCGAACCCAACGACACCGATTTCCGAAATTAAAGCTATTTTTCACTTAGTCTTTTTTGGAAGCCGATTGTTTTTTCATACTAAATATCGAGTGTAGAAGTTGACTGTAAAGAGCTTGAGCTAGAAAAAAGTTTCCTTTTTACAAAAACTAATAACAATACAATGTTATCATTGATGAAAATTGTTCGTCTGTTAATGTGGATTAACATCTTGCGTTTCAGGTACCATTGATGGTTATATATAATATAGTTAAATGAGTATTTACATTGCCACTACGAGGATTGTTAAATCGTGAAAAATAAACCAATCAGAAATTATGGAAAACTGCCAAAATACACCAAACATATGAACTGGTGCATTGTCTTGTTACACGTCTTTAATTGCATGCATAAGTGTTACACACGAACGACACACGTCGACGATAGGGGGTAACTGCATCCGTCGACACCCGTCGACACCCGTCGACGCCCGACGACAGGCGTCGACGTCTGCAGTTGCCTCTGTCGTCGAGACGTGACGGTCGAGTGAATGCCCACTTACAGTATTATCCGTAGTGGAGAATAGAAAAATTGAGTACAAGATATAAAAACAAACAGCAGTACAAAAGCTTACATTACATAACAAAAACTTATGTAATATTTACACAACGCTAGTCCGAATCATATTATTGCCGAGTTACGAGAAAGACAAGATTTCATTACTCTCTTCCTTTCAGTAGTAACACAATGATTGTGACGTCTTCAAAAAGTCTTCAGATGACAGCAATATAGTTTAAGATACTGTCTGACAGAACTTTGAATAGCTTGACATTGATTAATATTTGTTTACGTTTAAGTTCTTTACAAGAACTGAAACTCAAAGCATTAAACCATTTACAGCCACTTTTGAATTGTCAAGAATTCGGACAGTCAGAAATATGAAGCTAGTTGCCCACTCCAAAGCATAGTATATTGGTACGAGTATCTATGGAGAAGAACGGTCACACTCTTTTAAATTATATAGTTACTAAAATATTAGTTACATCATTAATGTTAAATTATATGTGAGAGCTATGTATATAAATAAAAACAAAATAAATAAAGCATACTGGTATTCAACTGCATCCGGTTAGACTGGAAGCCGACCCCAACATAGTTGGGAAGGGAAAAGGCTAGGCAGATGATGAACCTCGTGCATGACCACTGACCATCACGACACAGTTATTAACAGAAAATAATAAAGTTTTTAAATTGGCAGTTGCCACAGACATTTATTTTTCTGCTAAGTAAAAATATCAAGGACCTAATGAAACCTTAATTGTGCAAAAGCCATAAGAGCTTGTGAATGCCTGTGATAAACTTTATACCCCGCCGTCCTTAAATAATCGAGCATTTGTTACAACACTGCGCGAGAAACTGTTATATTTTCTTGTTTATTTTTTCCCTGTCAGTGTCAATGAGGAGTTTTAGTAAAGTGCTTTGAAGATCCGTGGCATACTACTGTTGCGCCATTTTGAAAATGGTTGACACGCGTGAGACTATAAATTGATAGCTAATAGCTATTGATATATTGATGATTGGGTCACGTAATCAACTTTGAACGTTAATACCTTGGAAACGTGACACTAAGGGGTTTGGTCTTAGTATGTTTTCTGTTTGCATTGATGTCAGCTATCGATTTATATAGATCTCATGTGTGGCCGCCATTTTCAAAATGGAGCGACAGTAGGAATGCCGCCAGGCTTCTTAAAAAAATCTTCAAACCCATTTTTCGTCCATTAGGCTGTGCGATAATATAATAAATATTATGTCTGTTGTTGAACTGGAATTCTGAAACTCTTGTTATTATTAAGATGATATTTCGAACTTTTCAAAGATATTGCGTATAGTCAGGTTATAAGTGATAGCAGATCTAGCTGCTAACGATTATTATTTATGGACTAGGTTTCGCACGCGGCTCCGCCCGCGTTGTTGTCGGAAATAATCCCACGGGAACTTACTACCGGGATCAAAAGTATCCTATGTATTAATCCAGGCGTATAAACTATCTGTGTGCCAAGTTTCGTCCAAATCAGTTTTTGCGCGCCACTGCGCAACATACATACAGATAAACGGTTAAAAATTCTAAAAACTATATTTTTGGCATCAGACTCGTTCCTTTGCCTCGTTGCACTTATTTTTATGTAAAAATGTTCAATGTACAGCAGTGCTATTCTGTAAAAATATCACCGTGAAAACTAAGGTGAAGTAAGCTGTCATTCCACCTGATGTTAGGGATTGCCTCCATTGATAGATCACTTAACGCTCACTTCACCTATGTTATCACAGTGAGATTTTTACAGAATCGATAGGCAGTTTTGATTTCACTAAGTGTAGGTATAAGATGGAAAGAAGAAACTCAAACCATTTTTTCAATCCGCTTATTAACTTGTAAAAATTAACAAATAACTCTAAGACCGGAAACTGCCGTACCTAATTTAAATGTCAATTTTAATATTAATTGTGGTTTAGTTATATTAGCAGATAAAAGTAGATTCCTGGCCATCTAAAAATAGACCACCCCTTTTATACGCAGAAGTATCTTCAAGGACGACAAAGGGATTGCGTTAAAGGACATAAAGTACCTTCACAAGAATAAATATTTAAAGCATCTCTTAGGAATAGCTATTTTTCGTCAGAACCACAAAATTGTGAACACTATTCATTCGGTCAGCATAAACAAACGCCAATCACTCTTAAACAATGTTTGTCATAATAAATCAAATATGTAGTAAAGCCGGCTTCACAAAGATAAAGATTTATTGCGTAGGTAACTGTGTACATTTGTTCTCATTTTAGACATAACATTTTTAGTCTCAACAGTCTACCCATGATAAGAAATATTATTAAAAGGAATTGCAAATTATTACATAAGAACTAACGTATTTTTTTCACAAAAGACGCATGTAGGTTACATAAAACAAAATAAGTTTAAAAAAAACTGTGACCCGACTACGGAAAATAAAAGTGATCTAAAAAGTACGCAAGAATATATTTCAGACATAGTACATCAAGTCATTGGTACAAAAATGTTGAAGGTGAAATCGTGATCGCATGCCTGTAAGCCATGTGGGTGCCAGGATCACCTACAAAATTATAATGGCATGGGAGTCCTGAAGCTTTATCTTGACCATTTGTCGAAAGGTTATACCGTGCATGAGTGTGGTGACATGCCGACGATTGCCGAAGCTTGTATCAGCACCTTGTACCAGCAGTAAGAGCATAGAAAGACAATAGCCAATCTAATTATTTGGTTAAATAATAATAATCTATCTAATAAACTTAAAAAATCTGTTTATATACAATTTAATAGATCTTATCAAAATCAATTTAATTTTAGAATGGACATACCACAAATTACACAAGCAGGGCCGTCTTTACCCGGGGGTGCAAGGGGTGCGTGGCACCCCGGCGCAGGGTCTTAGGAGGCGCTAGCCGCTCGCCTTATAGGTACCTACCCAAACCATGCGTGATGCGTAAACAAAATCAGTATAAACACAAATATTAATTATTTATTTGCTGAGTTATAATGTGCAAGCCAATTTAGATCTTATTATTACAACAATTAAATTTATATTCCAACAATTAACACACGCGGCAAATTCAAAGAGAGCTTGAGGCTACAAGTGAGTGCGCGCGCGCCCTTTGACACACGACGCCCGCTTTTTGACATATTATCACCGCCCGCTTGAAGGTAGGTATCTAGTTACCAATACAAATTGTGTCAACAAAAGTTTCAGTCTACAACTGCCATTAAAATTGCGACAGCCATGAGCCAATATAGTACCTACCTAAGTGACCATAGGTAGGTATCGTTTGGCATCCTACTTATTTTGTAATGAAAAAAGTTATTTACTTAATTTTTACGTGTAATGAAATGCTAATTATGTGCAAGGAGTGTAAAATTGTGGTTTTTTGGAAATTAATTTCACGTTGTCAAGGTAGGTAACACAATTTTTTTTTTAAATTTAAAAATTTTGAGGATGAAGCGCCAGGGAAGCCCGCGAAACAATTACTATTTCATGAAATATCAATCAATAGGAGTATAATGAATGAATTTAGAGGGTTGTATTGATGATTATAATTTTTTAATTCTTTAAATATATACGAGTACTTGTTATTCTCGCGAATCATAGATACCTATTTTGTTCAACATTATCCTGACACTGACCTGAAAATTGCATAAAACGTAAGAAAATTTAAATTTCGCGTGCTACCTACCTAACGCATGGGGAATGTGCTAGGTTTATTTTTTTAAAGTGATGCGGTAAAAATGCACTACGATATCGCGAATGACCCTGCTCTCTGGCCACAAATAACAGATTATTTATAACAGAAAATGGACCATTTCAGGTTAAAATATCTGCATATCCTAGTGATAGCCCGGTGGTCAAAATAGACATTCAAGGCTTACATTAATTCGCATAAAGCTGAAAATTGGTATGAAGGTTGGGAACACCATTAAAAATAAATTTTCAAAAGTCCCCATCGATCCGAAGCGTTCAAAAATTTTTATTCAAGATCAAATATTGCAAAAATCGTTTTTTTTTTTGCATTTTTCAGCTAAACGGTAATTTTTATCATATAAACAGGTATGACAAAATTGTTCATCATGCAGTTATCTAAAAAAATTATTGTTCTTACACTTTTTTTTTCCTAAGAATCACTATATTTTGGGAGATATAGCGATGCAAAATGTTGAAAAAGTTGTGTGTTTCTTAACCCTCATTATATTTTTAAATATTTATTTTTTTGCTAATATTACGCGGGATTACGCAACGCTTCTAACGATACCACATGCATTGATATTGGTTAAGCCGTTTAGAAGTTATGGTGGATTAAAGAAACATACATAAACCCTGAAAACTTAACACTCTTTCTTTTTGGGCAGACGTGTAAAAACCAAAATGTTGTTTTTTTTTGTTGGCAAGGGGGCGCAGGCTGATTTTCGCACCCCGGCGCCCAATATGTTTAAGACGGCCCTGTACACAAGTGACGCAAACTAAGTTTTTAGGGGTAGTAGGATTGATGAACATTTGGAGTGGAAAGCTCAGATCGATTATGTATGCAATAAAATAAACAAATTTGTATACGCTCTCAGACAGATCAAAAAGGTAACAAATATAAACACGGTTGTGATGTCATACCGTGCATATGTTGAGTCCTCGTTTCGTTATGGATTAATTATGTGGGGAAATAGTACTGACCACAATAGAGCATTTATCGCCCAAAAAAAACTTTTACGAGCCATATACGGGATTCCATCTGACGAATCATGTCAACCAATATTTAAAAGGCTTGGTTTGCTACCGTTGTCTTCATTATATTTGTATGAAGCATAAATGTTTGTTAGGAAATATAAAGAATTGTTCAAAACATCTCACGAAATAAGTTCTAGAAGTCGCCGTGATCAATACAGACTTGTACTAGATTAGCAAAATAGGTTAGCAAAATATAATAAAAGCTATCTGGCTATGTGTGTACGTATTAATAATAAATTAACTAATGTATTAAACTGTTTAAACTGTAGGTTATTCAAAATTAAGCTTTATAATTATAAATGGCTGAACGAGAATAATTTCTTAATATTAAGGATTTGAACATAAATTATAATGTTTGTAAATTCATATTTGTTTATTCGTTGAAGTTTGCATGCTTTAATTTTTAAGCAAAACATGTATGATCTCATGTGCTTTAATAACACCTATGTATACCATGTTTTACGCAAATAAATTATCTTATCTTATCTTAAGAGTCTCACATCACACACTCCCTCCTGCTCCACCCTGAGCGGGAGGGGTCATTTGATGATTTCCCATCCACAAAAAAAAAACATCTCATAGATCCAAAAGGTACAAATTGTGAGTATGTTTATCTCTACATTATAAACAAAGAGTCTGAAGGATTCCGTTAGGTCTGTAAGTAATTGAATTATCTACCAAAGTCAAAGTCATAAGTAATTCATCTGCCTAGCCTTTTCCCAACTATGTTGGGGTCGGCTTCCAGTCTAATCGGATGCAGCTGAATACCAGTATTTTACATGGAGCGATTGCCTATCTGACCTCTACAACCCAGTTACTGGATAAGACCTCTCCGTGCCCCGGAAAGCACGTTAAGCCCCTGGTCCCGGCAGTCATTTGTGGATATTTGACAGTCGTTACGGGTAGTCAGAAGCCCGAAAGTCTGACAACCAGTCTTACAAAGGGGTATCGAATTACCCAGTAACTGGGTTGTGGAGGTCAGATAGGCAGTCGCTCCATGTAAAATACTGGTATTCAGCTGTATCCGGTTAGACTGGAAGCCGACCCCATCATAATTGGGAAAAGGTGACCATTTCTTTGGTAGACTACATAAGTGTAAAAACCTTGCCAAGTTAAGTGCCGGTGGTTTCTTTTTATAGCAGAGGTCGCAAAATGTTGTTTTTTGAAGCAAGCAACTAAGACGATGTACGCCACATTATGTACCACACCACAGCGTTGGTCTAGCTAGTGTAAACCCAGCTTTACACACCGCTCTTGGCTGTCTTCCAAATTCCATCACATTTCGAAACTGACCTGAGATACTATTGATTACTATTTGATTGCCACTTCGAGATAAGGAAGACCAATTTTGTTTTGACGAGAATTTATATGGCTTGACTCTCTCTTGCTCGCTTTCATTTGGGATTTTAATAAAAGTAATTGGTATGTGGGTACGGTTCGCAAGGGTTACTTTGGCTCTCGGACCTTCGTTATTTAAATTAGTCTTATTAACTTTCATAGTAAAATTGTCTGGCATTTTCTAGAAACATCATTATAATCAAAGACAAACATAGACGTCAAACGTGCATTCATTTGTTTTTGGTTAATAACGATAAAGGTCCCAAGAGAAAACAGAAGTGATAATAGAAAAAAAAATGTCTTTAATACCTACATGAGTTGAAACGTGTGCTCTCTCCCTTATATACGTGTTTTCTATTATTCTCAATTTTAATCTGTTTTTAGTCTTTTAATTTAATTTCCTAATTTATAATTCATAATCATTTTAATTGTATTCATTAATTAATTAATCAACCATAAATTAATTATAATTTAATGAGACATTTTGATGCCAATGTTTTTTATGTTTATTGAATTTATTGTTAATTTTCTTTATCTTATTTTAATTTTGTTTGTGTATGTATATTAACTTTTTATGTATGGTATTTAAAGCCGTTTTTATTCTTCGTGCATGTGGTGTTAACCTTTAATTAATAGTTGCACTTTTAAATGTTACCCTAGTAATTAAGTTAGAAATGTATGTGTAAACAATTGTTGGTTAACCTAAATAAATAAATAAATTTTACACATCTCAAAAACAATCCTGATTGTGACGAAGGACAAAAGATTACTCCAAGGAAAAAAGGAAAACATAAAATGCATCGGCTGTTTCTCTCATCGTAAAACTTAATCGAAGGGAAAGGTTTACTAGCAAGACGATGGGATGACATATTGGGTGCCATAACGATGCTACAGGCCGACATTCTCGGGCCCCGTAACGATGCTGCAGGACGACATCCTGGGGCCCCATAACATTGCTAATCAAGTAACAGACGTTAACACGTCATTCGACACATCACAGGACAGGGCCGATACATGGAACAAATTAATTATCTTCAAGAACAAAAAACACTTAGAGAAAAATCAAGAGGAAGAATTTCCTCGAAGCAAATTGGTAGTTTCGTGTAATAAGGCCGCTGTCTGTTGGGATTTTAGCTTAATTAGAAGGAAATTGATTGTTTTTGTTATTCTTGTAAGCCTCCTCAAGGTTGCTTCAAGTGTCCTTAATTGAATTTTGTCATAATCTTCGTCATAATTTATACTTAACTACCTGTTAATCCGTTGGTTTAGGTAGTTAACTAAAGGTAAGCAAAAAATCCGCGTGATTCATGAGTACCTACTAAAACCTTATGTTACAAATTTTAAAATTATTTTATTTATTGAACAGGGCTACAAGCATATATATCGAAAATTCACCAAAGGCTATTCACACGCATTTTTAACGAAATTATTTTAGAATATACCTAAATAAGGTATTTTAAATGAAAACCTCAAAAGTTTCACATGACAACCGGCAATGTTTTGAGTGAATTTGTACTAAACAAAAGAAACCGACTAAACGTAATAACTGTCACTTCAGTTGTCATGCTACGTCACAGCTAAGCTCTTCAATTTAGTAACGTTAAGTAATTCGTAGCATTTTTTAAAAGGTTTAGAGAACCTGTCTTTTGGGCTCTTTACAATACACAGATTATAAAAAAAATATTATTATTATTATAAATCTAACAAAAAAATTGTGCTTAAGCAGTTATATGATCTACGAAGACTAGTTTAAGAATAAATTATAAAGTTTAACATACCAATTAAAGAGGTAACTATAGTAAAATTAATCTAACATAAATTTAATTTTTGGGTAGGTAACGTATTTTTAAACAAGAAAGTGTCAACTATAAAAAAACCTTTTTACTATTATTTTTCCTTTAGTTAATTACCTAAGCCTAAGTCATTTCGTTAGTCACTCGGTCCCTTTATAGCCATATTTTCATCTTTCACACAGTTCACACAGTCCATCCATCGTTTCTTTGGTCTTTCCCTACTCTTATAGCCATCCAAATTTATACTTAAAGCTTTCCTCAAAACATTATCCTCGCGATGTTTTCAGTATCTTGAAGGGCTTCTGGCTAAGTAATAACAGCCGCACGGGTCGATCGATCAGGTTAAGCTACACTTGCCGCGGTTGGTCCGTGGATGGGTGACCATCTTTACATACCAAGACCCCTTCGTGCCTCGGAAAGCACGTTAAGCCGTTGGTCCCGGCTGTCATTTGTGGATCTTTGACAGTCGTTACGGGTCGTCAGTAGCCCGAAACCCAGTCTTACCAAGGGGTATCGTATTACCCAGTAACTGGGTTGTGGAGGTCAGATAGGCAGTCGCTACATGTAAAATACTGGTATTCAGCTGCATCCGGTTAGACTGGAAGCCGACCCCAACATGGTTGGGACAAGGCTAGGCAGATGATGATGATGTTTTCAGTATCATAGTAACATCAATTTACTAATAAATAATCAGCTATACATCAGCACCATCTTTACGAGTCGTGACTGTAACTAATAACGGTCGGTAAACCGCAGTTGCTCCAAGGCTGGAATGATAAGAGATAAGCTCTTACAAATGAGCTGAAGCCTTGAAGACGGACATTTTATGAAGCGGCTCTGCTAACTTAAGAAGATATATAGGTACAGAGGCATTCTAGAATTCTAAGTTTTTGAGACAAAAAAATACAGTAAATGTATTACTTTTTTATCTACAGTATTTATTTAGTGCTATCGTCTGGTGTAAAAATCAAATTAAATAATATTATATGCTCTCAATCCTAATCCATAAAGACCGATATATGTAAATCATGCGAACATTCCAGGCGTCCTAATTGTTGCAAAAATAATTATGTAAACGTGCTTTTATGAACTGAATCTGAAAGTAAACCAACCATCTTTGATCTTAAATTGTGTTTGGTTTCATACCACAGAAGTTAGCATAACTTTTATCTCTTCAATTAATTATTCTAGGTATCATCATAAAACTTAGTGCCCAATAGCTATGAATTATAACTATTGCAAAAGTACAAAGCACATCCATACTTATGGAGTCCACCCTAACCTAGGATCTACTGGATAAGTATGGAAGTGCACACATTTCAGAAACCGATGGCTGTTTTTCGTACATTTTTTCCCTCAACTTGTTATATTTTGTACTTGTGTTCTTTCTAAGCGTCATATTCACCACAATTAAACGTATTTTCTTTCTTCTTCTAACTGACTCCAATATCACTGAACTTTACAACAACAGTACAAAGTTGCACGCACTCTTATAATGCTAAACTCAAAGAAGTTTGCGTAGTGCGTACCCTTACAACCCAATCTGCTGTACTGAAACTAGAGATATAAACGATTGACTTAGCCTGAAAAAATATTTAAAAACACAGCCTGTGAATACCAAAATAACCTTCTTGTTTATTCTCAGTATGATTTGTATGTACTATTTAATCCAATTTGTTTGCTAATAATAACAGATCACTAAGAAATAGCCTTAAATATAAAAATAAATATTTCTTATCTTCACAATGGTTTCAGCAAGAATTTTTTTTATGTTTACAGCTGAAATCTGATCTAAAAATAGGTTTTATTTATATTTCGTAGCTTAAGCTCTATTCAGTTTTAAAGGCTTTGTATGGAACAAACACGTTAAGAAATATTATGTTTTCATTCCGCTTTTAGACGAGCGCTAACATTAAGTTAATTAATAACTTAATTACTTACCATTAAAATAAAGTTGATATTTGTCTAACTTGAAATAATATTAATTTGAAACATAAGTTTGAATAGACTTTAGATTGATTTCAAATATAAATGAAAAATATCTGTTTGATAAGTATTCATGTCAAACATAATACAGAAGAGGGGACGAACGTTTAAATATCAGTGAGATACAAAAGCAGACTCATTTTTCTTGAAAACATCAAGACAAATATAGTGGAAAGCCATGCCACCTTTAAAGTATATTTCGCAGATTCCCAAATATTTGGTCAGGCAGATAATTGACAAACTTGTTGCTAGCTGGCACTTTAATATGATGTCATAAGTTACACATCATAGATTTAATATATATGTATCCTTCGTCGCTAGATTTAATAAAGCGGAATTTTGGCGCGCGTTGATTAAATCGTGGCTGTTATTAAATTGTCTAGGAAACCTTGCTTGCGTGTAGGGAATAGAAGTGAAGGTGACTAACATACATACAGAGATACATACATACAATTCTCCCCAGACCCCTCTTCGGGGAGGGGAGACCCTTTTTTGAGGAGTGGCTAGAGAGGCGTCACGGCACCCTCACCTACCGCCTGACGCATGTCTTCACCGGACACGGATGTTTCGGGAGGTTCCTGCACATCATCAGCCGGGAGGAAACGCCCGGGTGTCACCATTGCGAGGATCGCCCAGAGGACACGATGAAGCATACGGTGAAGGTCTGTCTCGCTTGGGCGGAGCACCGCCGTGACCTCGTAGAGGCGATCGGCGGTGGCGACGACCTCTCGCGCCCGGCCCTGGTTCAAGCCATGGTCCAGGGCGAAAGGGAGTTGAAGGCAGTCACCTCCTTCTGCGAAGCAGTCATGCTAGTGAAGGAGGTGGCGGGACGGTTGAGGAAGAGAGCCTCTCGTCCCAGCCGCCGCGGGAGACGCTCCGAGCGTCGGGAGTCGCGTGGTTTCTCCCGGCCACAGTAGGCGCGGGCCTGCGGACGGAGAGTAATGGGTAACTCACCGTCCGATCAGGACCTGGCCCATGCTGGACGGCGCGTACGTGTTACACGCGCGCTTCAAAGAGATGTCAGCTTTAGGGAAGGGACTCGTAAGGGCCGAAGCCTGCCGAGGCAGCGGGATTATCCAAAAAGGGTTACCGCTACCTCGGAACTTATAGGGCTACGGAAGGAACACGGATGGGTTTTAGTTAGTAAGACCCAGAGCGGGAGGGGTCATTTGGTGACATCCATCCTCAAAAAAAAAATGGGAGCCCAGAATCTTGTACTGAATATGCATAGAAATTTTCATCGGTTATAAAAAAAAATCAGGTATTTCATAGAAAAGTGCGCAGAAAAACCTACGCAGTCAACATGTATTGAATAGCTTTTGTTTTAGGTAACCGACGAAAAATTTCAACGCAGTGGGTTCAGAATCATGTGTACTGAATCCATAGGATTTTGGGATGCATGAAGAAGCATCCTCGTGTAGCGCAGTTGTTCCGCTAGTTACTCAACTGAACCGAGAGCTCGGCGCATACTGGACAGTCACACCCAATTTACCTTATTTGACTGGCCAATTTTTCTGGTTTGCGACCACCCTCCCACCGGAGTCCGGCGTCAAGCAGCCTGCTGTAATTCGTCGATGCGTGGGAGTTCCAGTGCTTTAGGCATCTTCTGGGCACGCTCGTTCCAACATAGACCTCATCCATCGCTTTCCATCAGGTGTGATCGAGGACAAGAGAGGTTCCATTCGCAAAAAAAAAATGGTAGCAGGCTGCGCGACGATGTGATGTCACCCCTTATGTATATATATATATATCAATGTCGACGCTATATTTATTATAGTGGAATTTTGGCGCGCTTTGATTAAATCATGACTGTTATTAAATTGTCTAGGAAATCGTGCTTGCGTGTAGGGAATGAAAGGAAACTAACGTAATATATTAGGTATAGTTATATATATATAATACAAAGGTTAATTGAAATAACTGAAATTCTCTTATGGGGTTTTGCTCATCATTTTATTTTTTTAAGGGACCAAACCTTTAACCTCGAAAAAAATTAACAACTCCATATACATGGTTATTAGTAAAACACCAGTAACCTCTTAAGAGGTCATTTTACTCATCATTATGAACAACTTTTACTATGGGACCAAACCTGAAATCGCGAAAAAAAATCAGATGTTCCCTACATTTATGTTCGTGTAACTCGTCAAAATGTAGGGAACAGCTGATTTTATTTTCGCGATTTCAGGTTTGGTCCCATAGTAAAAGTTGTTCATAATGATGAGTACAATGACCTCTTAAGAGGTTGCTGGTGTTTTACAAATAACCCTGTACATTATGTTTACATAACTTGACAAAATGTAGAGAGCAACATTTTTTTAAACACAGATACAGGGTGGATTAAGTCATCTGCATCGGTCAAAGGGGTTATTTAACTCGTCATTAAATTTTTGCTATATAACTCATACCGGAATTGTATAAAAAAACTTTTTAACAAAAAAAAAGCGAATTCGGTTTTTTTTTGTTAAAATGTTTTTATTTCTCGCTTTTTAGTGGGTCTGTTTAAATAATGTATCTAAGTTAAATGCAGGGACGTTAATTGTCGAGGAGTTCTCTTGGTAGGTACTCCACCATCAGCTCCATTCCACCATTCACATTGTGACGAGCATAAATTGCTTGGCAACCGTATGAAAGTAATCAAATCGCAACCCGTGAAATACTTATTATTGAGTAGTTCCGGTGGCCATCTGTGGTCTTCATCATCAGTTCCACTTCACCAAATGGTGCTTTCCGAGATCAACTACACGAGTTACTAAAAATAATACCCAAATCGCTATAGGTGTACCTAAAATATTTGAAGAGTTCCTTCGAATTCTCCAGGATCCCATCATCAGAACTGGATTTTGACAAAAATGGGACCAATCTGGAAGGTATTTCCTTTTTAAAATATTTTTTTTTATTAAAAAGAACATACATAAAAATTCTTCATTTATTCGTCATTTATATGACGGCGTACTGAGGTAACAAACATTTTAAAAAATACAACCGAATTGAGAACCTCCTCCTTTTTTGAAATCGGTTAAAAACATGCATGCATCGTCTATTGTTGTACCTATATGAATTTGTTTTTTTTTTTCACGAATCGGATTATATACGTTGTGGATAAAGACTGAATTCCAGGCTAACTATGGTTGTGTGCAGACTGAGTTTGGAATGAAAACAATGATGGGAGCAAGGTACGCATACTTAGTCAAAGTTATAAGCTCAGTAAAATCTGTTTTGAAACAAGACAAAGCAGTTCTGACTGTAATAGACGAAATTGTTAGGTGTAAGTAGTGTGCGCACTGTACAATATTGAACGCAGACAGAACTAATAATATACATATTATAATTATAGCCATAGCTTTGAACGATATTAATAATATCCAAACGTAGACTGAACCCGTCTATGTTTCATTACCCATTAATGAACATATCAGAAGATGAGCAGTGAATTATGTAGGTGTACGTGTATCGGTTCAAAAATGGTGAAAGAAAACATCGTGACGAAACCGGCATGTCTTAGAACCAACAAAGTAGGTATGTAACTACAAATTTACAGTTTTCAGATTTTTTCCTTCACTTGTGCTACATGACCTTGCTTCTTGCCAAATTTCATGATTCTAGGTCAACGGGAAGTACCCTATACATTTTGATTTCCTTGAGAGTGTCGAAATATATGGCAAACTTTGGTCAATCGGTGATATGTAGTAATTCTGTGATAGTTTGTTCGTCCTATAAATCAAAGTTACTACATAATATATTTACTAAATTATGCGATTGGAAAATAATACGTTTTTGCGGCATAAACGGCCGCATCTTTTTTTTACGTTAACTTAGAAGTTTGGTTTTTTCACAGCTTCAAGGGACCGTAGACCTCAGTATATAATTTCAGACTTGAGTGGCCCGTGGCTAAATAAAAACAGCCGCACAGGTCGATCGATCAGGTTAAGCTACGCTTGCCGCGGTTGGTCTGTGGATGGGTGACCATCTTTACCTAACGAGACCCCTCCGTGTCTCGGAAAGGACGTTATGCCGTTGGTCCCGGCTGTCGTTCGCGGATCTTTGATAGTCGTTACGGGTCGTCAGTAGCCCGAAAGTCTGACAACCAGTCTTACCAAGCGGTATCGTATTACCTACCCAGTAACTGGGTTGTGGAGGTCAGATAGGCAGTCGCTCCATGTAAAATACTAGTATTCAGCTGCATCCGGTTAGACTGGAAGCCGACCCCAATATAGTTGGGAAAAGGCTAGGCAGATGATGACCTCCACGCGTTCCCGAGAAAAAGGGTCTTGACAGACAGACGGACGGATGGACAACAAAGTAATCCTAAAAAGGTTCCGTTTTTTCCTTTCGAGGTAGGTTACCCTAAGAAATGGAAGAGATTTGACATTTACCAACCCAAACTATGGCGGATTTCAGCGCACTCCCTCACACAGAGAGGAGGGCTGTGTCCTGGCAGTAGAAAAATTATAGGCTTATATGCTAGGTAGGTTATATACATATACTCATGTTATGCTCTTCCAGAATCTTTGTAGTTCAGATAATCCTACATTAACCTCTGGTCTGTCGCGCGCCGTCGATGCATTGAGTGTCTTGTCTGTCGCGTAGAGTATGAAATAAAAACAATTTTCGGTTGACAGAAATTGGTCGTAGATATACGTTCCGACAGTTTACGGATACAAATTTTGGCGCGTAGGTCTACGCTCCGACAAAAGTCGCTATCCGACAGATTCTCTCTTACAAATGTATCATAACGACACTGATACCTATTGATCTATTTCTCTGTATTTTCACAGATGTCTTGCTTCACAGATGTGTGAAGAAATACTTTATAAATATGTACGTATACAATGTGTATTCTCCGACGTAACATCTGCCACAGATTTCCTTTGTCTGTTATTTACTTAAGGTAGTTTAAAAATCGTTCACTACCTACCTATATTATAAATGGCAAAAGGAACTGTATCTGCGCAAAATACAGAGAGTATTTGTGGTATCTATTTGTGTTACTTTTACATGCAATAAAAAAAAAAGAATGCGCCAGAGTAGTCCGCGAAATTCTTTTTTCGGTCGCTCGGTAACAAGTATTGTATTGACAGAATTATAAATAAATCATTAGAAGCCGTTTTGCGTGGACGTGACGCAAATTTTCCACCAACTTGTTATTTCTATTGTGTTCTATCTCTGCGTCATGTTTACCGTTAATAAACGTTTTTTCTTTTTTCTTCTTAAATCATCTATACAACTCTTTTTTTTTTTTTTGGGTGGGAATTTATCAAATAACTTCTCCCGTTCGAAGCGGGAGGGCCTGGGTGTCAGACTTTTACTGACTAAAACCCACCCATATTCCTTCAGTTGCTTGTGCCAGGGGCTACGGTATCTCTTTCAAACAACCCGCGACCCTGGCAGACATCGGCCCTAGCGGGCCCCGTCAGTTAGTGCTGACATCTATTTGAGGCGCGCGTGGAACACAACGCGCCGTCGACCCGGGCCTGGTCCTTACCGGACGGCGAGCTACCCATTGCTCGCCGTCAGCAAGCCCGGGTCTACGGTGGTCGGGAATCGGCTGTCGATTCCCGACTCCCAGGGCGTGTCTGCGACTAGGGGCGTGAGGGCGCAAATATATCTATACAACCCTTAAGTTCATATAATCCTATTCATTGATATTTCATGAAATGGTCATTCAATACGATGTTACGGTTGCGAATCATATTTTTGTTCAACATGCAACCTGACACTGACCTGGAAATAGCAAAAAAAAAAAAATAATTGCGGGTTACTCTGAGGCACGCAGGGTACAGAATTTAGAACATAGGATACTTTCAACTCAGTATTAGGTTCCCGTGGGATAATTTCCGATCTCAACGCAAGCGAAGGCGCGGGCAAAAGCTAGTAACAATCACACATGCTTCAGCAATCATTAAATAATAAATCCATTTATTAACACTTCAAATAATAAAATGTTCTCATTGTCTATCTCTGTCATGTCAGATTATGTGTCTGTTTATCCAGATTATGATTTACTGCGTTCTAATATTTAGTACACAAGGTTTATATGATATTATAATAGAATTAACCTTTGTCTAAGTCAAAGTTGCTTTCAAGTACAGTAGGCTGCACGTCAGTGGTAACACATAGGCCTCCCCCAAGCACCTCCACTTCGACTGGTTCTGTGCTTACCCTATCGAGCGGATTCCTGCGGTCTTCACAAGGTTACTCGTATCGGTCCACTTTGTGGGAGGCCTTCAAACGCTACGTCTTTCAGTACGCGGTCGACACTCGAGAACCTTTCGGCCCCATCGGCCATCTGTTCGGCATAGTACCGAGTTTTAATAGAATTAGAGGCCAACTTATACTGGTTTTGTTACCACTGACTTGCGACCTTTTGTCTGTACTATGCGTGTCTAAAGTTAACATTCATAGTAGATAGGCTGTCTGTGATGGCAGATTGTTGAATTTTCGGTAAATGTTCAGAATTAATTATTAGCTAAATTTCAAATGAAAGATGTCATTAAAGTAGGCATTTGAAACCAAAATCACGAGTGAGTTATTAGAAAATAGGGAACAGTTTAAATAAACTCTTATTTGGGAAATAATTAAGAAAATTATATTCACATTGCAAAAAATAATAATAAACTAGTGTTTGCTTGCTGATAATAGAAGAAATGAAATGACCATAAAAAGTAGCAAAAATCAACCCAAACTCAAAACACTGACGCTGAATTCATCAAAAACTTTACAAATTCTTATCAAATATTCGGCGTGCCATAAAAAAAACTCAAAACACTGACGCTGAATTCAAAACTCAAAACACGGACGCTGAATTTATCAAAAAATTCACAAATTCTTATCAAATATTCGGCGTGCCATAAAAGGATGTTTGCAGAAACTGTAGTTACCTATCTGCAGTTAAGACCCAGCAAGATAACGGTATCACGGATCATAGTATTATAGGATTTACCGGTATCGTGTGTGTGATGTGAAATTAAAGGTTACATTTTAAGACCTTGTTGTTTACCTCGAGCAGAGAGTGATGGCAGATGTGAATCTATACGTCGTAAGTAATAAGGATATTTTTATCGAGATGAGCCAGAAATTATGGCTTTTTTTTTAGAGCAAAGCCGCTCAAGCTGCTCTCAAAACGGTGAAGGAAAACATTGTGAGGAAACCGGCATTTCACAGAACCTAAAATTCGAAGGCATGTGTGATATCTATCAAGCCACGTGGCGGATTTCGGCCCAGTCCTTCTCACAAACAGGAAGCCTGTGGATATATTAAAGGTTGATTATGCTTATGCTAAGACTTCAAAGAGATAGACCTATTTGATCTTTAATAAAGTGTTAATTTCTGACTCACACGGCTGTGACAAAAATGAACCAAAACAATTTTAACTGATATTAGACGCTTTTCCGAAATGAACGTTCATCTATTTGTTCTTTTCATTTAAATTTTCAATAATTCAGACCGCGAGTGAAAATTCCGAAATGCAACATCGTTGGATTGGTTCACTAATGAATTTAGTTTTCACTTTTGATTAATTTTGTATTCTGATCTTTCACTTTGAGTGAAAGACAAAAATGAACAAAATGTGAATTAAGTATCAGCTTAAAAGAAAACGTGGCAAAACGAAAATTAAAACACATAAAAAAAGTTTTTTTGTGAATTAATGAGAAATTAATCGATCTCTGATGGAAAAACTCATTCATCACTGAAAAATAATCGTCTCTACTCACTAATTATGATTAAATACTATTAATATAAACATTTACGGGTGAGAATTGCTTAAATGCACTTCTATTAAGATAAAAAGATCTGGATAAACTATATACAATTTCAAGAAATATATTTAAATTGAAGACCCTAGATCCCATGTTGTTAGTTAATTGTTATACCAGTATTCTAGTATGCAAATGTTTGTAAGCAGATGTTTGTTTGTGAACGACGTGAGGTCTCTATTTATACGACAAAATTGTCTCAAAAATAGGGTTTTGCAGCGCTAAAGCAGCTGAAATGGACAAAGCATGGCATGCTATCATTCTCTGGAGCGTCGTTTCTCTAAAGTGTGGACTTGCGCTGAAGCTGCTGACGTTACGTTCCACATATAGTTGCGTGTTTTAGTGTCGTCAAATAGAACGAAAGAATTCCTTGCACATTTAATTTTATAAATTGCAACATTGTAAGCTTATAACTCGAGAAACACAATCATATTCAGCTTACTTATGTGTATTTTTACTCGCAGATATGTTTTCTGGGTGGGATTTAGCATACCTAGTACGTATAGGTAATAGTAGTAGTAGCTTTTTAGCTTAAAAAATAAGATCGTGGGGCGTAGCGTAACTGAGTGAGTAAATATGTAAATAGCATTTATAATGATTTGAGCGGTTGGCTGTTGATAGAAATTTCACGCGCCTCACGATTTTATTTTTTTGTCTGATCAATGCCCTAGATTGATGAGGAAAGTGGTGTGATGACTGGTAAGGACCTACCAAATTATTTTTTAGCTTTTAGTACATACATACATCAAAACCGTTTAACTTTATGTTTTTTTAGTTATTTTTTATTATATTACAGGATAGTCAAAAAGTCGTGGATCAAATGAAACAATAAGATAAAGGAGGATATTTCCAACAAAAAATCTTTCTACAGCATGGCCATAATTCGATTGGCCTAAAAGTTATGAATATTTTTGTATAAGTAACGAGTCCTTTTAGAATTACACAAATTAAAAAAAAAACTACCTATGATATAAAACAAAAAAACAAACGGTGTTGTATTATTACTAGATAATGTAATCAGCACTACAAAAGTTCTATTGCTGCTCTGGGTACCTACCAAATTTCAAGAGCAATTATTTTTTTTCCAAAAATTTTGAAGCGTTACCGGAAATTATTTTCACTTTAAAAGCGTTGGTAATGACCTCCTTTATCTCCCTATTTTGTTTGATCCACGATTTTTTACCACCCTGTATAGTTAGGAATATTCTTACAACAACCTTCCTATCTCACACACCTTTCTCTATTTAATTAAGATTGTGCATTTTATTAACCAATGCCTGTGTGAAGATGTTGTGATAAATATATAAATAAATATTTATGTGTCCGTCGCATGCCTGCAGCGCCGCATTATTTTGCCAATATGAAGTAATTAAGAGGAAATGCGGGTAGTCTTATCTCCATAGAAACGCTCTCTCCTGTTTTCTTTCTGGTTAATGACTTTTTATAGAATAATAAATATTAACTACTGGTTTCATTTTTCATTTTTTCATTTTTGATGATACATTATTTTTATAAGCACAAGAACCCTCAAAAAATTCCGAATTAATGCTGTCAACAGAGCCTAGTATGCAAATTTGAACAACTACTAATGAAAAACATGCGGATACAGTATATATCCTTCTTATTCAGTTTAAGAAATATCTTTCAAATTGGTCTAATATTGGAGGAGGAATAGGCGTGAGCCAAACCTCGAATTATGAATTTTTACTTAGGCTTTTTCAAAAGCTTCTCCGACCGCATTTCCTCTTAAGTATGTTTTTCCATATTAACGAGCATCTAAAAACAGTCTCACAAATTCATAAAACGGACTAGTCTGATAAAACGAGCACGAAACCAGTAAATATTTTGACATCCGTTTCTCAATCCCTCTCTTGAAACTCTTAACTCACTCTTAACAGTTTTACAGCGCAATAAAACGTTTGCCTACTTTCAGTAAACAACTCGAAACGGTTCTCATCCTATTTTCATAGAAATTAAGCCTGAGGACTAACAAAGTGTAGTATTCTTTCCTTTGAAGTTTTCTCTGTTAAAAATTTACACGAAAATTGTGAAGAACCGTGCTGTAATAGAAATATAGTCGAATAGAGCAGACTAGAATAATGTTTATTGTCTCCGGTATTACAGCTAATAGTATAGATTCTAATGCAATCCACGAAGACGCGCCCCACTCTTCTTCCGAATCGTTAGTGTTTATCTAGTTCTTTCGATACACACTAATTATCCACTAATAATAATACGTGTGTTGCACACTTCTGCTGTAAGCATTAGGAAAAAGAGTGGGGCCGTCTTCGTGGATTGCACTATCTACTATAGTAAGTCAATCTGCCGAGCCTTTTCTCAACTATGTTGGGGTCAACTTTCAGTCTAACCGGACGCAGCTGGATAATATTATTAAATTTTACATGGAGCGACTGCCTTTCTGACCTTCACAATCCTGTTACTGGGTAACACGATAGCCCAAGGTTGTCAAACTTTTTGTCAGAGATTAGCGCGTTGAAACAAATGAACTATTCAGCTTTATTAGTAGTAATTAGATAGTTCTATCTATACCTATATAGACAGAACCATCTACTGAACGTCGATGGGCATCTTTTAGAGTAATTTGGTGCTATTTTTTTAATAGTCAAAGAATAATGAGCCTATAATGTTCGCATTCATGCTGGGACACAGGGCTCCTCTTTGTGGGAAGGAGTGGGCCGTAATTCACCACGTGGGCCAAGTACGGGTTAGCGGATGTCACATGTCTAATATAGTCAACGAATAATAGTTTAAGACGCGGAATCAGCTTATCATGCGAAGAGCACGCTTTGCTTGACATGTATTATTTTTGGAACTAAAAGCTTATCTTATTGTATGTGACAACTGTATTTTTTAACATTTTTGTCAAGTGTTTTTGAGATTAAAAGCAAAGCCATTCACACTAGAGCGCGATACATGTTTTTGCACTTAAGCACAGGTGTTCGTGTATTGGTCGGCACTTCGAATTTTTGCCGGGGCTTTGTGTAGTTGTAAAAACGCATTCAGACGTAGCATTTCGTTTCCAAATGAACATGTTTGGAGCACCAGTAGATGCCGTAATTATAGATTCATGTTGCACAAAGTAGGCATAGTTTTGTTTTATTTTTAATTAGTTTTTGTCCGTGGCTTCGCCGTACTACTGTGATCAAAAGTTAATAAAAAAAACCCTATGAGTTAATCCGTCTTATTTTAACGTAGGCGTATGGTGTAGCTACGTTCTTCAATGAAAATAATCTTTCACTGTCACTATAACTTTTAAAGTAAAGGTACTACAAAAATTATATAAGATATTATTATTTTTTTTTATATTTATTTATATTATTTTATTAATTACAAACAATCTTCAGGTGTCAAATTAGAATTGAATTAGAATTGATACACTTGCTCATTCAAATTCATATTGGGCTGGCCTATTTTTTGGCTAAGGAATCAGCATTGCCATTCAACGTGGCAATGCTGCCAGCCTTTTGGGCACGTTTCCTGTTGACAGCGATGCGGACGAATTTTTTGAGGCCCTTTGATTTTTTCCCCTTCTTTTTATATACTTGTATATATTATTATTATTTTAAGTGTGTTAGATAAAAATATATGTTAATCAATGAAAAAAATTTAGTAACATTCATAACAAATATGTATTATTAAATATTACTGAATTACCATTAAATTACACATACATCACTGATGAAGTTATAAAATACGGCCGTAAAATTCAAAATGGCGTAAGTATTACAAATTATTTTGAACTTTACGCCCGTATTTTGTACTATGATATACGTAGGTTTATTAATACATAGGTATTTTTGTTTAAATTAGTCGTGAATTATAATTGGGTATAACCACAGATATACATAGACCTAGATAACACAAGTATGACGATCTGTATGAAAACCAAGCGTGCCATTTTTTTTGACTACCTACTATGACGTCACAGGCACTATTTCATCATCATCAGCATCAGCCGGAAGACGTCCACTGCTGAACAAAGGCCTCCCCCTTAGACCACCACGCCGAACGACAATCCGCCACTTGCATCCATCGGTTGCCCGCGACTCTCACGATGTCGTCGGTCCACCTAGCGGGAGGCCTGCCTACGCTGCGTCTTCCGGTTCGTGGTCGCCACTCAAGAACTTTTCTTCCCCATCGGGTATCAGTTCTACGAGCGATGTGGCCTGCCCATTGCTACTTCAACGTGCAAATTTTAAAAGCTATATCAGTGACTCTGGTATTATTTAGGCACTATTTAGTGATGAGAAAATCAAATCGATTCAAAGACGCCGCCGCTTGTAGTTATCGCCCCACCCCCGGGGCCTACCGCCAGCGCTCACACTCACCCAGCCAGCAGTACTCAGGATTGAGCGCGAAAGTAGTGACTTACGATTTTTGTACGTAAACTGGGCAGGCGAAGTAGTTGCTCTTGCGTTATCTAGGTGTATCTATATCTGTGGGTATAACCTAGTATCAGAACTTGGGGTACTAAAACTAAAAAGACTGTATAATCAGCAATTGAACCCTTTAACAAGATGGCTTTTACTGCCTAAGACCCGTACACCCGGCTTTGATTAGCACCCTAATTGCGTAACACACTATCATTCGCAGTCTGAATAATTTTGAAGCTTAGCTAATTAATTGCTCCTTATGTTCAAAAACTTTATCTGCTCAACAGTGTAATTAACGCAATGAATGTTGTTTAAATGTCAAAATCGAAGCCATTGCAAACACTAAGCAGTAATTTAATGTCACTTTGCGCAATTACCTCGCAGGTACGATATTTTACTTTATAATTTTAGGATCACGTGATTTTGTCATACTGCATTTGCTTTTTTTTGTACTAGCTTTTGCCAGCGACTTCGTCCGCGTGGAATAATGACTTCCGGAAATTGAGGCACTAACTCTCATAAAGTTTAACCGATGTGCTCTTTCTTCTGCCGATTCTTGAGAACGCGTATTTCTCATTCAACGCGTTTTTCAAGACAATAGCGGGCGGATGCCGGCGTCCGCTTGGGGCTTGAATAACTAAAAATATATAACTACGTCTAATATATAAAATAATATATAATAAAACCTACTTCACTTAAAACTAAATACCTATAACTACTATAATTAATAATACCTATACCTATAATTAATAAAAACACCTACGCTTTTACCTACTTAATATAAAAAAAAACTGAACATAAATTAACCAAAACTTACCTACTACTAACTAACTACTACTAACCTATTACTACTTCACCTAAAAAGAAATCCTGTTTTCCCAACATTTCCCTTTCCCTTTTCACTGCTCTGCTCCTATTGATCGTAGCGTGATGAAAAGTATACTATAACCTGCCCAGGAGTATGAAGAACAATTGTACCAAGTTTCGTTGAAATCCGTCGAGTGGTTTTTGTTTCCATAACGAACATACAGACAGACAGACAGACAGACAGACAGACAGACAGACAGACAAAAATTTTACTGATTGCATTTTTGGCGTCAGTAACGATCACTAATCACCCACTGATAGTTATTTTGGAAATATATTTCATGTACAGAATTGACCTCTCTACAGATTTATTATAAGTATAGATATAGATGAATAGTCGGATTTTGACGTGATATCCCAAAGTTTTACCGTAAAATATCTAATACGACATCGTCGTGTGAACGTCTAGAAAGATAAAAGAGAACTAAGATAAGATTTACGTCGTCCTTTTAGCTCCAGATTACTACGAGAGATTGTCAGAGTAAGTCAATTGCACGCAGAGTACCTTCCAATAACTTTAACTTTAAATAAACTGAATATCAATTTCAGCTTTGCCTTTGTAGATTATGCTAGGGCGGAGAAATACGTTGTAGCGTGTTTCGTGAAATTGCAGAGTTATTTTCAACACAAATAGCATTGAGTCATCTCAACATCTCTCTCCCTTCAATTTATATGTATATTTATACAGCGTGAAATTGAAGTCATGGGCATTATTTTAACCTAAGGCACTACTCATGATACTAATTGCATTAGGGCTACTATTACGCAAATCAAAAATATTATTAATGCAAGTATGGAAAACCTTAAAATGTAGTAAGTCATAGAAAGTATCAAACACTTTGCGCTTCTCGATAGCAAATGCGTAGGTACATTACGCCGTACGCGTCATTGGGCGTGAATTCTTTGACCCCGCCCGACTCACGTGACATTCGTAAGTTGCCAATGAATTGATTCATAATAAATTCCAACTTTCCCTTCGTACTTTGCCGGCTTAGGACGGTCAAAACTACGTCAACTAACATACATTAAAAAAAACATTTACGTACTTAGCTTGTGCATTGTTTTGAAACCTTATTTGTCGGTAAAGTGACAGAGGGTAAACGGGTGCTCTTCCACGGGCTTGTGCATGTGCTGGCACGTGAAAAGACGAAAAATCCAACAGGTTCTTAGTGGTTCTGATGGAATGAGACCCCGTGAAGGAATAGGGTCGTTTGGGTTGCGGCGATGGAACATTTCACGAGTTCATACAACCATTTGTGGGTATTGTTGGTTGGTGTACCTAGCCTGCACATTACGCGGTCGAGGCATCGTGTACACAAACACACAAATACCTAACACTTAATACACTGCAATCCAAGCACCGTATGACGCGAGCGGCGAGTACGGCGATTACATCACGGGATCAATAAATCAATTACGCGTCAATGCACCTGCGCAGTCGTTATGACACTGGTTCCGGGTTCACGTTGCGGCGGGAAGCAGACCCCGCGCGGGGGTGATATTCGTATTTTTGCGAGTGAGGGAGTGGGACGGAGAGAGTTCAGGGAATCCCGCCGGACGGCATGTCTTTTAGCCCATTGTTATTATTACTTGTAAGGAAAAACCCGCGCGCGCGCAGGTGATGTTTGTTTACATTTCGCTTTGCGCTGTACGGCGCTTTAAGATTTTGATACTTCAACATTTATTGGCGTTAACGAAGTATTTTGTTTTAATTACTTTAAGTGTTTATTTGCAATAATAAGCCTTGTGCAATTTGACTTACTACATTTTTAAGGTTTTCCTTAATTGCATTAATAATATTTTTGATTTGCGTATTAATAGCCCTAATGCAATCAGTATCGTGAGTAGTGCCTTAGGTTAAAATAATGCCCATGACTTCAATTCCACCCTGTATATGTATATCATAAGTGCATATATATATTATTTTATGTATTTGTGTACCTAGTTTTAACAGGTTTTTTTTTATCATTGTTCCTCTCAACCGAAGCACCTGCCATCTAATATCTTCACCACCCCTGGTCTTTGTACCTTTTTATGCTTAAATTTATGTTTAAATAAATAAATTGTGTCTCGGTATCGGCTAAGATAAAAAAAATGAAATCGCAAAAAAAATCAGCTGTTCTCTACATTTATGTTCGCATAACTCGTCAAAATGTAGGAAACATCTGATTTTTTTTTCGCGATTTCATGTTTGGTCCCATAGTAAAAGTTGTTTGTAATGATGAGTATAATGGCCTCTTTTCAGGTCCGACACCATTTAAATGACACCTTGTATAAATATGGGTAATAATTGCAAAATAAATGTCTATTCTATTCTCCGTACAAGAAACTGTTTGACGTTTGTTATGACCATCGACAGCCAGCCATGACAGGTTGGAGAGATGACGTTTATATAACCTAGAATTTGTCAAAACTGTGATTGTTGTATAAAAAGCCAAAGTCGTAAGAAGTTAAAAGAAAGAAATGAAACGCAAAGTAACACCGAAAGCCACGAAGTCAAAACGAACGAGACCACAACGAGACTGTAATGTCATTGTCAACAACCTAGAATTTTTACTCCAGAAGTACCTACAAATCTACAATCCACAAAAGTAGAATATATTTTTTAACGATGAATTGAATCGTCACACTTTCTTGTAATTAGCCAAAAAAGTTATACATAATAGCATAGATATACATGCCTTTTATAACTAAATAAAGAACGTCTACGTGATATTATTATGATAAAATGTAACATGATTTCTGGACGAAAGCAGTATGCAAGCAAGACGACGCCATGTTCAATAAATTATGGCAATAGTTTGAAAAACTATTATTTTTTGTGCCGAAGTAATCAGGGAAATATTCAGAAAAGAATATTTTTCCACAATTCGTGGAATTATTTCCTATTTATTCACTACCGTACAGTTTATGCCCGAAAATGTAACATCTCCTTTCCCAATCAACTTTGAACCTTACGCTTTAGCGATAAAGTTGAAAATCTATTAAGAAATTTGGCAGAATGTAGTAGCTTGATGTGCTGGCGTCTGTTTATTATATTAATGTGTCCTAGTTATACAAACTACACCATACAGTAAATCAGTTAAAGTGCGAGTTAATTTGGCATTGTCGTGTGAAATAAATTGGGTCTTGGGCTATTATATATTGCTCATTGAGTTATTGCGTGTTGCCCCTTTTATTGTTAGCTCGATATTGGTCCGTGATTCGTTTGAAACTAGCGACTCGCCACACGGTTTTTATGACTTTCCAAAACAGCGAGATTACTTTATTATATGTTAGTTTAATGTAAATGTATTATATACATAAACCTTTCCGAGTAAATTCTCTAAATTAGATGAAAGCCGCATTTACTACCGTAAATCCGTTGTAATGTTTAGAAGAACAACGCGGTTTCGCGAACAGACACGAAAACGACTTTAATTTATAATAGTGGTTATTGGGGATGGGAAATCTTTTAGTTAGCATTTTATTTCTTGTTCTGAATTTTTGTATAATTACATCTTGGTACTACTTTTTTTTGGTTATAAATGGCATCTCGCAGTTCAACCTTTGAGGTTGTCGTCTTCTTAACCAGGATTTCTTGTGGATGCCTCAATAAATTAAGGTCTTCAGCCAGGGCGAGCGCGCATCGCAGCCGGCGGAGTGAAATTTAGAGTAGTTTTATTTTATTTATTCAAAATCAAATGATCAATATTTGTTTTTTGTTTTATTGATATTACCTACTTAGGCAATTATTGAAAACTATTTTGGTATATAAAATACTACGTAAAAATGGTGTAAAAGTTCAGAGATATGCAAACTCGTTTTCAATAGAAAATTGAATTAGGTCCAGTAATTTTTTCTTAGTTATATGGCATATAACGAAAATGTATTCTATTATTATAGAAGTATATGATATTTGTGATATGAAAAAATTGTTTTGATGAGTTTTTCCGTAAACATGCTTCAGAAGAACGATTATTGCTAAATACATAGACAAATAATAAAAAAAAAGCTTTAATATTATTTTAGAAGAGAAAACGAACTATCTTTACCAATTAATTGATATTTATACCAACCAACGAATTCAATTTCAACGAGGAAATCATGTATCTTCGCGCATTTTTGTAAGAGGTCTCTTAATTTTGAAATAATAATTACAAAAAAAAAATATTTTTGTTTTTTCTTTGAAAATAAGTAAGTATAGATGCTATTAAATTAACAACACAAAAACTCAAAATATTTGGATGTTTATTTTGTAAACAACTTTAACAACGTTGAGGAAGCTGTCAGTAAAATGTTTTTAATAACGGCCCAGAACCGGAACAATAAAAGCTTCAATAAGAGTGATTACGGTCTCGCTAAATATCACGATGAATTAATAATTATTATGTAACATTAATAAAAATGTAGATATTATACCAATAAACTGTCTCGAATAATTTATCTCAAAATTGTTGAAATGCGCATCAAAATCTGTTGCGTAGTTTAGAAGAACTACGCGGTCAAAGACAGTCACGAAAAGCGATTTTAATTTATAAAATGTATACATGGGGTCTTTGTCTCTACTTTATTATAGATGCCGAGAAAACCATTACACTGCAACGCATTGAAAACCTAACACATTTTTTATTAACTACATTATTTTAAACTTTCCAAATCAAAAGTCATTTATTCAAATTGGGCTGAGAATCAGTACCTTTCGAATGTTAAAATTACTTAGAACAGTCCCCCAAAACGCCTGCCCTTCACCACTTCCTAGTGCTCTCGCAGGGAAGAAGAAGTGGCGCAAGAACCTCCCCAGCAGCACAGCTGTCTGATCAGAAATAATTAACACAATGAGACACAGAACATTAAATTACATAATTTGCCACATTTCAGCTAGCCACGCCAATATACCAACAAATAAAATGCTACTATTGCCAAGTGGTTCAGTACACTTCGTATTGACTGTACAAAGCCTCAGAAAAGATAACAGAGGTCGCCCCAACCGCTTTATCTTTTATTCTCGAACAGCAGCTTATATTATTTGCAGAATATTATCCGTTATCTTTTCATTCTTTTATCAAAAGATACAAATGCGAGAGGAACTTCCAATTACGCCATGTTTGATGTGATATGATGCGCTATCTAAAAATGGAACGTTGTCATGTTAGAGTGTTGGTACTTCACTATTTGGAACTGATATTAAAATATTGATAAAAACCTGCCGATCGATTCTGTAAAAATCTCACCGTGAAAAGTTAGGTGAAGTGAGTTTAGAGTGACCTGTCAAGAGTATCAATCCCTAGCATCAGAATGACACTGACAGCTCACTCCACGCTCACTTCACCTAAGTTTTCACGGTGAGATGGTTACAGAATCGCACTGCGGACGTCTATTTTTTTTTTTAATTGCACATGTGTGTATGTCGTGATTCCATGGCTTTAGCTGGCTATCTTTTTATTACTAAAATTTGAACGCTTTATTTATAAATGTTGCTTTAAGTTAAGAGATGTTTAATAGTCAAAAAAGTATGATCAAACAGTTGCAAATCCTAACGCAACGTTAACGCTTTAGGTAACGTTTTTAAATAAATCTCTGAATGAAAAACGCGAATTCTATGACGATCCTTGTTTACTGTTTGTTATTTAATGCGAGCATAAATAAATAATCCTAAATGAGAATATGAACATTTGTATGCTCATTTAGAATTATGGGTAGTTTCTGAAATTTACTGTTCATTTTAAATCAGACGCTCGTTGCTTTATAAAACGTTTGTTTTTATGTTATTTTTATCGCGCAGTTGCAAAGCAAATCGTACCTATCGATTCACAAAATGACTAATGAACTGCCTTGTTAGCCTGATTTCCTTTGAAACTCTTCTGTGAAAAAAGTGTCTTTTTTTTACCAAGAAGTTATAGAAAGATTGTGTTACAATAACTAAGAATGAACAGAAGCTTTTTTACAACTTTATTAATACTGAAAAAAAAATGACAGTATCGACGTTTCAAAGTGAAGCCGACTATATGGAGGACCGATATTGTTGTATGCGACTATTAAAATACACAAATTAATTACAAGAAAAAAAAAAACTAGAGATTTTTATGATTTTAAATAATCACACTAAAGTTTGTGAGTGTGTGTGTTTATATGTTTGTTATTTCTTCAAGCAAAGACTCCTGAACGGATTGGATGAAATTTGGTACGAATATAGTTTATAACCAGCATTAACACATAGGATATTTTATTTTTATTCCGATATTTTCACGGGATCGACAACTATGCGCGTGAAACCTCGGGGTGCAGCTAGTAATTATAATTAATTTCTCAATACTTGTTTAAATGTCCTAATCTTGTTATGTTACAGATAGATATATTCTACCTACTGCCTACTTACTTAATTTTTTTTGACAAAATAAAACGTTAATCAAGCCGAGCATTTAAATAATTAAAATAAAATTATATGAGTTAAGAAGTTTATATTCCCGAATCGATTTTAACTATAGTAGGTATCGGATTATATAATTTTGTAAACGATCATCATTTTTCTATTATGATTAACTTTCGCGGTGAAAGCTCATAGATTTAATCCTATCAATAAAAATATTTTACAACGGAAATCAGTGACCCAGATATTCATATCAGGACTATCGATAACCATAATTGTATTAGTTATATCGATAAACATTTATTTTTACAGAAAACATCACTGTTTCGTACTATCATGAGCTTATATATATTATATTACTATGGACAGCTTGGAAATAATATCGGATTTCATGATTGATCCATTAATATCTGACGTCAAAAAGCAGCATAAATATCTAAAGTGAGTTAGTAGAAATGTCAATTAGAACCGGTGATTTTTCTTTTTTAGGATTCCGTACCTCAAAAGAAAAATACGGAACCCTTATAGGATCACTTTGTTGTCCGTCTGTCCGTCCGTCTATCAAGAACCTTTTTCTCAAGAACGCGTGGAGTTATCAAGTTGAAATTAACATCAAATACTCATGGCTGCTATCTTTTGAAGCAGTGAAAAAATTAAACTTCTAAATCAACGCAATCAAAAGATTTTTGACACTCGCAAGGCAATCAAAACCTACACCCCGTACATCCCGTTGACCTAGAATCATGAAATGCAAGAAGCAATGTCATGTAGCACAAGTAATCCGAAAACCGTAAATTTGTAGTTACATACCTACTTTACATTATAGGCTGATTATATATGTTATGTACCTATACCTACTTTGTACAGAACCCTCGATGCGCGAGTACGACTCGCACTTGATCGGTTTTTTTTTTGGTAGCTGAGCCGATGTCGACTATTCTGCTAATATCAATTATTCATCTTAAACTAGACTCCATCAAATAGTATTCTACTGCATTTTTTTTTTGGCCGCCACAGCATGCATGGTTTCGTTCAATCATACTTTTTAAATTGGTCGCGTCTGTCTATCGCGGTAATTATCCCCTTTCTACACATAATTATCTTTATATCTATATCTTTAATGTATATTGTAGGTACTTTTATTATCTCTTTTTTTTATTTCTATACATATGTATTTCTTAATCTATATAATAGACTTAAAATAATAATAATAATATGTACAAGTATATAAAAAGTAGGGGAAATAATCAAAGGGCATAAAAAAATTCGTCCGCATCGCTGTCAACAGGAAAAGTGCCCAAAAGGCTGCCAGCATTGCCACATTGTATGGCGATGCTGATTCTTTGGCCAAAAAGTAGGCCAGCTCTCTGGTCACGTGAAAAAAATATATCTATCTTTATCTAAGTATTATCTCTTTCCCTTTCTCTTTTGCCTTTTACTATATACACTTAATTTTGTAACTTTCCTCTGATTAAGTGCTAAAATAAAGTGCATTATAAATATTTTTCTAACTACTACAAATTTTTACCGACAGACCGATCCTATGAAATATTTTATATAGCTTTAATTACAGAAAGTATGTGAGAACAAGAGCAGTCTAGAAAGTTTTATTTTCAGTCAGTTTAAGCCAGTAAGCTTTCACGCTTAAAAACTTGTTATAGGTGTACAGTTTTAGCCATTTTTAACAGACTTCAAAAAAGGAGGTTTTGTATTCGGCCCGTATGTATGTATGTATGTTTGTATCTCAAAAACTAATAAGTAAACCGATTTTGATGATTTTTTGACTAACGTGATCTACATACTTTCAGAAAGTTTTTAGTATATAAGACACTAGTGGCTCGTCCCGGCTTCGCACGGGTGGAAAAAAAAGCCTATAATAATCAGTGATAATGAAGCAATCAAATAGTGAAAGAATTTTTAAAATCGGTCCAGTACTTTTTGAGCCAATTCGTTACAAACATACATACAAATCTTTCTTCTTTATAATATTATAGTATAGATTAGGTAATTGTTCTTATATACGAAGTTATATGCATAAATGTACTGCAGCTCCGGTATTTCTATGTGAATTTTTATGATTCTTCTAGTCGGTGTCTCCAATTCTTCGATGCACTAGTGTTAATTGAATTTTTATGGTGTATGTACAACTACAAAGTGAAAAATAAAAACTTTTTTACCAAAAAAACAAGTTTTAAGCTTTATGGACGTTATTCCTCTAGACAATGTATCGTTAACTGTATTTATTCAGTAGGTCGTTTTAGGGCGATGTTTAGGAACAATTACTTACATTAGAATGAGTAAATAAATAATTGAATGGACCCTAAGAGTTCCTTCTTTTAAGTGTTACTTAGTTGATTGCCAGAGTGGCATTTAAACTTAGAATCCGCCCCTTAAATTACCCACTGACCAGTATTTTATATGCAGCGACTGACTCTGACCTCCACAACCCAGTTACTGGGTAATACGATACCCCTTGGTGAGACTGGTTGTCTGACTTTCAGGCTTCTGACTACCCTCTAGCAACTAGAGTCTCTATATGTACTATATGTTCATCCATCCACGGACCGACCTGGGCGAGCGTAGCTTAACCTCTGATCGACCCGTGCCGTTGTTATTACTTAACCACGAGCCCGTCGAACTTTAATTACAATATAATCTACTAGCGGCCCGTCCCGGCTTCGCACGGGTGGCAAAAAAAAGAAAAAAAAGCCTATATTAATTAGTGATAATGTAGCATTCAAATGGTGAAAGAATTTTTAAAATTGGTCCAGTACTTTTTGAGCCAATTCGTTACAAACATACATACAAATCTTTCCTCTTTATAATATTAGTATAGATTATTATGTCAACTTCGAATAAAATATAATGATGTTAAATAAATGATATCAGAAAGAAATGTAGAAAATTTGATAATACTCCATTAAATGTAGGAATCGCACAGAGTAAATGAAACTAACCACACAAACAGAAGAATAAGTAATAAAAAAGTGTCAAAAAGAATCGTCCGATTTTCCGGATAACACCACGATTCTCTTTGTATGCGGAAAATTCAAATAAGAGCGATGATGAATTTTGAAAAAAGAAGTCTTTTGACGATGGAGCAAGCGTTGGCTGGCATAATGACATTATGGAACTTACCGGTTTGAACCAGATTTTAGTCGTTAAAACTTTCAAACTGTATACTCCTGCTATGCGGAATTAAAATGACCGGTTTAGTATTACTAATTGTTAGAGGTTAGGTGAGAGTTTGAGCCAAATTGGGAAGTTAGTAAAGTTAAACAACGAAATGTGATCCCTTTTTTACCCTCTAACGATAACTATTGTTTTGTAATGTTAAGAAGAGTAAAATAAAAAAAAATAATAAATAAATAAAATATAAATATTTGGTATTTCATGTCTCTGTAATCCTATAGCTGAGTCTTGGCTTAAGATTTAGTAAACGATAAAAGTACCTATAGGAAACAAATGGGCTTATTTAGTCCTCGTGCTCGCTCCTAGAAGCCAATATAAGATTTTTAAAAATAAATATAAGATTAAAAAATTACGTGCATATATGATGCGGTTTTACGTGAGTTTTTATTTTATCTATTGATATTTTTTTTTTGTTTTTACAAACACAGTCAATAGTATTAAGTAATAACTAAGAAGTCACGATTTAAAAATTTGCTATAACTTGGCAAAATAATAGTTGAGCATAATAACAGCTTAAAGAGCCCTTGCTGATTTTAAAATCTAAAACATAACATTAAAATATTTTCATTGAAATAAATACCCAACAAAAGGTTTAATGAATCCTCAAATAATAAAAATATAAGGTCACAAACCTTTTTAGGCGACTTGCTTCTTCTGAGGTTCCACTGAAACACTCGCAAACTGCCACAAACAATAAAAGTTCCGTTCTCTATGTCAACTAAAATCCACAGTCTATACCTTATTCAAAACAATCACGAAGAAAAAACTACGCAACGTCTAATAAAACCAAAACAAAAAGAACGCACTTTTTAAATCTGTTCAAGCTATTTGAAATTCGAACGGAGAAGAACAGTCTCAATATTCATGTGGAAAATATTTTTTAACTTTGTTTTTTTTTTTAGTTCTTTGGTTTGGCTGTGGAAAACTGCTTACAGCCAAGTTTTGCTGTTTATCGTGTTGTTGACGGCTGATACCGGTACAGAGGTTCGCATCGGACGCTGGCTGTATACAGACTGAAAGTAACGTAGCGAACGCTCGCCTACGCTGTCGCCCGCTTAAGCCGTAAAGACTAGTGTACACTTCTTTATTAGTTGCCAGACTTTATTAATATTTAGAATTCTGATCTTGAATAAAACCTCTTTAGATGAACTTATGCGAAAAGAAGTTAGGTATGTGTTGCTTCGATAAAATATTATCTGGTTTACGGACTCCGTAATGTTATTGTCGGGAACTTAACTCGCAAATTTTCATGCAAACATAGTAGAACCTTTAGCTTGCGATATGATAATGTTATCCAAACTTGCCTATCGTTTCATAAATGCCAGACACGGAGTTTCGAGATCTTGGCTCCTAGCCAATCTCAACATTAACGTAGTAAAAAGAAATAATTTTTCTTACATAAAACTGAGAGATATCAAATTAATCAATCATGGAATGGATTCGAAGCAGTTGCTTGCGAAAGTTGATTGAAATAGTTTAATGCGATTCAATAAATTGTTGGCGGAAGTAGACTGCAGTTTGAGAGTTTATTTGAATTCTATGGTTAGTTTTAATAGCGGTCTAAGTTTTCCAATTCTTGCTAATTTGCTAGTAGGTACCTAATATCTAACAGTTATGTTGACTGCTTCAATGGTCTAGTGATCGCAAACACAACTGCAAAGCTTGTAGTTCTGGGTTCAATTCAAAGGTTGGGCATAGTGTTATCAGGTGTTCTCATGATGTTTGCTATGTTAATTCAAATACAATAATACATGGCAAGGGCACAGGGCTATGCTTGGAGTTCCCTGCGTGAACGAATTAGAAATGAAGAAATCCGCAGGTAACCGACGTAGCCCGAAGAATTACCAAACTTAAGTGACAGTGGGCAGGGCACATTGCTCGCAGAACAGATGGCCGATGGGGCCGAAAGGTTCTGGAGTGGCGACCGCGTACCGGAAGACGTAGCGTTGGAAGGCCTCTCACTAGGTGGACCGTCAACCTTGTGAAGGCCGCAGGAACTAGTTGGATGCTTAGAAGCACAAAACCGAGAGGCCTATGTCCAGCAGTGGACGTGTTTCGGCTGAAATGATGATGAATATAAGCCAATTGAAATCTAACTTGCAACTTATGTGTGTATTAAACACCTGAGAAGAAACCTTTGGGGAATGCAGGCTAATTTAATTCAATGTACACTTAAGGAAATTACAACCCGCAATCCGACTTCAATCCGAATTGGGAATGTTCGTCATTCTGACGGATAGAATTCGGATGTAGTGCCACAGAATACCTAATAGTACTTCGTACAGAATGGCCACTCCCTACCCCGCGCTGACATCAGATACCGCACCTCACCCCGCACACCCGCGACATTATCGGCGGTTCATTAGTTCGGGGCGCTCACAAAGAACCGCAGCACTGTACTGCTGTCACGAACACACAATTTTGCTATTTAAAAGTTTTATCTGAGTTTTAATCACGATGGTTCGATATTGTGATGCTTTTCCGAATTTGTATTTACATAAATGTTTGTAAGATATCGCATTTTAATACCATGCGATATAATAACCGATTATTTATAGTCAAGGTCATTTAAACGAAAATATTATATTGTAAGCAATATTTAGCTAAGTACCTTATTTGTATGGGTATTCGCTCTGGGATAGCAACATTTAGTGAAGTGGAACTGATGATGAAGACCACAGATGGCCACCGGGACTACTCAATAATAAGTATTTCAGAGGTTGCGATTCGATTACTTTAATATGTTTGCTAAGCACAATTTATGCTCGTCACAATGCGAATGATGAAATGGAGCTGATGATGGAGTACCAAGAGAACTTCTCAACAATTAACGTCCCTGCATCGGGAAAAGCAATATTTTGTACAAGGCGATGAGCAAGTTGACATTAGGCTATTGTAACTTAGATACTTTATAAACAGACCCACTAAAAAGCGAGAAATAAAAACTTGTGAAAAATAACTTTAATTTCGTAAGTCGGTGGGAATAAACTAAAATACAGATCCAAAGACACCGACATCCGAAATTAAAGTTATTGTTAAAAAGTTTTACATTTATTACTTAACTATTATAATATTATTTTTATTTCATTACGAACCCGACTAATTAGATAAACAATCAAACTAGTCATTTCTAGTCGCGTCGTCGTCGTTCCCGCCATTTTTTTACGCTCCGCACGACAACCAACCCTATTAGAGTTTACGCACACATTTGCACGTGTACCAACGTCATTTGGCTATGTAGTAGTAGTAGGTAATTATTTTGCGCGCTTTGTACGGAGTGTCCGGGGTGTGGTAGTGCGTAACCCCTCATACAAATAGGACTACGGTCACTTTGGACCGGCATTCTTCGGATTCGGATCGGATGTAGTGCGTAAAATTTTACTAGTATTTTAAAAAGTGTGTGAGTTACATTTGTCACAGAATGTAAAAAACAATGTATTTAAAAAAAAATGTGTATGTATAAATTAAATTAGCAACCAGTTTGATTTTATCTAGACTCTAGATTGTCCTATGGAGCAGGACCAGCATGTTTCCAAACATTGTTATCTTGGATATAATCCTCCAATTTGTAATATCATTGTTTACAAAGTGTACTTATAATATGAGTTTTAAATTTTCTTTCATTTAATTGTAATATATCAAAAGGTATTTTGTTGTAGCATTTAACACAGTACCCCATAAAAGATGTTTGCACTTTAGATAATCTGAAAAAAGGTTGATCTAATTTATCTTTATTTCTAGTATTAAAATGATGTCTATTACCTACCTAACTTCGTAACTTTACGGCACCACTTGCTGCTCCGCCATATACAGGGTTATTTATAAAACACCAGCAACCTTTTAAGAGGTCATTGTACTCATCATTATGAACGTTCGGGCGCCATTTTAGTAGTGAAGAAGATTTTTTTTTTTCGTTTCCTTTCTTTCGCTACAAAATAAAACAACTTTTACTATGGGACCAAACCTGAAATCGCGAAAAAAAAAATCAGCTGTTCATCTTCGTCTATATCGTCAAAATGTAGGGAACAGCTGATTTTTATTTCGTGATTTCAGGTTTTGGTCCCATAGTAAAAGTTGTTCATAATGATGAGTACAGTCAACAGCAAAAGTAGATGATGAAAATCAGAAATTCAATACTAATGAACGGAGTTCGCGTCAGAACTGTGTGGCGTCGAAGTGTCGTTATGTGATTGTAAATTACAGCAAACATTTACTACTTCGACGCCACTCAGTTCTGACGCGAACTCCGTTCGTTACTTAGTATTAAAATTCTGATTTTCATCATCTACTTTTGCTGTTGACTGTACAATGACCTCTTAAGAGGTTGCTGGTGTTTTACAAATAACCCTGTATATTTCATCATCATCATCATCAGCCGAAAGATGTCCACTGCTGAACAAAGGCTTAGACCACCAAGTCGGACGACAATCCGCCACTTGCATCCATCGGTTGCCCGCGACTCTCACGATGTCGTCGGTCCACCTAGAAGGAGGCCTGCCTACGCATATATATTTTTATTAGTGTTAAATTAGTAGCTAGTGTAAATAGTTACTTACGTATTTTTTTGCTATTGTATATAAGCATCACCTGTCAATATTCAATAAGTTGCTAAGTACCTGATTTGTCTCCAACTCCCCACGACCATCTTTCTACTGGAATAGCTGGCTGGCAAATATAAGAGATAACTATAGTTACTTATTTATACGTTAAGTTATTTGTTTTTATAAATACTTAAACGATATTGGAGATAGTTGGTTGTCCTTATATTTTCCTAGAGGGAACAAATCTAAATTATAAGTAGTCAATAATAGTTAGGCAAGTGTAGTTGGTGCGGTGACTTTCATACAAACGTATATATGCTTTGCGAATTTGATCTTTATTAGCTACCAGAATTGTTGCACTGACAGGTCTCAGGAACGCATTCTGTCGACGGCGGGACTGTAAGTAACTGGGTATTTTCAGTACCCTAACCTACTTCCCTAAATACAGAAATATCTACCCATATAATTTTCAGTACCACTCCTCTCGGCTCGTTACTTTGTTGATGATCCGACGTTATATACCATTATATCATAGCTTCATGACCTTAAAATATTCTCTACCTCGAAAGACGGTACACCGAAACTGTAAAATTTTCCAAATCAACTTTGAACCTTATGATTTAGCAATAAAGTTGAAATTCTATTAAATAAATTTTACAGATTGCAGTAGCTTGATCTGCTGGCGTCTGTACCTTTTCGCTTGTTATCTCGAATGCTTAATACGTACGTCAATACTAGGTATAATATCTCGATCGTTTAGACCTTCGATATAATGATGCCTTGGCGCTGCATTTTTATTCCGTTTACTGTTAGGATTTTTGTTCAAACTCAAAGTCAAATCATTTATTTCAAATAGGCACATAAAAAGCACCTTTGAACGTCAAAATTTACATTAAAAAAATAGAATTGATTCAAGTCGCCCCTTCGAAAAGATAGTTTCGTATGCAGAAGAATGGGCAAATAACTCAATCGTTACTCTTTTAAAAATGTTTTGCAATTTGCTTTGCAAGATTTCATTAATATTAATGATCTGCATTATTTAAAAGATCTGCTGTTTCATACAAAAGTGCAATATCTACGCGTTCAAAATGTATTGAACTGCAGATTTTTTTCCAGAATCATATAGGTATTGAATCCATGGTAACAGGTGTAACGTTACAATTAACTGAGAGCTAATAGTAACTTACGGTTTGGCCCCGTAACTAACTATATTTTTTAAAGTAAGTTACTACACTTGCGTGCAAAAAAATCGACCCACCCCATGCTCTAAAGAGACACGATATCTCAAAAATGGTAATGAATATAATTTATTATGTTATATTGTGTGAAGGTAAGTACTGTACAGTTTATTTGAACTATACATTATTTTGTTCAAGGTAATACTAGGTAATACTCTTGACAAGATCGACTTGATTCTTCAGATGTCCTCATCACTCACTTTTGCTCGGAAAAAGTTCGTGACTTTTTTTGTCAATGAAATTTAAAAAACGTAAAACTGTGTTACTTTCTGATTACTTAATCAAAATTGAACTTGATTTTCTAACGGACTTCAAAAAAATGAGGTTCTCTATCAAACCCTATATTAGTAAGTTCGCGATTTTCTTAAAAACGAATGAATCAGTTTTGATAATTCTTTCTCTAATGTAATACATAGTTTCAGGCAGGTTTTAATACTAATATTAGGTTATTGTTAGTAAAACTTGTTGAATTATATTGTTTCAAAGCAAAGAGCATGGGGCGGGTCGATTTTTTGCACGCAAGTGTATTAGCTCTCAGCTAATTGTAACGTTACAGTTTAACGTAAGTTAACTGTTTAAGGGGATTTTTTGAGATGGGTCAATATGGAAAAATCTGAAACTATTAGAGGTAGAGGAACCACGTACGTTTTCAATATCAGAGGACTCGCTGATGCGTACTAATCTTTAAGGGGGCTACATGACCTAAAGGTGCGGTCACTATCGGACCGCATAGAAAAGAAAGAGAAGCGCGATGACACAACGCTGGTATTTTTTGCAAAATATGAAGCAATTATCTATTTACAAAAAAACTATTGATTAGACAAAAAAAAATTAAACACTATTACGTTAAGATGTTGCTTATAGAATAATCTGACAAAAAAACAGAATGATTGCATGTTTATTATTATGGTTTTTAATCGATAAAATAAGCTTTTAGAAGTATTTTCGTGATTTTGTTCTATCGTATCAAATAAGTTGTATTATGTTTTCAACACACTATCTACCTAGCATATATCCTGACGAATATCATATATTTTGATTTTGTTTACTGTGGTCGATGATATATATAATAATAGCCTCCCCGACCGATTTCGGCCCCGGTGGCCAATCTCAATGGAGATTAGCCAGGTACGCAGGAGATATTGTAGTGCACAAGTGTGTGCGCAGACACAGGTGCACTCTCTCTTCCCTCACTCTCATAGTCCGATGGGACGGCAATCCGACACGACCGGAGAGAGATCAGGCGCAGGACCAACGGCTTAACGTGCTTTCCGAGGCATTACAAAACTTGCGTTTAGGTCCTGTAGTCCCCATAAAGATACTACGTACTATTTTTCCAATTTTTTATGAGGCAACTTGTAGGTACAGACGCCAGCACATCAAGCTACTACAAACTGTCAAATTAATTTGATAGATTTTTAACTTTATCGCTAAAGCATAAGGTTCAAAGTTGATTGGGAAAATTTGACAGTTTCGGGTAGCCTCATGTGCTGGCGTCTGTACTAGGTTCTTTAAGTCCTTTTGGTGAGCGGTTAAATTGGGGTACATTTTGCGCGCAAATTTTTTTTTAAGCAAAGTACTAATTTAAATTGGCAGTCAATTTCATAATCAATTTCATATTTACCTCCTATACTTTACCTCCTAGTAGGTAGGTACGTTCCTATGCGGTTGGCCATTGAAATATTGAGTGCACAGCAATTTTCACAAGCCAATAAGCAAAGTTTTATCGCACGATAAATTCGCTTTGTTATAATATTTTACTCGGGACAGACGAAAACCCATTTCACAAAGAACTCGAACGAAATATTTATTCGCGAAGTAAAAAGTTGACAATAACATTTCTTTGGGAGACCCCATAAAAAAGAAAGAGTACCTAGTTCTCTTGATTTACTTATATTGGAATGAATAAAGCATTTCTTGGTCTGTATAAAAAATCTATATAAAGTTTTTATTTTGCTGTATAGACAGAAGGTATATTGAAAGGGTACAAAAAAAAAGAAAACAACATAATTCTTTTTGTAATTCTGTGAGAAGGAGGGATTTACAAACTCCCTCCTTTTCACAGAAAGGAGACCTGTGTCCCAACAGTGGGAACATTATAGGCTGATTATGCTAAGCTTCTTCTTGGTCGTATCGATGATTTCATTTATACCTTTTAAATAAGGTTTGACCAGAGGGGAATTCCCGTAATTTTATGAACGTTCACAGTCTGAGGGGCAATTCCCGTAATTTTTAAGAGCGTTTACAGTCTGAGGGGCAATTCTCGTAATTTTTAAGAACGTTCACAGTCTGATCTCAGTCTGTTCTCAGTCTGAATCTGTCAAAAATACTTCTAATTTCCCTACATTTTGATAAGTTTTTGACATTTATTTGTCGCCGAGATGAGTCTGCGACTAGATTTTGAATGTTTTAAATTACGAGAATTGGCCTACTGATCTCAGTCTCAATCTGTCAAAAATTCGTCCAATTTCCCTACATTTTGACAAGATATTGACATTTGTTTGTCGCCGAAATGAGACTGCGACTAGATTTTGAACGTTTGGCCTTCAGAATTCGGCCACTTCGAGCGTTAACTTTGGCCTCGCAAAAGTCTAAACTGAAAAAAATAATATAAAACAAAAGCAAATCAGTAACAGCCGAATTATTTTTTGAATTCGGAAATTGCAATGTTGACTTATAAAAATACAAAGAATCAAAAAAAAACAAAAAGAAAAAAAGAAAGAAAAGAGAAAGTTGCCAGTGAAAGAACCAAAAAGTATTCATTTAAACCTGAACTTCCTCAACAAAAAGTCTGTTGTAACAGATGCGACGTTTAAATAAATAATAAAAAGTACCTTCAAGAAACTCATGCATTTCTTTTAACAATTAGGTAGGTACTACGAGTACTACCATTTCAGTAATGTAACGTATTTAGCATCAGAACGTGAAGTAATGGGCTGTGCAAACAGTCTACACGATAACTAGGTTTTATTTAAGTGAGCAAAAAATATGAGGAGCTAAGGGCAAGAGCATGTCCTGTTGCACTTTCCAAGTGTTTTTATTTTTATCACAGTGTAAACAGTTAATAAAATAGAAATATTTTATTGTCCAGGTAATACAATAATCAGGTTCATAGGTCAATAGCTAACTGAGACGACTTAGCCTAAAGTACCACCTACAGCTAGGTTACAATATATATTATTTGCCAGCGAGCCCCAAACTAGACAGTGCGTAATTGCGTATATCATAAGGCAGTCCCAGTCCGCATACGGAAATTCAATCAAATTTACCCAATACTTTAGTCTCTATAGCTAGTCAAAGATTGGCAAAACCCATAGTTGGCCTATCTCTGCTATTTCGTCAAGTTTAAAAAAGTCACTTTTTATTCGAAGCTAGGATTTATTTGATAAGTCCAAAATACTCTTAAGCATTATTATTGCCAGTATTTTCATTTATTGTCGTATTGCTGTCTTTTCATTGTATATCTAGATCTACTTGTCAACAAAATAACTACATCGGTCGAATTAATATGCTATCTACAATAAGACTATAAATGATTACTAACTACTTAAACATATTCGTTACTGTTTTTATCTGACACTAATTTAATTTATTTAAGTATGCATACACACGTCACGTTGCACTATAACACCGATTTACATCCGTCACGTCACACATCAGCAGTGCTATTCTGTAAAAATCTCACCGTGAAAACTAAGGTGAAGTGAGCTGTCATTCCACCTGATGTTAGGAATTGCCCTCCATTCATAGTTCACTTCACCTATCACGGTGAGATTTTTACAGAATCTATAGGCAGGTCGAGTTTAACACAAGCGTCAGGCACTAGTTGTCTGGCATTTTTGCTGAACTGGGCCTTTTTGGCGCGGCCGTGAGGCACACTTTCCAGCTAATTTCTTACACCGGACTTTACACATATTTTTATCTGGTGTATTGTGTCTTTTATTCTGTGCTAAATAAATGTATTTCCTTTCTTTTCTTTATTTATTTTCTTTTCTTTTTTTTCCTTACTTTCTTTCTTTTCTTTCTTTGTAACTGCATTTTTTAATTTCTTTTTTGATAGCGATAAAGTTGCATTCCATTCTGAGGCGGGTTGAACTTGTCATTTTCGTTTTATCAATCATACCTAGATATTAAATGATTGAATTGGACGTAGGATTCAATTGGATAGAAAATGGAAATACAGTTTTAGGTTAAACACGCGTAGGCAGAATCTGGATCCAGTCGTGCGGCGAAAGTTGCACAATCTCTTTGAACAATATGCTGGGAAAGTTAGGGAGTTTGTGACCGTTACCAGGAAAAGTAACTTCCACTGGTTTTGAAATAAGGATAAAAGCAGGCGGATGATGTTCTTATGATGATAATTCTTGAATATTTATAAGTGACAAAAAAGCGGTAACGATGAACAATGTTCTGGATTTTTTACCACTATCTTGCCAGGTGCTAAACGATTATATAGGGTCAAATTAAATTAGCTAGCGAAACTCCGAAAACGTGGATATCGATATCTAAACATGATGAAATATAAATAAATTAATATGATGATTTTATCGTGGGGTCATCGACAGTAGTTAGTGAATATGTAATTTAAATATCTGTTTAAAAAAATCAGTTTTTTTTTTATAAACTTCACAGACGTGATTGGTAGCATTTAACAAAACACAATACAACATATTTTCTTAACTCGCACTTCAAGTAACAAAACTACCAGCAGCGGTCGTTAACCCCTAAAAAAGACATTTTAATTCCTTTTTATTTTATCGTGTTTAAAAATATTTGCAGTTTCGCTAGTTTATTTAATTTGACACTGTATAGGTGAAACTTGCACACATTAGCCGAGAAGCAACCAATTCATTCATGGTTGGAAGATACCCGAGATAAACAAACTCTAGCAAGATCTACTCCTTTACACAGTGTTTTCGGAAAACTAACATTGCATTATTATTATCTGATCCTCTCCAAATATCATTGACTAAATTACAAACACTGTAGAATATATCGTGGGTTAAGAACTAGAGTAGCGTAAGGGCAAAAATAAATTTTATTGAAATGAAACCGTTTTTTGATTGACTAAAAAGTTACACTATTTTGTAGCCGATAAAAAAAGCTTTATTATTAGTTAAAATCATATAGCTAACTGCTATAGATTTTGCCATAAAGGAGTTATAAGATAACGGTAGGTAAATTTGAGTTGTTTTTCGCTCTCCAGAGAAGTTGTCATTTTACCCTTACGCTACTCTAGTTCTTAACCCACGATATTATGGCGACGTCCACTTGACATAACACTTTGACATCACAAGTCAAGAGGCCATGTTGATGACAGTTACGCTTAGCTTATAAGCACTTATAGTGTCGTATACCACGATATATCTAGCGACGCCGACATCTACATTCCCACAAGAGGAAGTTTTGATAGGAAAATTGATGTCAGTAGAGTCCGCACAAATTGTGCGTCTTATTAATAAAAAATAATAATAATAATCTATTTAATTCAGAATAAAATTCCATATACAAACAAGATGTTAGTAACATACAAACTTAAAAAACTATGTTAGTAGACATTACCAATATTTATTTTATTTTTTATTTTTTTATTGCTGCGTTTCGCAGAGTTATCGTTTGCATCAACGTCTTGTTGCTGCGTCTAGAGGCAGAGTAATCGTTTGCATCTAAGTCTTGTCGCTGCGTCTAGACGCAGAGTTATCGATTGCATCTACACCTTGTCGCTGCGTCTAGAGGCATAGTAATCGTTTGCATCAACGTCTTGTTGCTGCGTCTAGAGGCAAAGTAATCATTTGCATCTAAGTCTTGTCGCTGAGTCTAGACGCAGAGTTATCGTTTGCATATACGTCTTGTCGCTGCGTCTATATGCAAAGTTATCGATTGCATCTACACCTTGTCGCTGCGTCTAGACGCAGAGTTGTCGTTTGCATCTACATCTTGTTGCTGCGACTAGACGCAGAGTAATCGTTTGCATCTACGTTTTGTCGTTGCGTCTAGACGCAGAGTTATCGTTTGCATCTATGTCTTGTCGCTGCGTCAAGAAACAGAGTTATCGTTTGTATCTACGTCTTGTCGCTGCATCTAGACGCAGAGCTGTCGTTTGCATCTCCATCTTGTTGCTGCGACTAGATGCAGAGCTGTCGTATGCATGTGCTTCTTGTTACTGAGACTAGACGCAAAGTTGTCGTTTGCACCTGCGTGTTGGTCATATTATGAGGATTTTGCCGGAATATAGCAGTTCATCATGGACGTGTGTACCACAGCGGCTCTAGTCGTCAAATAATTGGTCCAGGACATGCCGATTTTCTCACGATATTTTTCATTACCATTTTGAGAGCAGTGGTGATGAAATAAATTGTAAGTCGCGGCTGTTAGCACTGGGCCGCCACTGTTCTGTAACATGAATATTTAAATACAAGCTAATTATTGACGATTTTTATAAAAAAAAAATAAATATTTTAAAAAATAAATAAATAAAATAAATAATATTTTTTGTTAATTTTTAAATATGTATTAGTTTATTATTGTTTATGACTATTTTGTGTATTTTATCTATGGGCCTTAGTTGCCTGATAATCAAATGATTATTATTATTATAAAACTTCTCGACTAGAAACGCACACGATTTCGAAAGCCTTCGCCGAAACTTCTTTGCTGAGAAACTCAATTGGTGGTAGGTATTTTTCTTTTCTTTGTGTTTATTCGTGTTTTACACAGTCATGTGATGTTGTGGTGTATGTTAAATAATCAGTCTGTCACTATGGGTCACAAAGAAATCCCAGCAAACAAAAACCTTGGCATTCAAAGTTCGATATAAAAGGAAAAGAATGAAAAGGAAAAAGTTTTAATAATGATTCAGCGGCAAACTTTGCTTGAAAATGAATAGAAAACTAGCTTATTTGGGAAATCTTTACTACCATTATAAAGTTAGAGAGCGAATTTTACGAGTTTGTATATATGTGGAGGATTATCTCCGGAACCACAGATCCTATTTGAAAAATTATTTCACTTTCACAATTGGAATGTGCATCATTCTAGATGGCCATAGGTTTAGCTATATATTGCGTATATATAATTATATAAAAAGTAGTAGGTACTTAATAATACTAATGAAAAACTATCTTGATTTCATACAAGCTTAGTACTTTTGTTAGGTTTATTGCTCGGAACTTACGCACAACGTGTCGTGAATAGAATACCGTCTTCATATGTAAATTACACACGTTGAAAGCCGGGGCGGGCCGATAGTATTAGTATATATTAGTGTCGTGGGGATATGTAAAGGGGCTCGTGGCTAAATGATAACACCCGCATGGGTCGATCGAAGGTTAACCTACACTGAAAAAAATAAATTCTTACTACGTCACATTAAAGCGATTTCATTAAGTCTTACTGACTTTATACAGTAAGAAGAAATGTTTGTAAAACAATAAAAGTAACGTTTAATGATTGAATATACCATTAACTGAAAAAAAAAAACGTTAAAGTTTACTGTCATGACGGTAACATTTTGCCTGAAGCTTTAACTGTTTTATTTATTTATTTAATACTTCAAGCACATAAATGTACAGAGGCGGACTTAATGCCATAGGCATTTTCTACCAGTCAACCTTTAGGTGATGCAGAGACAAACAGTGGTAGGTGCAATAATGATAATTGAGATATAAATATTTTAAATATAAAGATACGCATAAACCTATTAAAACTATGATTACAATATATACCTAATTACACATATATATATCGGGGCAAAAGTATTTTCGTATTTTTCATACAAAAAAAAAATTGTTTTAGGTTTAATTTTTTATTTATTTATAATATGTATGTGCCGTTTTGATCGACGACTTGTTGCCATTTTGTGGGCAATGCCATGATCCCATTGCTGTAAAAGTTTTGAGATTTTTTTATCAAAAAAATCTGACAGGTAGTTTTCACAGTGTTCTTTTGAGGTTAACTTTATGCTTCCTAAAGAGTTCATCTAAATGAGTGCGGTCTGGCGTTGTCGTGATGAAACACCACGCCCTTCCTATTCACCAGCTCCGGCCGGTTTTTCTCAATAGCTTCTTTTAACCTCATCAGTTGTTGACAGTAGAGGTCAGAATCGATAGTTTTACCCGGCGGCAAAAGCTCATAGTGGACGATTCCTTTCCAATCCCACCAAACACACAGCATCACTTTGTTCCGAGTCAGGCCGGGCTTTGCCACGGTCTGTGGGGCTTGCCCATGCTTCGACCACGATCTTTTTCGGACATTCTTATCGTAAGTGATCCATTTTTCATCACCCGTAATCAACCGTTTAAGAAATGGGTCGGAATTATTACGTTTCAACAAAGAATCGCAAATGGAAACACATTGCATTAAGTTTCTCTCAGTGAAATCATGTGGTACCCAAATATCAAGTTTTTTCTTGTACCCAGACTTATGTAAATGCCGTAAAACTGTTTTGTGATCAACATCCAGTTCTTCAGCATAATCATAACTACTAATATGTCGATCTTGCTCCACTTTTTCAAAAATGGCACTGATTTTATCCGTGACAGGGCGTCCAGAGCGAGCTTCATCCTTCACACTAAAATTTCCTGACTTGAAACGCTTGAACCACATTTGTGCTACTCGTATTGATACCGCATTAGGTCCGTAAACCGCACAAATTTTATTCGCGGCGTTCGTCGCATTTTACCTTTTTGGTAATAAAGTTTTAATTTTTAAAAAAATTTCGTCCGTTATCAAAAAAAAAATCAGCTCTTTCGTAGATAAGTACAATACCTACGCGATCAAAAGTATGAATCAGCAATTTTTAATTATCGACGTAAATTTCAACCCAGTGGAGTTCAGAGTCAGGCGCCAGCACATCAAGCTACCCGAATCTGTCAAATTTTCCCAATCAACTATAAACGTTATGCTTTAACGGTAAAGTTGCAAATCTATTAAAGAAATTTGACAGATTGTAGTAGCTTGATGTGCTGACGTCTGTACTTATACTTAACGAATCCATGGTAACAGGTCGCGTCGATGTCCTTGCTCCCTAATTGCGTAACACACTATCAATGTCAATATATATCATTTTGAAGGATATTGCTAATCCATTGCTTAATATGTTCGAAACATGTGTCTGCTGAACAACTTTAATAACGCAATGAATGTTGTTGAACTGTCAAAATGAAACCCATTGCTACTGACAGTTTGTTACGCGATTACTTCGCTGTATTATGGCCTTTTTTTTTAAACAATTGGTTAGACATAGTGAATAAGGTCAAGTTTCAATACCACAACATTGTAGGAAAAGCACCTAAACCTAACTCTGCTCACAATAAATTTCATGCCATTTGTTGTACGGATTTTTTATCGAAATAAAAACGGAAAAATTGCAGAGATTTGCATATTGAATTTTAGTGCAACCATTTAGGCGAAAAAACAAAGCGTACAATATTTACTTTTTTATTTTACATAAACGATCTATTTCCATTCAGTTTCACAAAATCTGTTCCGATTTTAACGCGTGGAAGGTTACCAAATATACCGTATTGTAACCACCGTTACCATTGCCGATACGGTTTACCATTGTTAATATACCATAATACCAAATACTCACCTCAATAAATATAATCTGAAAAATTCTATAAAAGGGAAATAAACATGAATTTCAGTAGGTACCTATGTTGCCATTTTATCGAATTCTATTTCACGTATTTTTGTTGGTTCATGATATTTTATTATTATAATTTCAAAGTGTGTTGTATGGTTTTTATGAATAAAGCCGTATTGCACAAATATTGTATTTTATAAACAGGAGAACTTAAAAATATTTTGGTTGTGAATTCAACCATCTAGATTAACTGCCCCATTGGTATAGTGGTCACAAGCGCAACTACTGAGCGTGGGATCAGATCGGGAAAAGTTTAGTGATATTAGGTTTTCCGTTGGGAATTTCTCAGTAACAACTCGGAGTTTGGAAGTTGGCGGTGTGATACCGCCTCGGAAAGCACGTTAAGCTGTTGGTTCTGCGCCTTATCTCTCTCCGGTCGTATCGGATTGCCATCTTATCGGACTATGAGAATGAGCGAAGAGAGAGTGCACCTGTGCATCTACTGATATACTAAAATTGTGCACTATAATATCTCCCGCGTCGATGGCTAGTCTCCACTGAGATTGGCGGCCATGGCCGAAGTCAGCTACCTCCATATAAATGGAGGTGAATCATATGAATGGTGTTATTTCTTCTAATATTTATTTTGTAGCGGTATCTACAAATGGCACATGCGAACTACGTGACATAATGACGTCACAAAAAATCCTGCATCTCACAAGCAGAGTTTACCGCGCAACTAGCATATATGTATATAATGTCCCGCCGAAATCAATCGTTGGGCAGTTGCCCGTCAGTCAACACCCGCCTGGACAGAGGATCCTCCCTTTTCTATGGAAGTTGAGTGAACTTTACACCCTGTTCCTCATACCTCTATACTGGTGACCTTGACGTGATACGTCAGCTCAGCCTCCGTGCACCTACTACAGCGTGACGTCATGATATTATTAGTCTCTATGATATTATATTATTAATATCACCAGCCTATTATTGTCCCATTGCTGAGCAAAAGCCTCTTCTCACTTAGAGAAGGCTCGAGCATTGATCACCACGCTTGCTGAAGATGGTGACTGGCGACTTTCAGACTTCTACCACACTAAGCTATGCTTGCCGTGGTCAGTTCATGGATGGGTGACCATTAATTTATCGAGAGGGCTCTCGATATATAATGTTTAACGTGCTTTCCGATGCGGAAGGGGTCTTTGGCTCAGAAAATACGTTAAGCTGTTGGGCTGGGTTGTCATTCGTCTATAGTTAGGTCGGAAATTTAGACGAAAACCAATATTACTTAAAATAAATGTTCTTGTATATCGATTTAATTCAACTTCGAGCGACCATTGTTGTTTACATCTTTGGCAAATTTAGAAACGCCGGACCTTAGATCTTTGGCAGTCGTCACGGGTAGCCAGCAGCCCAAAAGTCTGACAATCAATCCATCTTACCAAGGGGTATCGTATCACCCACCTGGGTTGTGGAGGTCAGATAGGCAGTCGCTCCATGTGAAAATCTGTTATTCAGCTGCATCCAGTTAAACTGGACGCCAACCCAACGTAATGGCTTATTTAAGTAGGTACGTCTGGCGTATTCTAGTCAGCCAGTCTAGCTAACATCCTGCTGACTGGCCAATCTCTATAATTATACCACAGCTTCAACTAATTTGATAGGATAAAATATATAAACTCCTTATCAAAAAGTCCTTTAAGCAAATGGTCCTATTAGCAAAACATCCTATACCATGGTATCACGTAAAAATAATCGTACAAAGTTTTATAGTATGACACTCAAAAACATTGCTTGCATATTATTAAACCTACTAGAACTATATTCCTATAATTAAGCCCAAGTCCACTCTGACAGTTTAGCTAGCTGTGAAATATCATTTTAACCCCAACATAAAATTAAACACGCCTAAAACCACAATATTAACAACACCACTATTAATATAATAATTCATAAATGAGGACCGTTAGCCATGATACGGTCTAAATTAGCGGATAAAGTTTATACGCAATCAAGCGGGTCATATAAGGGCCACGGGTGGGCCATACCTCAAGCATTATACCATGATCCTTTGCCGTAAAGTGGGCCTTATTAAGGAGTAGCACAAAACCACGACAAGCCCGATTAAGGCGATAAAAGCGTCGCATTTGTGGCGTTATTTGGCACCCGTGCAGCAATGATAAGGGTTCATTTTGCACGTAATATTTTTTGCAAGTTACTACACTAATCTTTGGAAAGGATGTACAAAGTGTTACGAAGATAAGTGGGATCGGCGCCGGACGGCGTCCGGAAATCTTTGACGGCAATTTTCGTGATATACCGTACAATATATTTTTTATCATAGTGTTAGGTACAAAAATGATGATGTTTGCAAGGAGCCTGCAGGGATTCCGAAAGTTATTATTCTTTATGTTAGATAACATCACATATTAATACGCGTCCCACAGTCCCACTCCCATGAAACATGTTTTATATTTAGCTATTTTTGTGTTTTGCTTTGGCGCTTAATTCGTAAACATAATTATTTCATGTGTATAGTTGATAATGGTTAACTCTGCAGATTTAAAATGTGATTTCACCCCGAATCCCGTTTACATCTCTACATTTAATTTTCATTTTCAAGTGAAAAGGGCGAGCGAAGGCCAATATTTATGCTTTAGTAACAGAAAAGGCAAAAAACACTAAGCGAATCAAGGAAATTCTTCCAGCATTTAAATGGTAATCGGTCTAGTAATTTACCTTTCGTTATGTCAATTACTCCTTGTGATGAGTTTGGTCGACCAAACTAAATTGACTTTCTAGGTAGATGTTAAATTGTGTATTGGGCACCTAATAAATCATTTATTAATTGATTTCATAACAAACAATGTTTTTGCATCGTATGGTCCATGGATAAGGGAAGTTAGTCTATGATTAGAAGAGTTTAGGCGTCTGATTTGGCTGACAAGCCAAAATATGAAAAATATGTAAAATACGTAGAATGATTTCTAGGAATAATAATTAAACATACGTTGTAAACCGTGGTTTAAGTTATTCCTCCCGGTACCCAGAAGTTCGCAGAGAGCTTTACAGTACCCACGAGATGGTTTTCATCTTCAATGTTGAGATTTATGCTTAAATCTACTCATCTGATGCGCTTCCGAAGCGCCCTTGTCACGCACGGCAGCGCTCTCCCATATTGAGAGAGGGCGCTGAAATTGAAGGCGGTTGAAAAAGGCCTGATGAATAAAAAGTTGGAACCAGACATGGCTTGTTTTCGGCATGCATTAGTAAAAGTGCCAAAAAACTATCTGGTGGCGGTCGTACTCGCGAAATAGGGGTTCCGTTCCACGAAAATTACTCCAGATTTCTTTCAATTATTTGCTATGATAGCGGCCATTTTAGCAGGTACACTGTGATACTTAAGTAAATATGGCAAACGGCGGAGGACTACGCCGTCTATCCGACTTTCTGACCCAAGGTAACCAAAGGGACCCTATTATTATTAATAACGTTGCATTGGCTACCAAATTCTAAGGAGGGCATCCACTAGTTATGCGTTACTGGTAACAGAATAACGAGTCACCAAGTTTTAATAGTTCATGAGAGTGCAACGCTGCTGTAGTCAATCTAATCTTTGTTTCCAATTGATGTTATTTCAAGTTAAATAAATATCAACTTTAATTGAATGGCAATTGAGTTGATTTCAGAGTGACTAGCACTATTGAAAAAGTTATAAAAATGTTTGAAGTTGCAACGTAAACTGAACTTTATTGTGTTGGAATCAAAGTTATGTTTCCATAAACTCATATTTGTTAACATTTTTGGCAATTAAATCGCGATCGCAGATTACATACCAGCAGCCTTGCACTCTTGAAAACTCGATAATTCGCTAATCTTTTGCCATGGTATGATCGCACGATACCACTTCTGTTTATTCTTAACTAAAAGTCACGAGACTCCATTAAAGTCACGAGACTCCATTATCTTAAATAAAGTGTTTTTCGTCGGATTTACTTATCTTTAAGTAAATACTTGACAAAGATCAACACTTGGCAAATATTCCTAACAAATGCAATAATACCATCCATTAGGTGTAGCTTATATCTTTCAAGAAGATGACTAAGCGTATACAAAACCATTGTTTTCTTAAGACATTGATAAAGTATGAGGATTTAAATTCAAAGGATAAACAGTGATACTTAATCACGAAGATATATGATATATCTGTTTGATTCATTTGTTTTATGTAGATTTGTATCGAGCAATGCTTTTAAGACTTGGCAGGCTTTTGTTTTCTTTAACTTAAAAAAAAAACTAACATAGGCACTATGTTAGGTGACACCAGCTTCCAGCTCGCTACTCGTCTGCATCTGGGCGCTCCTTGCGGGGCTCCACATAGCTGGTAGTGTAGTGATGCAGTCGACTACCTCGGATACCATGGCCTATCCTGCAGTAGAAGCGCAGGCCGGATAGCAAGGCACTCCAGCATTAATGACATCATCCATAGTGCTCTTGTCGCCTTCAAAGTACCAGCTGCATTAGAATCCAGTGGTTTGGCACGCGACAATGAGAAAAGATCTGACGCAATGACCATAATGCTTTGGAAGTTAGGCAGGCCTTTGGTGTGGAATGCAACACACATCCTTGTGCCATTCCATCGTACGGCGGGCTGTGCTGGGGTGGCTGCTGCAGTTACGGAAAACTACAAACAGAGAAAATATGGCAACAATATTGTGAGTTATAATTAAGTTCGAGCCATTTGGGATTGAAACACTAGGGCTATAGGATCCGAGTGCCCATTTGGTTTTTCAAGATATCGTCAAGCAGTTGGTCGACTCTTCATTTGACCACGGGGGGCTGGCCTCGTTTTTGGCCAAAGAATCAGTACCGGCGTACAACGTGTTGGACGATTTTTTTGATGCTCTATGATTATATTCCTTATTTTTTATCATCATCATCTTCCTAGCCTTTTCCCAACTATGTTGTGATCGGCTTCCAGTCTAACCGGATGAAGCTGAATACCAGTGTTTTACATGGGGCTAGTGCCTATCTGATCTCCTCAACCCAGTTACTGGGTAATACGATATCCCTTGGTAAGACTGGTTGTCAGACTTTCGGGCTTCTGACTACCCGTAACGACTGTCAAAGATCCACGAATGACAGCCGGGACCAACGGCTTAACGTGCTTTCCGAGGCACGGAGGGGGGTCTTGGTATGTAAGGATGGTCACCCATCCACAGACCAACCGCGGCAATTTTTATAAACATGTATATTCATTCATATTATTTTAAGTCTGTAAGCTTATATCATCTAAATAATACTTCAAAAAAAGAACATTTGAAGGTAGTGTCAAAAATTTTAAAATTCTTTGAAACCATTTCGCACTTCTGTACTTAATCAATATACATGAAAGCGAAGAAAACCAATTTTCCGACCGAAACTATTTTATCGTTATGATAGCATAAAAATATTATTTGCCGAACTTTGAAAGTTGAACTTTCTCTTAAGTACTAAAATCGAGTGTAGCATTTCACTCGAGATATTCTGAAAATTGTGCTCTCTGGTAGTTAAAAGTACAGTTGTAGGAAATGGTTAAGTACCAAGTTATAGAACTAAGTGCTTATAAAAAAAAGCTTAAACATCGCAAATATGTGTAAAAGTTCATGCCGTAGTTTTAAATCCATTAAACCGTACGTTTGAATGTTGAAGCAGATTTTAATTCTGCGTTTTCTGATAAATTAGTATACCTGTTATGTTCATTTCTATGCATACCTAATTTAGTAGTTATCTATAAGCTAATAATAAAGCTGAAGAGTTTGCTTGTTTATTTATTTGAACGCCCTAATCTCTAGAACCACACGAAAAATTCGTTGCATTTGATAGCCTAATTCTTGAGAAATATATAATTTTTTTTTTTTGCCTATTCTGTCCCACTGCCGGGCAAAGGCCTCCACTAAGTCCTTCCAGGAACTCCTTTCCAGCGCCATCTCGAACCACCCCTCGCGGTACACCTCCAGGTCATATCGCCATTGCTTTCTGGGCCGACCTCGGCGGCACCGTCCATCTTCAGGAACCCTTTGCCCAGCGGTCATCCTGAATGCAGCCGATGTGACCCGCGCAATAACACTTGAGCCTGGCAGCCTTCTTGCCTATATTAAGTGTGTGCAGTGCTGCATACCTCTACCCAATTTCAAGTTAAACTAATATCAACTTTATTTCAATGATAATTAAGTTGATTTCAGAGTGACTAGCACTATTGAAAATGATATAAAAATGTTTGAAGTTTTAGCGTGAACTAAACTTTATTGTGTAGGAATTAAATCTATTTTTCCATTAATTCATATTTGTTTACATTTTTTGGAACGCAGCACGGAGTTCCGAATTTTGTCTATTTAAATTATGCTAAGATTTTTAGGAGTTGAGCAAAATTAAAAAAGTTAGGAAGAACGCTAATCACCAAATTAACTTTGAAGCATGCAAACAAAATTAAACCTATAACGATTAGGTAAGCTAAGTATGCAAATTCGATCACCGTTATAATGCTTAAGAAAATACACCCTACAACCCGGAAAGGGTATTGTCTGAACAAATTATTCGCAATCACGTTTTAAACTCATGACTTGCAAATCGATTGTACAGTTAACCGCCCGTCCGTAGTTACAATTCGACATTGGCAGCGCCTTTATGCAGGAGCATTAAGGCATAATATAAAATAATGTCCGTCCGTCTGTCTGTCTGTCCGGGGTTTAGCTCAAAATCTATTGGTACTAGAAAGTTGTAACTTGGCATGAGTATACACGTTAATGACGCCAAAAAAGTGGTGAAATAAAATAAAAAAAAAAACTATTATTTAGGTTACCTCCCCTACATATAAAGTGGGGATGATATTTTTTGTGTAAACCCTGTTTTGTAAACGAATCAAGATTCTACAGTTAACATTAAAAACGGCAGCACCGCACACCGGAGCGGTGTCTGGTGCAGTGGCACCGCCTTAATTTGAATTATACGTGTAACAATTGAATTGATAACAGAATTAAATATGTCACACTTTTATAAATGTTTTTAATGTGTTAACCCAAATCATCTAGTGTAACTGTAATATATCTGTAACAGATATGAAAGTTTTATCAGTGTTAAACATACACACACTAATTATAATTAGTGTAACCGGTAAACGCGGCGTTGCGAAAATGGCCGCAATCCCGACTGGATTGAAGCTAATTTGCCATTCCCGCGTCTGTCTGTCCGCCGCGCATTTTTGCGGTACTGTGCAATTATACATACAAATTCTTATTTCTGTTACACATATAACAGGTTACAATCCTGTAACATTATTGTATATGTTACATGTAGAAGTGTTTTTCTTTTAAAACAGTTCTAAAAAACAATGTTAATAACACTTATTACGGTTACAGTTTGAATTCCTACTCTTCACTATGCATGTCGTGTCTAGGTGTACTGCTATCTGAATCAATCCCTTGACCCATATACTGTATGATATATACCGTGAGGCCATATACTGTAATGATTATCGGTACAATGATTGAAGAGTCCACGTCCCACATATCGACAACCTCATCGTGTGATTTTCTTAACTTTCTAAGCTTTCACGACATCGAGTTCGAGTAGTATTTATTGTTAAGATTTCTGCAAGCTGCCTTATGTTCGAGAAGACTTTTTATTTTTACCATTACAGTACGGAACCCTGAAAACGACGGAAACCGCAAAAAAAGAAGCAGTAGCTTACGCATTTCACTAGGAGAATAATAAGACTTCAAATAAAATGTCGCTGACACACGTGATGTCAAACACATTAATGGCGCATCTGCGTGTATTCAATATTATTTCATTTTACTTTTATATGGTAGGGCGGCCATGTTAGTGACGTTCCGCGGAAATTGTCCTTCTCTATTTAAATCTATCGAAAGGTTGTCTTTAAAGATCGCTTTTAGCGATAAGACCGCCCATTGAGTCACCCTATATAAAATGTTCTACATTTATAGATTGTGTAAGTAATTTGTATGATGTTAATAATGAAAAGGCATTATATTAATAGTAAGTATTATAATCTATTATAATTGATGATTTTTTCATGATCTTCTCTACTGCTTCAAAATTTGAAGGATTATCTTCTGAGAAGATGGAAAGTCACTTCGATTGATGTTTAAAATTGGCTGTACTGCAACTAACACCACGTTTACACCGAAATACAAGTTGGGAAACTTGTTTTCAACAAGTTTTATAAGTGACATAACAAAATCATGTCGTGTTTAAGACATGTAGGCCTATCATAACATGCATTGTCTGTGAATTTATTCCGAAGGTTTATGTGAATAATGCATTAATATTTAACTGAGATATAACAAAGAAATCTCGGAATTTCACATTAGTAGATTGCACTTGTGAGAAGCAAGGACGGGTCTCTAGTAATATAAGAAGATGATTCGATTTGATGATTAGATTTTTTCTTTTTTACTTTAGGTTTAAATCATTTATTCTCATAAAAAGACAAAGAACGCCACAAACATGAGAACAGACAAGATACATTCAGTAAACTTATTTTAGGTAACCGTCACCAAAGTATATGTATAGTATTATAATTATTGTAAGTATACTCATTCAGCAGTTCAACTCTCAACCATATAAGAATATTGGAGGACTAGTCAAGGCAGTTTTCAATTATGTGTTTGGATAGCCGAGATTTAAAACTGCCGAGAGAGCTAACATTTTTTAAAGGACAGACAGACTTTTTCTGAAGGACACATTTAATCTCGTCATGCAATCTTCATTCACAAGAACTCTTCGTAGGTCTATTCAACAACGATCCGTATAATATAGAAACCGCCAGAATGCTTAGTTCGGTTTACATAAAAAAAAAAAACAAATGGTCACAGTATTTCTGCGTTCGTTTTAACACGTTGTCAACGCCGTTCATTATGCACGGGTGCTCTCGAAGGATTCGTTAGGTTAGCTTTACGTCACTACCGGTTACAGGGCCAAAGCTATATTTATTTGAAAGATTCCGATGCAATAAAGTGATAAAAAAGAGATAAACGTAAGTTCTAAAAAAAAACAAAAACAGCACTGAGAACGAAATAGGAACCTACATAAATCTATTTTATTTGAGTTAAAGATTTCTGAAGCTAGCTCTTGATTTATTCAGTACTAGATGTGCCCGCGACTTCGATCACGCATGTGTATGTTGGATGTCATGGGTTTTTTTTTTTCGCGGAACCCTAATTATTTTCTAAAATAAAATTACTTTAAATTACTCCTTATAACATCAACTATCTGCCAGTGAAAGTTGTCTCGTCAAAATTGGTCCAGGCGTTTCAGTGATTAAAAAAGTTATGATTTTATTAATGAACATTGTTGATTATTTATTAATATAAAAGACATGTTTATTTTATGTTAATGTTATTTTTTGACATTTGATGAAGTTTTGGTATCACATGTTTAAATATTTTAATGAGTTTTAGGTAAATAATGTGAATTTTTGAGATAGTGTCTTTATTTATTATTATTTTTTAACTATTTCTTTTTTTTTTGTAACATTTTCAGACACAATGTTAATTGTTATTGAATAAATGAAATGAAATGATTAGCCAGAAACGGAAACAAAAAAAAATGTTTTTGCCATGTGCCGTATATACTAGGAGGGAGGTATATATTAGAGGGGCTACTACATAGAGGGGCCCGTGGCTAAATAATAACAGCTGCACATGTCGATCGATCAGGTTAAGCTACGCTTGCCTCGGTGGGTCTGTGGATCTTTACATACCAAGACCTCTCCGTGACTCGGGAAGCACGTTAAGCCGTTGGTCTCGGCTGTTATTCGTAGATCTTTGACAGTCGTTACGGGTCGTCAGAAGCCCGAAAGTCTGACAACCAGATCCTGCGTCGTGAGATAAAACAGTTTTTCAATAATCCTGCGTGCATACTTTCGTGTCACAATAAACTACCACGTGATGAATTACATCAAGTCACGCCTCACGCCTGAAACATGACATGATGCGTTCAGAATTACTTCTTGCAGTCCTTGCAACCCAATCCAAAATAGGATTTCGAACCTTACTACTAGGAAACTAAAGCTCGAAATAGCATAGCCATAGGTACATTTCTAATACAGTAAAGTTCTAGATCTTCGTAGCTAGTTTTATAACCACATCAAAGTATTAAAGTTATTACGAGTTCTAAACAATCGTGTTCTCGCAAAGCAATCAACACAAACTCCTCGTCTGTACTTCAAATGACTTCAAGCGTTTTGTTCTAGAACTTGGAAACTTAGCCTTAGACTTCACGCCTTCGTGTTTAATAGTTATTTATAGGTTTACTAGCTGCGCCCCGCGGTTTCGATTCCGTAGAAATATCGAGTTAAAAGTATGTAATATCCTGATCCAGGTAATGGTCTATCCATGTGCAAAATTTCATCCGAATCCGTACAGCCGTTTTACTGTGAATGCGTAACAAACAAACATAGTACAAAAAATCAGATCTTTTCTCTTTATAATATTATACTACTAGCTGAGCCCCGCGGTTTCACCCGCATAAGTGTCGATTCTGTGAGAATATCGTAATAAAAAGTAGCCTATGTATTAATCCAGGGTGTTTGTATTAATCCAGGGTGTTAGCTACCTCCATACCAAATTTCATCAAAGTTGGTTTGGTTGTTTGTGCGTGAAGGAGAAACAAACACACTCATAAACTTTCGCTTTTATAATATTAGTGTGATGTGATGTGATTATTTCATATAATATATATTATGTAGGTAGGTAAATAGATACTTGGAGTACTACAAATACAAGAATCTTCTTGCGCCTTCATGTCATTGACAGGGGGGGACGTTTTTAGTCATCTGTGGTAAACATTTGTGAAATTATTGCGGAAATGGTGCCTATTCATAAAACAAGATGGTTGCTTTAGTTCCGACTCAGGCCACGCGCCAAAAGAAGAAATAAAAGGGAGAATAAAGCTAATACTTAGTTATTTCTAAAAAAATATATTTTTGAAGTTTTAAAATTTGTTCATTTAATTTTCAAATTACACTTTTTTTGCAGAATGGACCTGCTCTTGACCTCGATCACGCCTGATGGAAAGCGATGTATGAAGTCTATGATGGAACGAGCGTGCCCAAAGATACTTAAGGCACTGGAATTTCCACGCATTGACGAAACGCAGCAGGCTGACGCCGGACTCCGATGGGAGGTCGCAAAACCGGCGGGCGTTAGCCCTACCACCGCAAGGAAAGAATTGACCAGTCTAATAAGATGTTGGCTGTGACTGTCCAGGATGCGCCGAGCGCTCGGTTCAGTTGAATAACTGGCGAAACAAACTGCGCTACACGAGGAGGCTTCTACATGCGTCCCAAAATCTCATCATCATCATCTTTTTCTTTGACTACTTATAATAACATCAGAAAAAATTGTTTTGTATAATAATACCGGCCTATTATTGTAAAAACGTCAGCACATCAAGCTACCCGAAACCGTCAAATTTTCCCAATCAACTTTGAACCTTATACTGTAGCGATAAAGTTGAAAATCTATTAAATAAATTTGACAGATTGCAGTAGCTTGATGTGCTGGCGACTGTGCCGCTGCAGGCCAACTGGCCAAAGGTCTGTTCTCATACAAAGATGGCAGAAGCACTGATCACCACGCTTGCTCAAGACGGGTTCACACATTTTTTTGCATCATCCTCATCTGCCTAGCCTTTTCCCAACTATTTTTGGGGTCGGCTTCCAGTATAACCGGATGCAACTGGTAAGTATTTTCGTGGAGCGACTGCTTATCTGACTACCACAACCCAGTTACTGGGTAACACGCTACGACGAATAATCCCAAATGCCCCAAACCCCAATACTTGCCCCAAATGTTCTGCTCGACCCTTGAAAACTCAAACTCAAACTCAAACTCAAAGCATTTATTTCAAATAAACCAATTATAGGCACTTTTGAATTGTCAAGGGTCGGTCAGTCAGAAAGATGAAGCCCATTCCAAAGCGTAGATCCCTGTGGAGAAGAACGGGCAAGAAACTCCACGGACACTCTTTTAAATCATAAAATTGTTACAAAAATCTTGATTACATCATTCATGTTGAAATTATACATGTGAGAACGATGCAGAAAGACGTGCACGTTAAAGGCGTCCGTACTAAAAAGAATTATTAAAAATTCATAAATTAAAATAAGCCGTGGCGGCTAAGAGATGACCAGTCCCTACTGACAGCGCCCGTTCACGAACATGACGTATGGATCAGCACCATTCAGCTCAACCATTTTGAAGGGAACCCAATGATCCAACACACACGCCACCATCAGCGAGACATTTGAGTGAGCATGACATACTCTCAGCTGCCAGGGCACATTCAAGTCAATTAAAGACGTACCCAGTAAATGGTAGCTTTATAGTTTAGGTACATAGTGCTCACACGTGTGCTATGCAATTATACAATACTAAGGCCCGTATTACAGAACGTCACTCAATACTCAAGCATTACTTAAAACTAGATTCAAGCCATCTGATTGGTTGAAACTAGTTTTAAGTAATGCTTGAGTATTGAGTGATGTTCTGTAATACGGGCCTAAGAGATTGAATTTATACAATGCAAAGATAGTTTTTTCAATCTTCAGCAGCTCCAACTATATTTTCGAATGCTAATTAATTGGTTTATGCGCCCTTGTGGAGCAGGACCAGCGTTCAGCCAAGCATTTTTGTCAGCGATGTAATCCCCCAACTTATAATATGCTTGGCTGCATAGTGTGCGTTTTATGCAAGATTTGAAAAGAAAAAGTGTAACTCTTGAAAATAAAATTGAAAACAACACCATCTATCACAAAAGCACTGTACTACGCACTGTCGACATGACTGATGAGCTCCGCTGTATCGTGAGCGGTATCAACAAGTGGTTCTTTGAGTGTGCAAATATTGCGCCGATTATATAGGGAGGTCGCCATGTTACACCATTTTATTATTTTATGGCAGGACAATCCGTGTAGTTAACATTTTATAAGGGAGATTTATAGTCACTGATAACCGTGTAGAAAGCGAAGGATTTAGATTAAAATCATTGTGGTTATTAGAAAGAAAGAAAGAACGAGACGACACGAGAGACGTATTTGCTGTGAACATGACGCTAAAAGAACTTAAACACAAAAAATAAAAAAATCGGTTGTCTGAAAAGTCGGTTTACTGACGATACTTGAACGTGACAACGTCATGAGAAAATACAAAAAAAAAAAAATAAAAAAAAAAAATCTTGTTTTCATTGTTTATTTATTTTTTTCGTTTGTGCCTCTTTGTCGCTCTTTCCGCGCTCTCGTTTGCACTTCAAGCCTTAAATGGAACGTCTCAGAGCGAGGTAACGCCGCATGACGTCATGTTTTTTCGTGCGTGCAGCCAGCTTCATCGAATTATAAGACGTTGTCACGTCAATAAAAGGTAGGGGGAAACAAAGATGCGTCACACTCACGCAAAACGGCTATTGCTCAGCATTATGCTGCGACCCTGTGCATGAATTTTTCTATCAGTACTTAAACGCAGTAGTTTCTAACAATTTATCTCTATACCGGCTGACTTTTTTAACCGTCTGGACAAAAACAGGGCTTAAAAGATGAACGAAGTAGAATCTCTTGGAATAGTAAACATCAAATACTTATTATAGTTTAGGAACCAATTAAGATTTTCTTTGATAAAACTGTCATGTCACTGTTTTATGACTTACCGTATAGAGGCCAGCACGCATCAAGCTACCCAAATCTGTCAAAGGACCATGCCGGATCCTGCCCCAGCAATTTACAGAAAATGTATATTAATGGAAATAATTGTAATGAATATAGGTCCTTATCATATTAAATCGTTTATCTTTAGGACCTGCGAAATGGAATTGAACCCCTGAAATTTATTTTTGCTATTTCCGAAACAAACATTTCAGAAACTGAAAGTTCTACAGGCATTAGGAAAAATGTTTAGTTATCAGTAATACAAAAGCAGGTGCTGCATATTGAATGGTTGTAGATGAATAATCGTATTTAACGGGGCAAAGTTCTATAGAGTTTCTGGCACTGTCCTTTCTTTGATAGATTTTCTACTTTACCACAAAGGAATAAGGTTCATATTCAATTAGGAAAATTTGACAGATTGGGGTAGCTTGAAGTGCTGGTCTCTGTAAAATAAACGTTGTTAAACTTTTTATTTGAGTTTATTATTACTGTTTCACAGAATCCTATGGCACAGAAAGTTCTGTTTTTTTTTTTGAACATTTTTATTTTATATTTACCATGTTTTGATCCAGACGGGTTAAAATGTCAGCCAGTATAGGTATAATTCCAAAGGTGACAAAAAGTAGGTGCAAAAGAATTTCAGAAATTAGCAGAAGATTTTCAGATTAACATACCTAACATCGTGCCAGTATTCACCCGAAAATGGTTTCACACTTTTCACAGTACAAACAGAAAACAAGGGGCTGCAAAAAAACTGCAATGGTACCTAAAAAACCTAAAAGTCTATTCAAAGTTTCAAATTGATATTATTTCAAGTTAAACAAATATCAACTTTATGGTAATGGTAATTAAGTTGATTTCAGAGTAACTAGCACTATTCAAAAATGTTTGAAGTTATTACGTAAATTGCACTTTGAAGAATAGAATAGAATAGAATACTCTTCATTATGTACACCATATAAATTACAGACATAAATAAAGAAACTATCTTTATTGTGTAGGAATTGAAGTTACTTTTCCATAAACTCATATTTGTTTACATTTTTGGCAAATAAGTAGCGAATGCAGATTAGGTAGCATAACCGAAAGTATTAGGTAGCAATTCCTTTCGAATTTTAATAATTTCAATCAATTCATTCATTTCAAAGTAAAATCATTTTTTTCAAATAGGTATTAAAAGGCACTTAAGAACGTCAACATTTACATTCAAATTGAATTGATTCTAGTCGCAGCTTCCAAAAGGTTTCGTGTGGAGAAGAATGGGCAAGAAACTCCACCGTTACTCTTTTAAAATGTTTTAGTTATTTTATATCATTAATGATGTGATAGATACATGGTGCTCACATATTTACTAACATTGTAAAAGTATACGATTTTCCTACAATTTTAGCAAGTGATACGTCAGTGCGTGAGTTAACGTAACATACTCCTTGGTGCGCGTGTCCGACTCGCACTTGACCGGTTTTTTTTTTGTAACATTTAACACAGTACCATAAAAGATCGATGAGAGCTTATACTTAAGCTGATCTGAAAAGTGGTTGATCTAACCACTAGTAGTTGATATAGATCAACCATCTTTAAAATAAGTGATAGATATCTATCACTTATTTTAATAAAAAGCTGTACATTTTTACTTACATACATAATATTTTCATAAATGACCGTCATAACATTAATCTTTTTGAATCTCTGACAGCTCTCTTTTGCAATATAAATATGGTAATTTGATTTATATCTGTAGTTCTTATGATGTACATAAGAAAGAGTAAATTCTTTTCTATTTGACGTAATATATGGCCCCTGGCAAAATCGCCGGGTTAATAATAGGCGATAATACCACATGAAACTGTTGACTCAAGTATATTGACAAGATACTTGCCCTTGGATGCGAGCGCCATCGCCATTACAAAATTTTCCACTTCGTTGACAATTTTCGCAGGCTAACGAGCGGTAGGTTTCTATATTCTTATTATTACATGGTTTATGGCGAAGCCAGAAGGAAGAGAAGGGAAGGAAGGAAGCCACACGTAGTCTGTACGATTTATGCCTCCAGCTATACGTAAACCGAAAGAATTCGGTTAAAAAAAGATACCGATGTCTTGTGTAGGTAAGTACCTTTTTAGTTGCCGTTTTTTTTTGTATATTAAAAAAAACGAATATTTGAAATCGATTTACGATTGCTGGCAATTGTAAATCGATTTCAAATATTCTTTTTCTTTGTAATGGATAGGGTATGAGTCAGGGGTAGTGTATGAGTTAGCTTCAATAATACGTATTTTTGCCACTTTGTTTATATTGATGATCTTATAATAACTTCCTGTTATTGATATTTACATAGCAAGTAGTGTTATACAAGTTTGTGTGGGGTAAGTGCAACTTAAAAGTGAAAAAAAATTTTTTTTACAAATAAAAACATCCGACTTCCAAATAAGACACTACAGAGTGAAAAATAACTGTTTTCGGAAGTCGGTGGCAAACAACGAAAATGCGAACCCAACGACACCGACTTCCGATATTAAAGTTTTTTTTTCACTTTGTAATGTTTTAAGGTTTAAGTGTGTAACTTTCTTTTTTATTTGAACTACAAGATTAAATGTGGTGGTTTCTATGTGGATAAGTAAAGATTCACAGTTATATGAAAAACCCGAAAAAGCAATATCGATAGGTCAACTCTTCGGACTGCGTTGATGGCCTTGGTTCTCCTTTGAATCTCCTAATTTCTGATTCAGTATATCTATATAAAGGCAAAAGTTTGTGAGTGTGTTTGTTACTTCTTCGCGCACAAACGGCTGAACGGATTTGGATGAAATTTGGCACACAGATAGTTTATAATCAGGATTAACGCATCTGATATTTTTATCCTGATATTCCTACTATCAACACTTATGCGGGTGAAACCGTGGGGCGCTGCTATTTATATATATATATGCTAAAGTGACTCGGTCTAACTGTATAAGATCCCTCTTCCGATTAATTTTCCCTCCCTTCTAATAATCCCTCTCTAGAATTGCTTGTGGCGCTGATGATATTCATCCGCCATAATAATATAAAATTATAATTTGTTTCCTCAATATTCTACATACCTATATGTTTGGATGTGGTATATGTATATTTTAATGTTCTAATAATTGTAATATAATATGTAATTTCATCTTTTTTTTGTTTCAGTCCAATACTAACCCCACAATACATTAACTGTAGCATCGATTTTTTTTAAATTAATAATGCGCGCTTGCTTTTCCAATTCACTTTTGACATTGGCAGAATAGTCGACATCGGCTTTATTTCCCATAATTAAAAATAGAAATAGACTATAGCACAGTGACGTTTCTTACATAATCTATTCTATGTTAAGGGTTTGGTTTCCGCACTTAGTCCTTCAGTTGGACCATTGTGCGTGGGCCATGGCGGCCGTCTACATAATCTATTCAGAACACAAGTTGTTGCACACAACAACAACAGTTGTTGAACACAAGTTGTTGTTGGGCGCTGGGAAGACGATTGCCGGTTGACACTATAAGCACGAGGAACATTGCATTAAGCATTATAACATTATTGCTAATAAAATGTATGGAAAAACGTGCTCGTGCACGCTATAACGTTATCGTGGACGGAAATTTAAAAGCGTCTTCATATTTCCATACATTTTAATTCCCTGTGTTATCGTGATACCGTGATAATAACGTTCACGTTCACGATATTATCGCCACATTAGAAATTTAAAAAAGCGTAGGTACATTCCGTGCACCTCTTACCAATACCTACGCGAACAGGAAAAGAGGTAAAACCGCTAAGATAATAATTACATATAACTTTATTTAACACTCATAAAATTAAAAGATAAAGCCTCAAGGATCATTATAACGTTAATTAATATGACTAATGATTACAATTTATTAAAGTAATGTAGGGCTATTAATATGAAGGATATTTTATTATATTGAAGCTGTTCATAACAACATATTTTATTATAATGTAACGTTATACTATTTACTTTCTAGAGATCATTTACCCAATAAAACGCATTGTCATGGATTGAGGGAATTCATTTATTTTTCTTGTTCATTTTTCGAAACAATTCCTTAGCCAATCCCGCCAATCTCACGTTCATTTCGCGCAGTTTCATTCATTGTCTCATCGTGGTCTCATCTATACCTACTAATAAACTATATCAATGTTATAAAGCTGAAGTTTTTTTTTGTTTGGTTGTTTGTTTGAACGCGCTAATCTCAGGAACTACTGGATCGATTTGAAAAATAATTTGGGTTGGATAGTCCATTTATCGAGGAAGGTATATTTTGTTTTTTTTATTTTGTGCAGAATATACTATTTTTAACCGACTTCAAAAAGGAGGAGGTTCTCAATTCGATTGTATGTTGTTTTTTTTGTATATTTGTTAAGCGATATCTCCGGCAATTGTAAATCAATTTTTTTTTTTTTTTATGGATAGGGTATGCCTCAGGGGTGGTCCCATATAAATTTCAGTCAGCTTCAATTATACCTACGTATTTTTGCCACTTAGTATAAATTGATGATGTTATAAAGACTTCCTGTCCTGTGTGTCTTGCTGTGTACATAGCAAGTAGTGTTATACGAATTTGTGTGGGATAAGTATAACTTAAAAGTGAAAAATTAAAACTTAAAAAAAAAACAACCAACTACCAAAAAAGGAACTACGAACGAAAATGCGAACCCAATGACACCAAATTCCGACATTAAAGTTATTTTTCACTTTGTAGTCTTTTTTGGCAGTTGGTTGTTTTTTTTCCTTCGTTTCTTTCAGATTCAGATTCAGATTCAGATCATCAATGTAGGTACAAGTTTAAGATGATACAAATAGCTGAAGGTTACCGCTACATTCTACCTTACGGCATGCAAATTCATAGAAACTAATATATTACATACAATCCTACTAATATTATAAATGCGAAAGTTTGTATGTATGGATGTATGGATGTTTGTTACTCTTTCACGCGAAAACTACTGAACGGATTTTGATGAAACTTTACAGTAATATAGCTTATACATCAGAATAACACATAGGATACTTTTTATCCCGATATTCCCACGGGATCAAAACTTACGCGGGTGAAACCGCGGGGCGCAGCTAGTATTATTATAAATTAACAACTAACATGTCATTCTAATTAACACAAACAGACATAAAAACTTGGTTACAGTCTCTTTTAAAGTCCAGATATAATGGCCCGTCTTTAACCATGTTATCTATTGTTTCATATTTCAGTCTTGTTTAAAGGTGAAGCTTTTTGTTTCCTAAAATAAAACAACCTTAGGTATTTGAAACGGTGGCTCCATTAATCATGATTTCAGTTTGGCTTGAAAGCTGTCTTCATTTATTCAATTTATTTCGGTAGACACAGCATTCTGTAATATTGATAGATTTATGTTTATTTTATACAGAGTTGGCACAATAGACGAGTTAATTGTAAAGATTTGAAACTTAATTACCCATCAAACGGTCGCCTCCTAAAAGCCGTTTTCATGTTAGCGCTCTAAGTTTACATTTACTGTCGGTTCGAGTACATCTACGGTTCGAGTACATCTATGTATGTTGTCTATATTATGTACTAGCACTTCACCCGCGACTTCGTCTACGTGTATTCGTGCCAAATTTCAAGTTTATTAACTCAAGCAATAAGATTTTTCATACAAACAAAATCCCCCCTTTTCACCCACTTAAAGGTCGAATTTCCAAAAACCCCTTCTTAGTGCTCCCCTACATAATAAAAGGAAGCCGTATGCAAAATTTCACGTTCCTAGTCCTTGCAGTTTCGGCTATGCGTTGATATGTCAGTCAGTCAGTCAGTTTCTCCTTTTATATATAAGTATAGATTTAGGCCTTTTAGATGGCCGCATTTATTGCGTAACAACGTACAGATAACTATCTATCTTCCGGCTGATGATGATGACGATGACCTGCGCCGATAGCCAACATAATATATAGCTCTCTCTCTGTCCTTCGATTCGCCTACTCTTTGCAGGTTTTTCATTTTAGATTCGTGACTCCAGCAAATGGCCCCTGCACTTCAGTTCTTAAAGTACAAGTTGCTCTAACATGCTATTTTAGAAAATTTTAAATCCCACCAAAATCATTTTCATGTAAAATGTTGCCAAGTCAAGCCCTTATAGCTCGCACTGTCAAAAATTTATCAGAAGGCCAATTCTCGTAATTTAAAACGTTCAAAATCTAATCGCAGTCTCATCTCGGCGACAAACAAATGTCAAAAACTTGTCAAAATGTAGGAAAATTTGAAGTATTTTTGACAGATTGAGACTGAGATCAGACTGTGAACATTCTTAAAAATTACGAGAATTGCCCCTCAGATCTCATGTCCAGCCAAGCTTCAAACTCTATAGTAGTGGCGAAGGTACCATACAACTCGATTCCCGCCGGCTTCCCTTCGAAAATTCAGAACACAACCACTCTATAGTCAATTTCATCATTGAAATATAATGAAACGACGAACTTTTTTTTTTTGCTCCGGCTTACCTCTGTCATAAATTCACCCTTCGCCACTGCTACACGCCCTAACTTTACAAACTCTGCACAAATATTTTAGTCAAAATATGAGGCATCGCTGTTTTGTTACTACAAGAACAATTATTGTATAACAGAAAAGTAACGAATAGTGAATACATTTTTCACCTTACGCCCAAGTGATGGCAGCGAAACGGATAAGCCAAATAGCCAAGTAGCGAGTCTATTGCCAGCAACCAGGCACAAATCTAGACTCCAGACTGCTATTAAAAAAATCCAGATGAAAAAAACTCAATGACACTTTGCCCGACCCGGGAGTCGAACCCAGGACCAGCTCAGCAGTAGCGTTTGCGATCACAAGACCAACGAAGAAGTCTAAATAATAATTAGTTTAATTTAGTTTTTTCGAGTCCAGTACAATAATGCATTCAGGATGCTGTTGGGGCTGCCACGCTTCTGTAGTGCCTCAGGGATGTTCGTGGACGCTCGGATTGACAGCTTCGCTGCAATCAGGCGTAAGCGAGCAGCGTCCTTGTTGCACAGGGTACGTGCCAGTAAAAACAGTCTCCTGAGTGTCATTGCCAACAAACTGGATTGTCCTTTCATCTGTTATTTAAGTGAGCTTCATGCTCCTGTAAATATGGGTAATGTCTACTAACATAGTTTTTAAGTTTGTATGTTACTAACATCTTGTATTGTAGTTTGTATTGTATATGGAACTAGCGACCCGCCCCGGCTTCGCACGGGTACAATGCAATTTAATAAATTTAATTAAATAATTAATCATTTAAAGTTAATATTTTTTTAACTTGCCGCCAGCCCCTGCCGCCGATACCGCAGCAACCGCTATGTCCCTCCATTTTAAATCTGTAATATCTTCGAAAATATTAATTGTATTAAAAAAAATATATTAACATGCTGTAAATGGCCATATTGATCTATATTAAATGCACAATGTATATAAGGTACTTAATTGGATAAGGATTAATGCTGTATTGCTTAAAATCACTTCGTAAATAAGCCATCATTTCTCGTAAAAAGTAAAGGAAAAAAATGGTTATTGTGGGTTATCCCTAAGAGATAGACATATACCATCGCGGACTTTTTTGTAGATCTTTCTAAGGTGTACAATACTGTTGTACATTATTTTGATGTATCTCGGTTCAGCCAGCGTTTGCAATGTAAGCGCAAAAAAATGGGTTTATTTACGACATCACATTAGAAACCTATATTATACATGTATTATACATATAAACCTTCCTCTTGAATCAATTTATCTATTAAAAAAACCGCATCAAAATCCGTTGCGCAGTTTTAAAGATTTAAGCATACATAGGGATATAGGGACAGAGAAAGCGAGTTTGTTTTATACTATGTAGTGATACTTACGTGGTCGCAATATTATCCTCGAGTACGATTGTCTACACTCTCCGCTATCAGCTAACTAGGACATACAGCGGTATCTTGGAAGCTGTTCCAATTGCTATGAATATGGTCATTAGTGCCCTCTTTATAGGCTCCACATACACCTATGCGAGCTCAAGCGCTCGTGCTAAGTATCTAAATAGGTACAGTCAGCAAAGGAGATAGGTATGCAGGGTCGTCGAATATAGTTGAAGTTTATTAAGAAACCGATTGATGTTTTCGAATACAATTTAATTTAATTAATAAAAATTAAATTGCATTTTATTATCAAATTAAATTTCATTCGAGAACATCAATCGGTTCCTTAGTAAACTTCAACTATATCCGACGACCCTGCATACTTATCTCCTTTGCTGATTGTACTTATATTTTAAACAAGCTGACCCGGCAGACTTTGTACTACCTCAATCGATAAATAAAAGACAATTGACTCTACATTTTAATTTAGAAAACGTTTGTATGGGAAATAGAAAAGGGCTGTTTTTAGGGTTCTCCCGGGAATTATTCGATTTTTTCTCACCTTTTAAACCTTCCGTAGACGTGTACGAACATTTCAAGACCAAGATAAGATAAATCCGTTCAGCCGTTCTCGAGTTTTAGCGAGACTAACGAACAGCAATTCATTTTTATATATATAGAAGATAGAAGATAATAAAAGTCAATTTAATTATTTTATACAATATATATTTAGTCTCGAAAAACATCATAATATACTTCAAACAAGTAGATTTAGTGCCGTGCAAAAGAACGACGTGAAACTGGCAGTCGCAGCAAAATGATCGAGCAAGTTCTTTGGTGCCAAGTTCGTGCAGACCCTAAACGCGTTCACAACACGTAATGTCTGCAAACATATCGTTAGTGGTCCACCATGTTTGTTTACAAGAAGCAAAGCGAACGTTTACAGCCGTTCAGATATATTCTCGTATATTTTATGGGCTTTTAATGGAACATATGGCATGCAGAAGAAAGTTTTAGTGCAACCTTGGGCTTGTTTGAATAGTCTTTTTAATCTCTGTTTGTATTTAGGCGCCAGTGTGGTCCTAGTGTATTCAAGAAGAGAGTAACCAATGTGGCTTATAGCATCAGCATGAGAAGAGGATAATTAGCCTATAATGTTCATACTAGAACACAGGCCTTTCTAGAACACAGGCCTCTTATCTCCTGCCGGGGCAGTGGGATTGTTCGAAAGGGTTACCGCTACCCCGGAACATAATAAGCTAAGGAAGGAACACGGGTGGGTTTTAGTCAGTAAGAGTCTGACACTCCCTTCTGCTCCACCCAGAGCGGGAGGAGTCATTTGATGATTTCCCATCCACAAAAAAAAGGCCTCTTATCTGTGAGAGGGAGTGGGCCGTAATCTACCACGTGCGCCCAGTGCGGGTTGGAGGGGAACCCCCTGCCTACAATTTTTTTTGTTGGTTCTAGGACATGCCGATTTCCTCACGATGTTTTTCTTCACGGTTTTGGTAACAGTTTTGATGAAATTATATTCACAAAGTAAAGTGCTTGTCTGGATTCGAAATCAGGGTCTACAACTCACCACCAGGACCAGGCCCGTGCCGGACGGCGCGTACGTGTTCCACGCGCGCCTCAAAGAGATTTCAGCATTAAGGAAGGGGCCCGTAAGGGTCAAAGCCTACCGGGGCAGCGGGATTGTCCGAAAGGGTTACCGCTACCCCGGAACATAAAGGGCTAAGGAAGGAACACGGGTGGTTTTTAGTCAGTAAGAGTCTGATATTCCCTTCTGCTCCACCCTGAGCGGGAGGGGTCATTTGATGATTTCCCATCCACAAAAAAAATGGCCTTCAACTCGTAAATCGTGGCCGGTGTCCCAAGTGGCACTGGCCCCAAATTCCTACTTAAAGACGGCAATTAAGAACTGGATTGAAGAGACTGAAGTCCTGTGCAGAATTTCGGAGAGCACTATGTCCAACCATGTATGATGTACATAGAGTGCACAAGTTTGTACACCGATGAAATCGTTTGCCACAGACAGCTGCAGTGTTGTTTATTTAGAGCTCCACCTCAAAACTAGGCACTCATTTGCTACGTTCATATTTATTTACACAAGATGCCAAAGCTTAATAATAAATAATACTTTGAAAATTATCACCGCACAGTTCAAAGGCGTTTTCAAAAATACTTGTTAAAGCCATTAAAGGCCATCTTGCAAGTAAATAAAAGCAATAACAATCATACTTAGAAACAAAACTAAGCCGAAGAGATAAGAATCCGTGCAATCATCTAACTGAAGTACCTGACAAATTATTATAATGATATAATTTCTTGAGTGAAACCTCTCAGATTCAGACGAAAATTGAGAAGAAAAGGATGAAATGGAGTTTGTTTTGAGGGAAATTGCGCCTCTTTGTGCCACACTACAAAGATAACAGCCGGGAGTTGAGAGTTTTATGAGGAGGGCTAAGCCTCAGAGCGAGGCAGACTGTGAGTGCGGGGCTCAAGTGCTAGCGGACGAAGATAAGATGTAGAAAAGTGTCATAGTAAAAAAATCCTCCTGGTGGGGCAGTCCGATTGGGTTATGTAATCATATTTATCGTGTTTGTGGTCCACCGGGACGGGGGTCTCGGGGATCGGGGCACTCAGGGAATAACCCGTCCGATTTTGGGACACAAATACCTGAAAATTTAACAAACAAATGCCTGTCGAAGGTAAAGGATGTATGAGTATTTTTTTGCAATTCCGGCCAGAAGAATGTTGCAAGAGAAAAGTGATTTTATGCGGATAGTAGTTAAGGGGTGAGTCCCTGGATTTTAGTTAAGGAGACTTATTGTTTTTTAAAGCTTCTTCACTTCTACTATTTTGTTGTGCGCGATAGAGTCCATGATGATCTCATCTCACTATATGTTTCCTACTTAGGACACATCCGCTTTAATGTACAAGAAACCTTCTTGAGCGTCCCTTCATTAGCTAAATTCGGGGGAAAAATAACAATAGCTAATATAAGAATGTATAATGAGCAAAAGCGAGTAAAAAAAAATTTTTTCAGAAAAACACATTTAATGTTCATAAAAACAATTTCAAAAATGAGCATTACACAAAAAAATGTATAACAGACACCCCTTCCAAACAATGTACTTTATTGTGAACTCGTAAAAATAAATGTTTTAACAATAAAACCCAGCAAAAAAAGCTACTTATTTACTCAGCTCAGCTTTTTTGGCCTTTGCTTTTTCCTTAGTTATCTCGCTAACACCAAGACCATAATCTTTACGTTACGTGTCTGCTACATACAGGTTTTCAACCAGACGATTTCCAGCGTCGTAAATAATGCTAATACCCCAGTTTTCCACGATTAATCGCTATATTAGCTACGATTAGCTAATTTTGGGCTATTAGTGCTCGTAAACATAATGTGAGGAATTTTGCTCTAGTTATTAGATAAGACTAGAAATATGCCTGGGTTTAGCACTTGTGTTTAGCGAAGTGATGTTGGTTGGTATAAAGGGCCCGTTCACACGTACCACAAACACACCACATCGCAGCGACAAAATGTGAGCAAGCTGTGGATTAGGGTGGAGTGAAAATATATAGATTTTTTTTTTGTTATTTTGAAATAGATGAGTAAATAAAGTATGTTAAATATCATTTATGTATTATAATAATTCAAGGTGCCCCAGCTCGAAAGAATTTTGAAAAAAAATATATAATTAGATATATTTTCAAAATTTTGTCCTATCGGGAGCACCTTTAAATATGAACCTAGACAAAAAATATTTTGGCATTTGTTTATTGTGCCTATCACGCAGCTTTTTGGGGGTATGATACGAGTATATTGACAATAAAAAATTAAAAAGTTCACTCCACCCTACTGTGGATACGTGTGCATACTATCGCTGCAATTTTTTCAGTTGTATTGTGGTTGCGTTGTCGCTAGTAGTTACGATGTGGTTACGTTGTGGCTGCGACGTTGCCTTGATCTGACCGGTATCGCTCACACGGTTTGCAGCCATTTTGACGGCCAAGTGTGGTCCGTGTGAAAAGACTATTCAATTTCATACAAACGTCTATGTGTTGTTTTTGTGGTGTGTGATCCGGCCCTAATAGATAATGGATTTAATACGTCAGTACTTAAGTGACATTGATCGTGAATCTTACCGTCATTGCTAGACTTGCCAGTCGACCATCTTTGTCCTACCAAGGGTATCGAAACATGTAATTTAAAATTTGTATGAATAAAATGAATCGTTTTCCAGTTAATCCTTATTGGCGCAGCCGTGATTCACACTTTCCTGCTAATTTTGTACACTTTTTATTTGATTTTTTATTTGTTTTTATCTCATGTATGTATTTGATGTATTGTGTGTCTTTTAGTCTTTGTCTGTGTATTTTCTTTCTTTTTTTCTTTCTTTCCTTTCTTTATTTCTTTCTTATCTTCCAGTTCCTCATATTTTGTCCCTCAGTATAACTATGAGTCTTCGCCCCACAAATGTTTACCTTCGTAAATCACCTTGGAGCTGCAATCGCTGACCGCTGGATAGTTCTTTTAGCGTAGCGATGGGTTGGCTAAGATCAAGAATCATCATCTAAATAATACGTGCCACTAGCATGTGCATTCGTGGCACAAGGCATACATTTAATTAAACCAATAACCAAAATATTCGGCTTAGATGATGGAGCAGCCCTACCTAGACAAGACTGAAGTGGATGCGGCCAACGAACTGAGAAAACGTCGATTACAATAAATCGCGATAGATAAATAAACTTGCTTTATTCGTTAATTAATCAATAAATTGATAGTACTTTTGCTATATTGTATTTTAATAAATGTTTTCCTTCTAAGATAAATAAGTATGAGATAGCTCATTGAACAATAAATTAGCGAGACTCATAACAAAGTCTAATCTTAGGTAGATTATTCTTCTATATAACATAACATGACGCCTTTATTCCCCAAAGAGTTAGACAGAGACATACCTATAAAGGTATGAGGAATAGGCTGTAAAGTTCGCTCATCCTCCATAGAAAAGGGAGGATCTGGCGGGCAACTCCCCAATGATTCATGTCGGGCCGTTGTATACTATATGCTCGTTGTGCGGTAAACTCTGCTTGCGAGATGCAGGATTTTGCGTGACGTCAGTATGTCGCGTTTTTCGCATGTGGCTTTGTAGATACCACTACATGCCTATAGTTTATCAATTTTATGGGGGCGAGGCTACTTCTATTAATCGGGCACAAATCAGGCTGTTACTGAAAAATTCCATAACTCCTAGTCATGCCAATGTGCCTTGGAGTTCTTTTATAACCGACTTCAAAAAACCCGGTCAAGTGCGAGTCAGACTCACGCACTGAGAGTTCCGTACTTTGTCGGTATGTAAATAGTTTATCACGGGATTTATTTTTTGAATTGTAACTTCAAATTGCGGATTTCGGCTTTTTTCCTTTACTTGTGCTACATGACATTGCTTCTTGCTAAATTTCATTATTCTTGGTCAACGTGAAGTACTCTATAGGTTTTGATTCCGGAACACAAACGCGCGTATCTTTTGATTGCGTTGATTTATAAGTTTGATTTATAAGTTTGGTTTTTTTTTTGAAGTTTTTTTTTTTTTATTTTGAGCTTTAAGGGATTGCAGCCCTTAGTATTTGATATTAATTTCAACTTGGTAACTCCTGGCGTTCCTGAGAAAAAGAGTTTTGAACGACGGACAGACAGAGGTTCCGTTTTTCCTTTTGAGGTACGGAACCCTATAAAGGAGGAGGTTCTCAATTCGGTTAAATATTAGGGTTCTGTACCAAAATGGTAAAAAGGAACCCTTACGGTGCGACTTTTAATCTGTCTGTCCGTCTGTCACAGCTAGATATCTCAAGAACCACTGATGCTATCAACTTGGAATTTGCAAGTCTTACATGACGTTTGCCCAACTATTTTGCAAATAAGAAAGATTTTTTTTTTGCAACAGTGACTTAAAGGGTGTCTTATTTTATAGTGGAACTGCTAGGGCATGTGGAAAGAGCACTGTTTGCACTTTCTCAAACATTTTTTCGTAACACTTAAGTAAGGTAGGTATATATATATTTTTTTTGGTGGAATGGAACGAGAAAATACCCGTACACTAAACCTATTCTTATTAGAACTTTATGTAGGTTCTCCCGCAACAGTTTATCACGAAAGAAAAGGTAGCAGCGCATGCGTTGAATAGCAATGAGACGAGAACTCATTTATTAACCTTTGTAATAAATCATACAAATATAATACTACTCCTACGAGAATAAGTCATTTAATTTTCGTAATGAAGTCATTTATATTTTCGGAGGATACAGCCAACTTCCATTTAATTTAAAATTATTTTAATTTTAAATTAAATTGAAGTTAATGGTTATTACGATTCACGTTCTTTATACAGGGTGTTTAAAAAAACCCATCACGAAGTCGTCAGCTACGCATTGCCTGTACATCAAACTAAGTAACTTTGTGCAAAAATAATAGCTGAGAAACGAGTTTTATTTTTGGTGTGAAAATTCGCTGTTTACGGTAGTGTGCAATGGAACGCACGCAAAACATTGAGCTTATGGGTTCATGTAACAGTACAGGGGTCCTAGGAATATTTAAAGAAAATTAATATTTTAGCTTAATCGACATCAGCCTAGACTTTTCCCAACTTTGTTGGGGTGGGCTTCCAGTCTAACCGGATGTAGCTGAATACCAGTGTTTTACATGGAGTTACTGCCTATCTGACCTTCACAACCCAGTTACTGGGTAATACGATACCCCTTGGTAAGACAGGTTGTCAGACTTTCGGGCTTCTCACTACCCGTGACGACTGTCAAAGATCCATGAATGATCCATGATCGGTATGTAAAGATGGTCACCCATCCAAAGACCAAGCGTGGCTAGCGTAGCTTAACCTGATCGATCGACTTGTGCGGCTGTTATCATTTAGCCACGGGCCCCTCCTTTAATATTTTAGCTTAATATCATTATTAAAAAATAAAAATTCAGAGTGATTGTTTCAAACATCTAGAGGCAACAAGATGTACGAAAGTTTTTAAAAATGTGGATGTCGTTGTGATCACCTTTGAACGTTAATGTCTCGGGAACGGGACGCTTTGGTTCTATTATGTTTTCTGATTGTGTAGATGTGATTTGATCTGATTTATACAGGGTGAAATTGAAAACATGCGACAAAGCGAAATGGGAGATTGTACTCATCATTATGAAAAACTTTTACTATGGAACCAAACCTGAAATCGCGAAAAAAAAAATCAGCTGTTCCCTACATCTAAGTTCGTACAACTCGTCAAAATTTAGGGAACAGCTGTTTTTTTTTTTGATTGCAGCTTTGGTCCCATAGTAAAAGTTGTTCAGAATGATGAGTACAATCTCCCATTTCGGTTTGTCGCATGTTTTCAATTTCACCCTGTGTAGGATACATGCGTGGACGCCATATTGAAAAATAAAACAAAATGGCGGACAGCATGTTCACTACAAAAATCATCAATCCCCTATTACGAAAATTGTATACTTTCACAATGTTTGTGAGCAATTCTATTTTAATGTAAATGTTGAAGTTCAAAATTGCCTTATAAGAAGCGTAACTATGAACAAAATCAACGAGAAATTCGGCTTCAAACTTCACTACATTGACAAAATACCTCGAGTCGAACGAAAGAACACGCATGCAAATAAGCCAATCAGCTGCGCTCGCGCAAAGCATTGTGTTCCGGCAAGCGCCGTGATTGGTTCTGGTGCACGGTGGCCTTTTCAGCAAAACTTATTAATTTTATTTTCGAAAAGTTCGAGGTAAAAAGAACATATTTCAATTCCTACAAATGTATAGATACAGGTTGATTTTTGAAACGACGCAGTAAGGGTAGGTACTGTGTAACCGTTGTAAAATGGTTTTTAGAGACTGTCCTTAACTTTTAGAGAAACTGAGATTTGCTAAATCACAGATTATACATTTGATTAAGAATTACAGTCGGCAATAAAATTGGTGATTTTCACAATTTTCAGTACCTATGCTACCAACAAATGCTGAAGAATTAATAGATTTTAAAAATTTTATTATTTTTTATTTTATTTTTTAAGTAAATAAATTTTCGAGTAATATGTTAATGTTCTAATAATTAATTTCCATTATAACTTATTTTTTAAAAACTTTAAAAAGTTGTAACTTTGATATCTTCAATATCTCCGTAACCAGAACGAATAATAACGAAAAGTAATCTTGGCTTAGTTAAGAGTATTTTAACACCCGTTATTACACGCTATCAATTATTGAGAAAACTTTTGAACTATCAATATGTACACATAAGGAAAAACTTTTTTCAATGTCTCAACACGATTTTCTTAATAATAATAATTAACTTAAAAAAAATTGTTTTGGTCATTGTATTTTGCTTTTAACTCAATGCTCTAATTGGGGTGTATGCGGTTTTGCACATTTAACGTTACACGTTGTATTCCCTATTGATCTGTAAAAAAAGAAGATAGATTATTATTAATTGGACTTTTTATGATTACTAAATCGTACGCAATTACGCATGAATTTACAAAGACCGTAACAAAATGAAGAATATTGTAGAATGTTTTTAAATCAAGCAGGATACCTACCGATTTTTACTATTTTCTGTGTAATACGGTAGTTCTAATTTGTAAAGACAGTTACAAAGTAGTAAGACGCTTGTACCAATATAGTATTTTTCTTCGGCCCCCCAATCCAGCATACTAAAGAGGTACCAACACTACCAACGATTAATGAAGGTTGCCTGTTAGCAAAAACACTTTATCGAGACCAAGGCACCTTTATGCAACAAGAATATAGATAGGCTTTTAGCCCTCTGGTTGAGCGTTTCACACATTTTTACCGACTTCAAAGGAGCTAGCCACTTTATTTGGAAACCACTGATTTATGTAGCACCTCACTTACCAAAACATAAGCCTGGTTTATTTTGTTAAAATACGTATTCTATCAAAATACATGTCTCAGTTGTACAGTCACGTGCGAAAATTTTCTGTTTCTGCAGTTTCTGGAAATGCGTTGAGGGTTTTGATTAGTTCAAGAATGAACAATACTACAATTGGATCAATTAGATAATCATTGTTGATTTTGCAAACTGGATCTTTAGCCCCTTTGCCTGGTGAGATCTACCATCGCATCGTACGCAGACAATTATGATACCCATCTCAATACCCAAGCACAACTTTTGTAAGTGGGAGTTCTAATTTGAGAAATAAATGGTGCCTAAAATGGAGAAGATCACTCATCCCTATTAAAGAGATTGCGAAAAATTAGTTACTGCTCACCATATCATGTTCTGCCTATAATATTCCCACCCTTCCCTCTCTGTGAGAGCTTTAATCCACCACGCGGTCCGATTCCGCGTGGGTATCACATGTCTTCGAATTTTTGGTTCTAGGACATGCTGGTTTCCTCACGATGTTTTCCTTTGCCGTTTCGAGAGCAGTGATGATGAAAATAAATTACACAAAGTTAAGTGCCTGCCTGAGTTCGAACCCTCGCCCTACAACTCGTAAGTCGGGGCCTTTACCACTGACCACCATAAGGTTTCCACCAAAGCGGAGAGGAGAGGAGACGAGAGGAGATGTGCTGTGAAGCTGGCAGGTTATTTCCAACAAAGCGGAGAGGAGATGTGTAGCAGAGAGATGTGAGCTCTACGTAGCGGAGATGTGAGCTGTGAGAGCTCGAAACCAGTCAAGTGCTGTCTACAAAAGGAAGACATGTCGTTGCAAAAGTTATATTTTGCGAGCGCGGGCGCCGTCGCGCCGATCGCCCGGCCGCCCGACGACACACATCTCCGCTCTGCCGCGCCGCTTGCTCGCTCGCGGCACAAAATTCTGTGGAAAAAAAAACTTTTTTTACAAAAAAATACAACCGACTTCCAAAAAAACACTACAAAGTGAAATTAACTTTTTCGGAAGTCGGTGTCGTTGGTTCCGCATTTTTTTTACTGACACCGACTTCCGAAAAAGTTATTTTTCACTTTGTAGTGTTTTTTTGGAAGTCGGTTGTATTTTTTGTAAAAAAAGTTTTTTATTTTTCACTTTTTAGTGGGCCGGTTAGCTGTTGCTCATCACCTTTTACAAAATATTTCTTTTCCCGATGCAGACGATCGATTATGTAAAAATCTCATCGTGAAAAGTTAGGTGAAGTGAGTTTAGAGTGAGCTGTCAATATTACCAATCCCTAGCATCAGGATGACACTGACAGCTCACTCCACGCTCACTTCACCTAAGTTTTCACGGTGAGATGGTTACAGAATCGCACTGCAGGGACGTTAATTGTTGACGAGTTCTCCTTGTAAAAACCAGGAGAACTGGAGCTGATTGAGAAGTCACCATCAGCTCCACTTCAAGATACGCATTGTGCTTAGCAACCACATTAAAGTACCTAATCGAATCGCAAACCGTGAAATATGTGTTATTGAGTAGTTCCAATGGCCATCTGTGGTCTTCATCATCAGTTCCACTTCACTGAATGGTGCTTTCTGAGAGCAAATGCACTAGTTACTATAAAAAATACCCAAATCGCTATAGGTGTGCCAACAAAATTTGAGGGTTGCCCTCGATTTCTCCAGGATCCAATCATCAGATCCTGACTTGGTGACAATGGGACCACTTCAGAAGTACCTCCTTTCGAACAAAAAAAGGAAAAATCGAAATATTTTGAAAATCGGTCCACAATTGGCGGAGTAATCGCGTAACAAACACAAAAAAAAAAAAACATACCGTCGAATTGATAACCTCCTCCTTTTTTTGAAGTCGGTTAAAAATGAGACATCTCCTCTCCTCTCCGTTTCCACCGACGCTAAGCAGAGAGGAGATGTGGAAATAACGAAATCTGATTGGTTGTTCAAAACACATCTCCTCTCGTCTCCTATCCTCTCCGCTTTGGTAGAACCCGGGCCTGATGGTGGACATAATACGTAATAATATATTTCTTAAAAAAAAAAAAAAAACTAAAACCTACAAGCATTTTCTTGCATTTCCCCCTTAATAGAGTTTCTGCTTGAAAACGTCAAAAGCTCGAAAATTAAGAGACTATAGTTGTCTGCACTAGCTGCCTCATTCTAAATGAAAACGTGTACACACGGCTACACATCAAGCTATACATTTCCAGTTTTAGCTGACCTCGCACTGTATACGTTTTTCGTACAATCAGAAGTCAGCTTATACTGGTTATGTATAGCTTTATGTGTAGCCGTGCGTACGTAGTAACCCGAGTCCAGAATTCTATTGTAAAACTCTACAATGTAAAAACGTTGTTTGCACAAAAATCTAATTAAGCTGAACAGTAGTTTTGTAGCCATATTGCGAAACGAAATGAAATTGTATAGTCGAAAATAAAATTTTTGTAAGAGCAAAAACATGTTGAAAAATCTTTTGAAAAAAGCGGGTAGGCAAAAGAATAGAATACTCTTTATTATGTACACCATATAAATTACAGACATAAATATAGAAATTTTGCAAACGGTGACACAATATGGGCGGTACACTAAAGTACCTATTACCTAGTACATGCAGAATATTTATATACAGTTACTAAAAGGGTATGTTTATAGCCCATTTATCGGACGAATTCGTGATTTGTGCTGTCGGAATTCAGAGTCAGAACAGAGAGATTTTTAATTAAAATCCTTATCCCCTTTTTTATTAACATTACTTAAATGAATGCCTAAATTAAAGAGCAGTTGGATTTTCAACGCTCGGCTCAGCGCCAAAAGTTGAAAATCCAATAGAGGGCTTTTATTAGGTATTCATTCAGGTGAGACCTAGAGATAACCCATGTTGAAGAGCATTAATTGCGGATGAAACATTATTTAATGAAGGAATGCGACTTCACGAGTCGTTAAGACGCAATCAAAGATAATCAAGAGCTCAAGAGTAGTTAGCACAAGAGTAGTTAGTATAACCTATATTTGCACGTGTGTCTTTTGGGAGTTAAGTAAAAATAAACATTAATTTACTAATGTCGATGGCTTTAAAATGGTGGCTGTGACGTGTGTGTGATGAAGGCGAGGAACAGTGTGGCACAGCCTGCGAGAAGCCTATATCAAACAGTGGACTGCGAAAGGCTGACAATGAGTTGATTCAGACATTAATAATTTTAGTGCTCGTTAATGAAATCTTTATAAATGGTAAATGATTTTATTTCTGTAAGTAGGTTTGTACAAACACTTTTACACGTTCATCATATTTTAAAAACTAGATGAGGTCGGCGTTTCCTATCGAACTCCTCTGAGAAGAAAAGCCGAAGCGAACTCAACAGGTAACAGCCTCTTTTATAGTCCAGATATACTTTTCTTCAAGGTCAGATCATGTGAAGACCATAGTGATTGGTGTCTGAAATGGTCTTCTGAAGAAAGAACCACACAGATTTCAGTGGACCTGTAGAGTTAGTGCACGCATATGTTAACGTGTAACTCAACTCGGAACATAAGGAGCTCAACGGTTCTACGAACGATAACAAAGAAAGTACTTTTGGGTAGAGTAAACGATGGCCGATTTGCATGGATGAGACGCCTATTTTCCCCTAACTAGTTCTGTTTGTGTTTGTGTTCTTTCTCTGCGTCGTGTTCACCGCAAATAAATATTTTTCTTTCTTTTTTTAAACTTTAGCATCTAGTCAATAGTTTTGTATTCTAATAATTAGGTATACAACTGTATGGTAATGTCTACATACCTAACAATTAATCAAAACAATCCTCACAAATTGCAACGCATACGTTCATTAACTATTTTCGCTACTAATTAGTTTGTATTTACGATGCGGATCTGAACCGCAAATTCCATTAGCGCCATTTTAGTGAACTGTTTCATCTCTGTTCCTATGATGTAATGACTAATGGATCCGATGTACTATTGTATTTTATGCTTCTTTGTAGATCTATGGATTTGTTCGCATTTTTTACCACCAAAAGACTACGTATTGTTGAAAATGGATTGAAAGTATCGGTTAGGTTAAAACCCAGGCAATACAAATATCATAATCCTTACACTTATTTAATTTAAGTATTTAGGATCGATAGTGGTTTTCATTCATATGAGGGGCGTGTGTAACAGCCGCATGGGTCGATCGACCAGGTTAAGCAACGCTTGCCTTGGTCGGTCCGTGGATGGGTGACCATCTATACATACCAAGACTCCTCCGTGCCTCGGAAAGCACGTTAAGCCGTTGGTCCCAGATGTCATTCGTGGATCTTTGACAAGTCGTTACGGGTCATTAGAAGCCCGAAAGTCACAACCAGTCTTACCAAGTGGTTTCATATTACCCAGTAACTGGGTTGTGGAGGTCAGATAGGCATTCGCTCCATGTAAAATACTGGTATTCAGCTGTATCCGGTTAGACTGGAAGCCAACCCCAATATAGTTGGGAAAAGGCTAGGCAGATGATGAGTGGTTTTCATTCATATATATCTGTCATCATCTAAATCCTAGGTTCTCAAACTTATTTTGACCAGCGCCCACTTTGAGAATATTTTTTTACAGTGTCCCTAATTTTTTTTTTACTCACCATCTCTTGCGAATCTGAAACAGCTATTGCACGATTATATCAAAATGAGTAATATTATACAGTCGTAAAATAGGATATATAATTTTATCTGGGTCTTCTGAAAGTCTGTGGCGCCCACGAGGGGGCGTTATCGCCCACTTTGGGAACCTATGATCCAAATGATTATTTACTTGCTTGCCATTATTACCGTTTTTTAATCCATTTAACTAAGTGTGCCTAAGTCTCATTTTATGTTCAGCTAGCTTAACTTTTATTCTGTTCAAAGCTGACTGTGTCACAGCGGCTTAAGTGATTTTCTGTAACAGCCAGCTGTAGTTTTCTGTTTATTTTCACTGAACCTTTTCAGCCACTTTTTGTCATGTGAATAAGAATATATTTTTTTAATAAACTTCCCATACAATTATAGTTCCTAAAAAATAAACTAAAACTAAAATATTTTATTACATGTGCAAGTAATAATATGGTTCGGGATTAGAATGTTTGGTAGCGACCCGCCCGAACTAGGTTTATTCAAACCTGTGTTTCAGGTCATCAATTAAATTGGGGCATTATTTTTTAAAAATAAAACTGATATAAAAATAATCAATTAACAACTATGAGAAAAAGCTCATTGGCACAAACGCCAGCACATCAAGCTACCCGAAACTGTCAAATTTGAACCTTATGTTTTAGCGATAAAGTTGAAAATCTATTAAAGAAATTTGACAGACTGTAGTAGCTTGATGTGGTGGTGTCTGTACATTAATACCTAATACTAAGCCTATGTAAATATACAAAATAAATACTTACAAGAGAATAATAAATATCATGACAAAATTTCCAGATTTTTTTCTGTGTTTGTGTTATTAAGTGTCGCTAAGTATTCTGCTAACATTGTACTAATTTTTTTATAGCTTACATTATAGACACATATGAATGGCACGACAGTGCATAAAATTTTGTTGCCCCGCTACTTCTACGGCCTCATCAGTGCTCAGAATCGCTATTGGCTGTATTTTTGGGGCAGAAAAGGCAAGATAAGGTAGGACACAGTTTGCGCTAAAGCTCCACATACGTAGTTCACATGTGGCGATGTAGATGCCGCCACATGTGAACTATTTCTTTATGTGAACTATTAATTTATTTGATATTTATTTATTTTAATTTAGCTAATATAATTCAAGTTTGCAATCATCATCATCATTTATCTTTTGAAATACGTCTATTGCTGATTCTAAGCATATACATAATCAGCCTATATTGTTCCTACTGCTGAGACACACGCCTTCTCTCTTCAAGAGGGAGTGGGCTATAATCCACCACGCGGGCCCAGGCCCAGTGCGGGTTGGTATATGTCACATGTCGTCGAATTTTTTTTGGGTTCTAGAACATGCCTTCACCGTTTTGAGAACAGTGGTGATGAAATTATATACACCTGCCTGCGTCTTCCTGATTCGAACCCATGACTTATATAGGAAATCTAGGTTCTAAAACTTAAATAAAACGAGCCCTGGGCTTTATATATCTGTAAGTATAATATAGCCAATTGAAAGTCACTAGGAAGGTTATACGTCCGTCTTTACTAAAGCGCAGACCACAAGCAAGATAAAATAAAGATGGCGGTTAGAAGAGGAGATTATTTTTATTAAATAAGTACCTACAACATATCGATTATTACAGAATCGACTAAAGATTGATTTTTGTAAATAAGTGAATCAAATAAATCAACAACTTACAATTCGTAAGTCGGTGCAGTTACCACTGGGCCACCGCTGCTCACACTGCTGACTATATCCTCCCACCATCGTCATAGCAACTGAACCTGCGCTTACCGCATCCTGCAGATTCTCATGGTCTTCACCAGGTCCTTAGTAAATCATGTGCGGTGTTACCTACGCAGTGTTGGTATCGGCCTCAACTTATGAGTTGGAAGTCGTTACTTTGAATCCAGGCAGGCGCTTTACTTTGTTGTGTAAATAATTTCATCACCACTGCTCTCAAGACGGTGAATGAAAACATCGTGAGGAAACCAGCATGTCCTAGAACCAAAAATTCGAAGACATGTGACATCTACCAACCTGCACCCTAGGTAATTGCGTAACCCACTATCAATCGGAATCTGAATCATTTTAAAGCAAATTGCTAATCCATTGCTTCATAAGTTCGAAAAATTCGTCTGCTCAACACGTAATAACGCAATGAATGTTGTTGAACTGTCAAAATTAAACCGATTCCGATTGATTATGGGTTACGCAATTGCCCCGCAGCACTGGGCCCTCGTGGTAGATTATAGCGCACTCTCTCTCGAAGAGAGGAGGCCGGTGTCCCAGCAGTGGGCATTATAGGTTGATTATGATGAGGTGCTGTACTTTGTTGTATAAATAATTTCATTACAACTACTCTCACAACGGCGAAGGAAAACATCGTGAGGAAACGAGCATGTCCAAGAATCAAAGATTCAAAGACATGTGACATCGACCAACCAACCCGCACTGGGCTCTCGTGCTCACGTATTAGATTACAGCTCACTTTTTCTCGAAGAGAGAAGCCCTCTTTCCCAGCAGTGAGTAAATTATAATCTGATTATGCTACCTTCGATGCGCCTTCTAGTACGAGGTCGAATTCCAATATTGTAACAACACCTTTAAACACTTTGCTATCAAAATCCATCTACCATTCTTAATTATGTTGAATAACGGTAGTCTAAACTGATTGGTTAATTGATGATACAAATCTACAACAACAATCAATTAGCATTACAACAAACTATTGGGTGCGACATGAAGATTTAACAAGCTCTCTCGGGCATTGTAAACTCGAATGATACAAGCTTGTCGATACGCCTCTATTTGGTAAACAGACGAACGTGTAGATACGTATGTAATATAAGTCTCAGGAAGACGAAAATTGAGGGAAAATAGGGAAGAGAGGTCACAGCGCTTCGTCCATAGAAATGTATTATATCTATAGCTTCGTCTCAGAAGGGTTATTATGAGAAAGCAAGAAAACTATTATAATTATTATAAAACTATTAGGTATGTACTATACTGTGCCTTGTACATGCAGCAGTTAACACCCACCTGGCCTGTTCTACTTTGCATCTTGCAGCTGAATAGTTATACCCAATTACTGATCACACCAGCTAGATATCAGTGTGACCGGCTATGTCACACTTTTATATATTCAGATTGTGACTATACCTGTGAAATGACTATCGTAGTTTGTATGTCTACAGGGAGCAACAGTTTATATGCTATTCAAGACCTATAGATCTCGATTCGAATTGTTTACTTACTGACTATGGATCGAACGCAACTATCGCAGCTTATACCCTCACAGTCAATTGCTCCATACTGCGGATATTTAGACACGATAGTTGTTTCAAACGGTTGGTTAACGTAACATACGTACGTGAAATAATAACGATTACGTACTCTATTATTTCACGTACAGCAAGGTCATAATTTTGTCATTTTAATTTGAAACAACGCTTTTTATGGTCAATAGTTAGCAGTGGCGAAGGCACCATACAATCCGATTCCCGCCGGCTTCCCTTCGAAAATCGCCTATTCTCAGTAGTTCGGTTATTTAGTCTGGTCCCGGACTTTTCGTCTCGACAGTTCGGTGATGCAATACGACCGGACTACAGAGCCTGATAGTTCGATATCGATATCGGACCTGCACTACTAAGGAAAGACTAAAAGGTCAACATATAATAAAATATTAATCATTCAGACTAACCTATTTGGTTTGTGTTATCAGTTGAACTAGGAACTAGGTAGGTGGTATTTAAACCTTTTTCCTGCAGTTTTGCTAGGTATTAAAACTTCATTGATCACTCATGATTACTATTTACTATGACTGACGTTTGTGAAGCTTTCCACATTTAATAATTACGTTTAATAATTAATAATAATAATAATTTAACAAATTTACGATACTGAACTATCAGGTTCAATAGTCCGGTCGTATTAAATCACCGAACTGCTGAGACGAAAAGTCTCACCAGTCCGGTGACCGGACTAAATAAACCGAACTACTGAGACATCGCCTCGAAAATTCAGAACACAACCACTCTATGTATATTTAATTCATCACTGAAATTTATTGAAACGTTTTATTGACTTTTTTTTGCTCCAGCTTACCTCTGTCATAAATTCACCCTTCGCTACTGGTAGTTAGTGCCATTTTTGACGTATACGCGTGCGTCAAGTAGACGTGAAACAACCCGCCCTTAGTGTTATACCTACAGTTACTATTAGTTTGTACCTATGTATACCCAAGTTCAGTCACGAGCACCCGTGTGGCGGCATCTACATCTCCACAATGCGAACTACACCATACCATACTGACGTCATGCAAATCCAGCATCGCGCAAGCAGAGTCTACCGCATGACTAGCATATACAACGTCCAACGATATCAATCGTTGAGCAATCGCCCACCCGACAATACCCGGCTGGTTGGAGGATCTTCCCTTTTCTATGGATTTCTATTCTGTTTACTTCTGCACTGGTGACCTTTACGCAAAATACAAAAGCGTTTTTCTCGTGTTGGTAATATTAATAATTGTATGGGTTCGATTATACTATGTCTGCAACACCTCTTACCAATCAATATTTATTTATTTACGGTCTTTGGAAGACTTACAGCTAAATACAATAGTAATAAATAACAGTAAGATAATCTGACAGCCAATTACATGTCTTCACGTCTAGAGCTTCTCTGGTATAAAAGTACTGTGGAAAAAAATATACACACTGCCAGATATTGCCAAAAAAACAAAACAAAAATAAGTTAAATTAAAATAAAATTTTGCAGGTACAATAAATAAAATATGTAAAAACTAATATAATTTCTACAGGTTATTTCTCATCAGAAGATGTTAAAAATTCAATTAAAAAATAAAAAAGTAAACAAAATCTGAAGAATTCAATCTTTAAAGAAATTCATAGCCAAACACTTTTTTGCCGAGGTCACACTTATACAATATTTTAGGAGAAAATCACTTTTGAATCTTGCGTAAGTAGTATAAGGTATTTATGTTCGTAACTGTAGATAGGTACCTACACCACACAAAGTAATAGTAACAACTATGAAAATGTATAATGTATTTGATGCAACTAATCCAAAAGCCATCGTAGCCTCGTCCCAAATACTGGGGGTTACTGGGTTTCGAGCTTGTAAATTAACGAGCTGTTTCATTAGTGGGCATCGAGCGGTGCTTAACGTGATAACGTAAACAACACAGTAGGAGGATAATCGATTAATCGCGATGAGCTGGCACTTTGTTAGTTTAATGAGGAGAGAGAGACATTTTTTTATATTGGATGAATCAAGTCACATGGCAATGTGATCAGATAATAGAAGCAAATTGTATTGTTCTCAAGATTTTTAAGCATTTCAGTAAAAAAATACACAAGGTAGGAACTGTAATTTTTAAAAGCTTTTCAAACAGTACGTTGCAGCAAGGACGGCTGAGGGAAAGAGCCTCACGTTCCAGCCGCCGCGGGAGACGTTCCGGGCGTCGGGAGCCGCGTGACGACTCCCGGCCACCGCCGCCTGCGGATGGAGAGTAATGAGTAAGTCACCGTCCGATCAGGACCAGGCCCGTGCTGGACGGCGCGTACGTGTTCCACGCACGCCTCAAAGAGATGTCAGCATTAAGGAAGGGGCCCGTAAGGGCCGAAGCCTGCCGGGGCAGCGGGATCGTCCGAAAGGGTTACCGCTGCCCCGGAACATAAAGGGCTAAGAAGGAATACGGGTGGGTTTTAGTCAGTAAGAGTCTGACACTCCCTTCTGCTCCACCCTGACCGGGTGGATGATTTCCTATCCACAAAAAAAAAATCGCAAGGCCTACCAGCAAGGACAACCTCCATAAGTGCGGGATCAGACCTCTGCTGTGTATGCGACGTCTCTCCACAGAAAATGGCTCACCTCTAATCTTGCTCCGCATGCCCTACCATCTGCACACGTGAGGACTTAATGGCTGTGTCAGCGAACTGAATTTTGGGCCAAACAAATATAAAAACGATATACATACATTTTTTCGATGGTGTAAGCTGGATGTATCAATAATTAGTAGACTGCTTATGATGACTCAGACAACTTAATATAGTTCCCACGACACGGTGAAGGTTAACAGATATAAAATAGGTATGTACCTACTACAAAATCAATAGGACTAATACTATGCGTGCCTGTAGTCAATATTTAATACTTTGTTCTTGGAACAACCTATAAATCTATGGGAAAGAAAGGTGTTCCAACCCACTTTAAGAATGATGTTGCCTAAAGCTTATCGGTAAGCAAGTTGCTTTAAGTCAAGTGTATTTCAAGCAAGAATAATCTCTGCTATTCAACTCTTATTAATATAACATAACCCAGGTGCCTAAACCTGGTGACGGCCATCACGGGACTCCACTCGCTAAACGAACACGTTCACACAATAATAGGCATAACGAACAGTCCTCTGTGCATGAACCTGGTTGACTGGTAGAAAATGCCTATGGCATTAAGTCCGCCTCTGTAAATATAAGTGCATGAAGTAATAAGTATATAAATAAAAAAATACTAAAATAAAACATAAAATGTACCAGCTGTTTGCTTCCCCGATGAAACTATATACTTAAGTCATGCAAGAAAAAATACTGCTCAGTAAAGAACTGCAGTGCGATTCTGTAACCATCTCACCGTGAAAACTTAGGTGAAGTGAGCGTGGAGTGAATTGTCAGTGTCATCCTGATGCTAGGGATTGATACTCTTGACAGCTTACTCTAAGCTCACTTCACATAACTTTTCACGGTGAGATTTTTATAGAATCAACCGGCTGGACATCTTTCACTGACAGAGCTGACTGAACACAAAAGCCGTTGGCCTGTTGCAATAATCTCCAAGACAATAAGTTATTCGAGAATTTAAAAAGAGAAAGAAACAAAGACCACTTATTGCTTTTTTTTTTTTTTTTGTGTTTAACTGCGCTAAAGAAGCTACAAAATATTGCCGTACTTAGTTTGTGTTTTACTACTGCTTAAGCCATTTTACTTGAGACGTAATGCTAATTGATGAAACGTAAACTGTTATATTAGCCCTCTGCTGCTCTGCTTATAAGATGAAAATAGGCATGATGTTGTTTTGCGTCTAATACAATGACCAGTAGTATCAATCAGCTGGCTTAGCATGACGCATTCTATTTCTACGTAGAATAGACACAGCTTTTTTATACAAAGTGACATTTCGTTTCTCCACTTTTGACATCGCACCGTAGAAATCCTTCTGCAATCTGTCATTTTGTCTTTCGTTTCTAGCGATCTTTGTCTAGGTCTTTTTATATGTAGACTATTTCAGAAGAAAGTTTTCTATCCCAACTGTCAAAATGACACTGACGACTGACAGTTGTAAGGAGATTTTAAACTTTCTACACGACGGCCACAAAGTATATACGGTTATCTACAAAATCATGATATAACTACAATATTTTATTGTTCCAAAACACGGTGCTTCGACACTGAGAACAATTGTTGTAGTTGTCTTTATATACGTGATTTATTATCAATAAAAAAAAAACAGTAAAAATCCTACGACAAAACAGAATTCTGAGTCGAATTATGTAAAAGAGTATGTATTTCGTAAAAAGTGCTCTTTCTACTTTGCTGCCGTCGTACTGTCTACACGGAACGTCATATTTGTCTACTCTTCCGTCGACAAAACGGTGCTCATGCTAAGCCTGCTGGTGTAATTAAGAGGAAATGCAGTCGGAGAGACTTTTGAAAAAGCCTAAAGTCAAAATTCGAGGTTTAATTGGCTCTCACTATTTCCTCCTCCAATATTGGACCAATTTAAAACATATTTCATATACTTATTATGAAGGATATACCTATACTGTGTCTCTTTGTTTTTCTTTTCTCATTAATAGTTGTCAAAAAAAAATTGACAACTACCGATACCGATACGATTAAAAATACCGATTTAAACCGGTATTTTTTGAGAGTTCTAGTGTTTGAAAAATAAAAAATAATTTGTCAGCAAAAGGAAAGTACAGGGACATACAAATAGTCAATATTTATTATGCTGGAAAAAATCATTGCTTTATGGTCATCAACCAGAATGAAAACAGGCGAGAGCGAAACTATAGAGATTGACACTATTGATTCACTCACTCAGCTCACTTCCAACTCACTTCACCTAAGTTTTGACGGTGAGATTTTTAGAGAATTAATTTTTACAGGCAGATGTAAGAACGTAAACGAGGCAAAAAGCGTAAGATGAAAGGATCGTAGCAGTTGGCGTCCTGTAGTTTCTGCCTAACCCCATGGAAATAAGGCGTGAGTTTATGTATGTATGTAACCGGCAAAGCACGACGTGGTCTCATTATCAAAGACAGAAAAATAACTGGCAAGGGGAGTAACTGGAACACATACGAACGAAGCAAGTTAATATAAAGCTTGTAATATAATTCTTTTAAGAAAACTGCCTAAATATTGAGAAAAAAAATCAAAAGCCTCCTCCCTTTTTTAAGCCGTTTAAAACCATCTATACCTTATCATTTAAATTATATTTCGGTTTCACTATGTAAACAATTAGGTTAAACGACACACATGATAAACATTTCGCAGCCGCCATCTTGGATTTTACATTTTGACCTAACTATTGACTTCAACACCCTCGAAAATAGTGAAACTATTTCGGAAAATAAACAAAAGAGAAACTCGGATGGAATGGGGGCATAACCTTTTAACCGGTATGTATGTATGTTCGCCTGTTCCCTCATAACTTCAAAAATACTTAAAATAATTTGACAAATGAGGTATCGTTAGAAGCCTCTTGACCGTCCGCTAGTTATAGGCTATGTTATGTCACTTCAATTCAATAATTATAGAGAACATAAAGTAATGAATTTAAAAATAAATATTTTGGGATAGTGCCTTGATGGGTATCAAATGAAAGGGCTAAATTAGCACATTTCAAAAACATATACATTACTGTGCTCCAAAATAATTAAATAAAAAATAAGTTTAAAAACTAAAACCCGACTACGGTACTGAAAAGGATAAAACAATAAAGTACCTTTCTACCAGTTTAGGTACGCCTACCACAAGGCGCGTTAAAGACCTTCGATCCAAAAACTTGGTTGTTTTGTCAAGATTTATAACGGATATTTCTTCAATTTACATTAGGAAATAGGAAAACTTTTTACTTCTAATAATAAGCTTTTTACATAAGTTACAGCAGCACAAAAAAAAACACAAAGGCCAGGAGCCCATGACTAACCAAGCGATAATAAAGCCAAGCTTATCCACAATGCCGCTAACTTGATGACAAAAAAGGGAGAATCGATTCAAACATGATATCTCGATATAATGATTTGATATAATCCCTCTGAGCGAAGTCAATCGAGAATTAATCCGAGTTGGGATCGAAAGATTTGGTGTAAAATGATTTTTAATATTTTAAAAGCTGCTGTTGCTGGCTGGTAATGTTTTTGGGAGTGTTCCTTGTGTGAAAATGGATTGAAAAGGTTTCGCTGTGGAAACAAAAAAAAAGAGATGTTATGTTTGAAAAATGTGGTTTTATCATCATCAATTTATAACATTTAAAAATCAGTCAGTGGTTTTTTTATTATTCTTTATTAGTTTATAGAGGTTTTGATCAGGATTAAGCTCTCACGAAAATACTATCACTTCACGTGCCCATTAAGTTAATGCCATAAGAATACACAGTCACGTGAACGAAGCGCGGTGCAGGAAGGGGGGTGTGGTGTCGTGATGCGAAAGCTCAGTGATTCGTCAACCTGTGACAACTATCACCCCTCCCGCAGCTACCTCAGGCAACGTCTCGTTAAGTGGTCGGCCTTATAATCACCAATATTTTCACAGTTTATCACATTTAAAATTGTGGATATATCTGCTCAGAAACACTTTTAATAACCCATCAAAGTCTTATACGTAGAATTCAGTGACCTTTTGATAGATTTTCATCATAAACACCTGTTATAATCAAGCAGCGAATTTTGTATTTAATACAGCGATATCTTTTACCTACCCCATCACAGAAGTAGCAATTCTTATTGGAAAGAAAATAATATAATATTAATAATATAATAAAATAATTATAATATTGTTTCAAAGGAAGGTCAAAACAATAGGCGCATTTAACACAAAACTTAAATAAAGATTAACAATTCAAATTGCACAGAATAACTCTTTATACAATTAACGCAAAAAACACGTACAAAAAAAATCTCAAGTTAAATACAGCTTACCAATATTTACTCACAATATCTCAGCAAAACACCAATGTATGCGTGTGGGTATCGTGTGTAAATTCCTTATTGAGTAATACTTCTTAAGCCACTGATAAGATTCGTCTAAATTCTCACTGATAACAGTAGGTTCTGCGATAATGTCTCTTTGATCCATACTTTTTGGTTAAAAGGAATAGGTACTGTCAGTTTTTACATTCTGTCAACTCTCTGGTAATTAAAAACAAAACATAAACCCTATTACATATTCCAATGTCCAATAATTAAAAAAAAAACTTCGCGTAAATTTCTCGCCAGCGTGCAGCGAGAAAAAAAAAGGAATTAAAAAAGGTGCTGTTATGTATTGTTTAATGAATCTATAATTTTATTTCCTTTGCCAGTTAGGAACAGGGAAAATGGGCCTTTCAGCCTAGTGCCGTGACGTATCATCGTATCAGCGGACGGCAACTGCTAACTAACTACAGCACCACCAGTCTCACACTGAACATTGGTGCGTGTAGACGACTTGACGTTTCGTCTAGCGAAGGTTTCGTACGCGCGAAAACTTAGTGAAACAGGGAATTTACAAAACAATCTACAGTAATTAAAAAAACTTTTCTGATCTATGGTTTGAATCACTTTTTAATTACGTGCTACTTTCTGTTCTGTTAAAAAAGGTTGCGTGAGTAAATATTTGGGTTTTGTTTCATCGGATCTCCTTATCGGTAAGTTTTAAAGTTCCAACTTTTTATTTCATACCTATTTATGTGAATCACAATATGAATAATTTGTGAAATTAATTAAAACTTAAAAGCAATTTTAAGTTCGGAGTTTTAAGTTAAAAAATAATTAGAAGCGAGTTTTCAGGTATGTTTTTTTTTTCTTTCCACGTCACGCAACTTTATTTCGTTGAATAGGTACTGAAAATAGTCGTGAAATTTATGAAGGATGGCATCGTACGTTTATTTATACGCCGTTTTCCAGCGATCATAAATTATCTTCAGCCAATGATCATTGCCATTGGAAAGGCTTATAAATCATACAGTAACAACTGACAGTTTAACGTTCAGCTTGATCATTAATTATTATTTAATTTCAATATTTTTCAGAAAAGTTCCACGAAATGATTTACAGAAATCAAAACTATTTGAATACATAAACATCTCATCAATTATATTTTAACGAAATGAAAATAATGGACGGATATTTACCTAGTAGTCGTTAACACAAAGACTATACCAGGAATTGACCTAGGTACCCACCTTTTTTTAATTTTAGTTTAAAATTTTTAATTTTTTTTTATGGATGGGAAATCATCATATGACCCCTCCCGCTCTGGGTGGAGCAGAAGGGAGTGTCAGACTCTTACTGACTAAAACCCACCCGTGTTCCTTCCTTAGCGCATTATGTTCCGGGGCAGCGGTACCTAACCCTTTCGGACAATCCCGCTGCCCTAGGTGTGTGAATGATTATCGTAATTGATAACGGTAGGTGCAACTAGCGGTTTAATAATCTCCTCAAAGAACTATAGAAATATTATGATTCTTTATCGGCAGACATCCAAATCTTATAGTAATCTAGATAAGGAAGATAGACAGACTTATCTAAGGGGAAAGATTTTGTTTATCATGTTGACTTACTTACTTATTTACTAACAATGTTGTTACTATATAATAATATATTATGTATACTCGCAGACTTGGATATATGGTTTAAATTTCAACTCTATACCTTCACGCGTTCTCGAGATAAAGGGTCTTGACAGACGGACGGACGAACGGAAAACAATGTGATCCTATAAGGGTTTCGTTTTTTCTTTTTGAGGTACGAAACCCTAAAAAACAAAATGTTTTTCTCAAAAATAAAAATATCTCCTTTCGTAGCGTAGACACTTCTTATCTCTATTCAGTCTGTACTGCACGGGACATTAGCTTCGGATCTCGAGGTCCCGTTTCCTAAATAGATCCGCCATCAAACGTAACCAACCGGAATCGTGCTAACTTGCTGACCGAAATACGACTTATGTTAGGCTGTGATCTAACATAGAAAATGGGGTCATAAGCTCCAAGTAGATTTATATAGAAACCGACAATTAAGAGGAAACTAGTCGCGAGCTCGAACTCGTTGATGGTCATGGCCAAAAAGCACGCTGTCTCGCCTGGCTTCGTGTCCGACAGTGCTAGTATCAGTGATGAGCAGTTAGACGCTAGTCTACATGAACAACGTCTAGTTATCACGCACAGAAACACCGTTCCGAACTGATAGGCGTGTAAAAAAAATTCGAAAAGTGCTTCGGAAAATCGAGTTTTATGAAAAAACCACTGCATAAATCAATTACAAATAAAGTTTACTGATCTCTTCGATAACTGAGCTTTGTCGATACGGACTTGGTATTGAAGATTTTAAGTGCTTATATTACTTATTTATACCCAAAGTTACGTTTAAAAATACCAAGAAAAACGAATCTTTGTTGGCTCATAACTTTTTAATGGCTTTTTATTTTACTATTCTGTATCCGTACAGACACAATTAATACCTAATAAGCCAAAACGATATCATGTTTAACTTTGGATGTACAATGTCAAACAGTGGAGTAATATTCTCCCAAAATTTGTATAGAAAAAATATTAGACTTTGAACAAAGCTATATATTTACCATTTATATACACACATATATAAACAGAAACGAAAAAAACATAACAAAAAAAATAGGCACAAAGGTGATGCTCATTTCATAAGAAATTTCTTCCAGCATAGCGATAGGACAATAAATAGAGAGATGTAGACAGCGTGTGAAAGAATAAAGAATACAAAAAAAAATACATAAAATCATAAACAATGTAGTATATTATATTTTCTTCTGTGTACAAAAATATTCTTTCACCGAGTTCTTAGTGGAAAAGTTACAGGCTAATGCTAACAACTCTTTTTTTTTTTCAAAAATACTTTTTCAGTTTTTTGTTTCAGTAATAACAGTGACAGTAGATTATAATATAATCTACTGTCACTGTTATTACTGAAACAACAACAACAACAACACATATTATGTGCACGTCTTTCTGCATCGTTCTCACATGTATAATTTCAACATGAATTATGTAATCAAGATTTTTGTAACAATTTTATGATTTAAAAGAGTGTCCGTGGAGTTTCTTGCCCGTTCTTCTCCACAGGGATCTACGCTTTGGAATGGGCAACTAGCTTCATCTTTCTGACTGACCGACCCTTGACAATTCAAAAGTGCCTATAATTGGTTTATTTGAAATAAATGCTTTGAGTTTGAGTTTATGCAACCAAGCCAAAATAAAATGCAGGCTTTTAAGATTTTCCCGACATTATTTTGAAATCTTCTTAGCGTGTCGAAATATATACCTACCTATTTAAAATTCTTGTTTGGCCCAAAATTCAGCGCTGCGAATACCGATGGTGGACGCAGCTTTACTTCCTCATGTGTACATTTTGAATTAAAATCAAGTAACTAAGAAAATGACCCCGATTCTGTTGCTCACAAACTAAATTAAATTTAAGTTCAGTGCATCTTTTTCATTCTATTTCATTATGAAAAGGACAGAAGATAAATATTAGTTTAGTTCTGTCAAATTAGATAATCCATAGACAAGTTTAGACGTGATTACAAAATCGGCTACTAAAAATACGTCAATTTAGGTACATCAGGCGCTGACTAATTTGACAGGACTAAACTAATATTTATCTTCTGTCCTTTTCATATTGAAATAGAAAGAAAAAGATGCACTGAACTTAAATTTAGTTTAATTTGTGAACAACAAAATCGGGGCCAATGTCTTCCTTATTATCATAGTTTCAGAATGAAGACTAGATTATAAGTCTTCTAACTCAGGCCCTACAGTCTGACATAACTAAGTATAACTTCACTAACATTTCACACAACTAACTTATGACTTTGTCTTTGGACTGAAAATGTCTCACACGAGGCTCATTTTAACTTCCTATTCGTATTAATATTCTTTGAGTGGTGTCGTAACTAACTTTGCCTTACATGAAGCTGAAATATTATCATTGTCTGTATGTGTACCTTTTTCCTGCTACTTCTAATTTCTTCCTACTATTATTATTCCGGTTGGTCTCGTGGTCGCAAACGCGACTGTTGAGCGTGGAGTTCTTTGTTCGACTCCCGGGTTGGAAACTGTTATTGAATTTTTCCATTAGGAATTTCTCAGTAACAGCCAGGAATTTGGAAGTTGGCGGTGTGATACCCCCGTGCCTCGGAAAGCACGTTAAGGCGTTGGTCCTGCGCCTGATCTCTCTCCGGTCGGGTCGGGTTGCCGTCCCATCGGACTATGAGAGTGAGGGAAAAGGGAGTGCACCTGTGTCTGCGCGCACACTAGTCTCCGTTGAGATTGGCCGCCGTGGGCAAAATACGGTCTGGAAGATTTTATTTATTTACTATTATTATTATATTTAGGAAATGGTATTTGGTCTATGAAAGAAAAAGAAAGTAAATACGTTTATTTTTTCTTAAAATAGCAACTGTCATTAGATTATGACACTTAAATTACTGACCAATACCGATATTCCCAAATTAATAATGGGCTTGCAGATCTTCGCTAATTGTCGTATTCCCGGAAACACAAAACACAAAAAACATAATTCTACTAAATTATGCATGAAGAAAATGCACTTAACCACTCTATAAACATAACGTCTTCCGACGCTCGGGGAATACGACCGTTGCCGAACAGTGACGAAGATTTCCATGCACATTATCACTTTGGGAGACCTGTACACCAGAAAGCTTAGACAAAGTGACAGCTACCTAAGCTATCTAAACCATTATGACAATCCTGTCAAAGCCGCCGTGTTCAAAGTCGTTGTAGAAATACGAAACGCTTTGAAAGCGATTGCCACTTGCCTAGGCTCTCTGGCCAGTTAGCTAAAAGCGACTGCTATTGTACAGGCGCCAGCACATCAAGCTGCTACAATCTGTCAAATTTCTTTAACAGATTTTCAACTTTATCGCTAAAGCATAAGGTTCAAAGATGATTGGGAAAATTTGACAGTTTCGGGTAGCTTGATGTGCTGGCGTCTGTACGTCCAAAAACCAATTAGGTACTGGGCCGAAAACAATTTGCCATTGTAGACTAGTTGTTAGACTTTCAGCCTTCTGACTTCTTGAAACGTCTGCCATAGACATTCGTACCACAACCGAGACCAACAACGTTTGAACATTCTCTCCGAGCCACGGAAAAGCCGCGAAGTAAATTACCGCTGTGCAAGAACTGGCCGCGGCAAGCACAGCTTTATTAAGCCACAAATGTTTCTAGTTGCAGAAATAACTCTGCAACTTCGCGTTGGTCCTATTACATGGGACCCTCATCGTGGAAAACTGTAGGCATAGTGTTCACCTCTTCCGGAAAGTCAGACGTGGTGTTCCACTATTACACAGGGTTATTTGTAAAACACCAGCAACCTCTTAAGAAGTCGTTGTACTCATCATTATGAATAACTTTTACTAGTGGACCAAACCTGAAATCGCGAAAAAAAAATCAGCTGTTCCCTACATTTATGTTCGTGTAACTCGTCAAAATGTAGGGAATAGCTGATACTTTTTTTTCTTTGAGCAAAATTTAGCGACATTCTCAGGGTCAGAAAGTTTAGAAATGACCTTGCCCCCGCCCCTATTCCATTTGATCCATATCTCCGGGGACACCCTGTATAACACTGTAATTTATTTGCACAGTCTGTACTGTGATAAGTAGTGTGGAATATTGGGTGTGGTGTCATAATTAAACAACATTATAATTACTGCGTTTATCCAAGCGAACGAGTTGACATAAACAGGCGTGTTCATGTAAACAAATTCGCTGCTGTACTATCACTGGTTTTCGAAGCAAACCTATTATAAATTATTTGAAAGTTTATTCTGAATTCGCTTGACTGGGCAAATGCAATTAGAGTTATTTTCGCTGCGAACCTGCACTACATAAGATCGACTTTTGCAGACAAACTTTACAGTACCGATTTTTAGTGATCGTTTGGCCATCCTATAATTTCTTCTATAGCATTACCAGGCAAACAATCTTACTAGAAACAAATAGTAAACAAAAGTTGTCTATGAAGTAAGCAGATAAGATAATTTAGCGATTGTCACGAATTTGTGCCTAAAATAAACCGTACGTGAAATAACAACTTGTACAATCTGAGTTAGATAATTGCTAGGTAACATCACTTATTGCTGATCAAATCTTTACTTACTTACTTAAACTTGTTCTATGATAAGTTATGACACTTATAAATAAGGACTACTAGCAGTCAATATCAGGATCTTGCGATTTAGTCGAGGAAATGCACTAAACGTTTTTTATAGCAGTTCGTATCAATGAAATAGCATTCTAATAAATTTGATCACATACAACATTTTCTGCAATATCTGGAGTAGAATGTTTGAGAGGACTATTTGCGCGGTAACTGAGTTATTGCAGCGATTTATAAATAACAGTTGGTAGGATCTGCTCGAAACTGGCTGTGCATATGTGTCTATTATACAGGGTTATTTGTAAAACACCAGCAACCTCTTAAGAGGTCATTGTACTCATCATTATGTACAACTTTTACTATGAGACCAAACCTGAAATCGCGAAAAAAAAATCAGCTGTTCCCTACATTTATCTTCGTCTATCTCGTCAAAATGTAGGGAACAGCTGATTTTAAAAAAGAAAATAAACAACCAGTTGTCCACTTTAACCCTGGTTCGAAAAAACTGGAAGTCATCGGGAGAGGATTTTATGCAGGTGAGATAATGCAGGCTAACAGTAATCACTACATAGTATAAAACAAAGTCGCTTTCTCTGTCCCTATGTACGCTTAGATCTTTAAAACTACGCAACGGATTTTGATGCGGTTTTTTTAATAGATAGAGTGGTTCAAGAGGAAGGTTTATATATATAATACATGATGCATGTATAGTATAGAAATACTGATAATTTTAGAGGTTTCTAATGTGATGTCGTAAATAAACATATTTTTTTGCGCTTACTTTTCAAACGCTGGCTGAACCCTACGAGATAGGTCAAAATAATGTACTACAGTATTGTACACCTTAGAAAGATCTACAAAAAAATTCGCAATGGTATATGTCTATCTCTTAGGGATAACCCACAATAATCATTTTTATCCTTTACTTTTTACGAGAAATAATAGCTTATTTACGAAGCGATTTTAAGCAATACAGCATTAATCCTTATCCAATTAAGTACCTTAAATACATTGTGCATTTAATATTGATAAATACAGCATGTAATTTAAATGAATATTTTCGAAGAGATTTAAAATGCAGGGACATAGCGGTTGCTGGGGTACCGGCCGCGGCCGGGGGGCCGTCGGCGCGTGCTGACATTCTTGAAGTATACTTAGTATTAGCATTGCACCCGTGCGAAGCCGGGGCGGGTACTAGCGAGTAGTATATAATCGCCAATTACTTGAAGACTTTTATCGATAAATGCAATTTTGCTGCCATTAAGATAAAAACGACAATAAATCACATCAGTAGCTTTAAATTGACATAACACATGACATCTTTACGTCATCGCATGCATATATTTTATCACTAAACGAAATCATCAAAGACGAATTTTTCAACAACTACGCAATTCTCACTATATTATCTCCAGCCTCTTTATCAGGGATTGCGACTATCTTGGCAATGGTTTCTTATTTTCTTTATGCAGATAACTGCGCGAAACCAGATGTTACCAAACTAACGCTGGGTATTACTATGTTTGCGCATCAACTATGCTCTGAGTATCTCCATTGTTGTGGTGGCCGTTATTATCAGAAAAAAAATAATGCATAGTAAAGAAAGAAAGAAAGAAAAAGTATTTATTGCGACTCGTACAAATTACATAAAAAAGTACCAAAAAGAAAAATGAAACAGAAAGTCCCACTTATACGAGGTCAAAAGGCTCCTATCTCAGCATAATGATGCGACATTTAAAAATAAATTTCGCAGCGCTGGCATTCTGATAGGGCCCGCTGTGATGTCATGGGCAGTTACAGAAATGAATCAGCCTATAACGTTTCTACAGCTGGGATGGAGTGGAGTGGAGAGAGTTAGAGGGAGTGGGCCATAATCCACCACGCGAGCCCAGTGCGGGTTGTTGGATGTCACATGTCTTAAAATTTTTGATTCTAGGATATGCTGGTAACCTTACAATGTTTTCATTCACCAGTTTGACAGCAGTGGTGATGAAATAAATTATACAAAGTAAAGGGCCTGTCTGGCTTCAAACCTTCTAAGACACCACTGCGCAAATAGTCCAGATGCTGCTGAAATAAAGTAGATGCTCGAAGCGCAATTGGTCTGCGAACAAAGTGAATAATTAACTGTAAAAGGGCTACCGTGTCAAAGCAAATGCGTGGAGGCGTGGAGCATACTAATATGATGTGAAACATAATGGATATTCAGTTTCCGAGTAAATTCCTTGAAGGAGTTTGCTTTGCACCTCTTAAGATAATTATGCACCTAAGACTCAGTTTCTACTACTCAATATTAAGTTCTTGCTTCATTCCAATTCGTAGAATACTGATATTGCAAAGAGGAATGTTCTGTATTAGTTGTTAACTGCTTGGAAGTTTCATCTACAAGACAATTAAGCAAGTTCTATCATTATACAAAGTTGCTGCGGTCTGATCAAAATGTTTCTTAGGAATAGAATATACATAGTTTTAATTAGTTTTTTTTTTAATTGTTTTAATGCTGAGTTGTGTATTACAGTTAATAAAGTAGGATTATATAAAACAGCTAATAGCTAAAGTAAGGTAGGTAGCTATTTTAAAAGTAATCAAAAATTGAGCATGTCGTAATTTTTTGTGTAATGTAGTAACTTTTTAACAAAAAAATTAAATCGCCGAAAAAACTGAAAAGCAAAAAATAATAAACCTTTTTTATTTAACTCAATAAATAAGTATACCTAAGTAATTTTGAGTCGTTTTTATTTTGTAATTTGACACAATGCTGAATGCATTGTGTCAAATCAGTCATTCTGAAATGGTCAAAGTATAGTTAATATTATTATTGGTTAGAATTAGAAGTGAGTTCTTATGACATCCACGGGATACCTATATACGTTATGACGGATGATTACAAAAGAGAATCCCTAAATATTGGCTACTATTAATTCCTAAGCGAAGATTAAATACAGTAAGTGAAGTGCGTATGAAATGGGTATACTCGTACATATCTGCGAAGTGATTGCGAACACAATGGCTTTAATTTTGACAGTTCAACAATATTCATTGCGTTATTTACGTTGTTGAGCAGACAAATTTTTCGAACACATGAAGCAATGGATTAGCAATATTCTTCAAGATTCAGATTGTGATAATGTGGTTACGCAATCAGGGTGACGGACTACTGACAGAACAGAACTGACTGGATCTCGTTGAAACTCAAAAGGCACACAAAGACTGAAACTTGGACAATGGAGCCATTTCAGTTGAACATTACTTCTTCCTTTCATGATATTTCAAAGGAAAACTATTTATCAAAGTGCTTTCCTCACACAAGCAAAGCTACGCTGAGAAACTCAATCAAAGACGGACCGATGTATTACGTCCATTACTAGTTTTCTCTGTGTTTAATAAAAGCTTGTTGAACGTGAGGTCGTGAGTTCGACCTCCAGTTGTTTCAATATTGACGTAGGTAGGACCTATCTATACACCTACATATATGCACTCCTGTTCAGGTAAGTATACTGGCGAACAGCGAATGAACACAGTGAATGAAAGGGAGGAATGGAAATCTCTAGAGGAAGGAAACCTTCACCAGGGAAGACCTTCTTCTGGCGGGAGGAAGCCTTCACCTATGATTAAATGAGGGGTTTTTACTAGCGCAGAAGTTTAAAATAAGTTTAACGTAAATTAAAAAATATTTAATAATATTTTTATTTCTAATTTAATTTTAGAATTTAATACATTTTATGCACCTAATTTGGAAATTTAGTAGTTCGTTTTATTTTGGATTTTTTTTTTTAGTAAGGGCTGATTATTCCAACGCCGGGAAATTTTATCCGAGAAATAATTTTGAATTTTTGACAGTTCTTTCATGCAAAATCTCTCGGATGACATATTTATTCCAGGAATAAAAATTATCTGTCGATTGAAAATTCAATCCTTTTTTATTGCTAAATGGAGCCGCTCTTGACTCCGATCACGCCTTATGGAAGGCAATAGATGAGGTCTATGATGGAGCGAGCGTGCCCAGAAGATGCCGCAGAGAGAGGCTTCTTTTATTAATTTTATTTATTTATTTTAATGCACAATGTAGTACACAACCATAGTTTGATGTAAAGTATAGTACATGACCCCGTTAGGGCGCAGCAACATAACTTGAAAACTAATAATTATAAAATCATGTAAATTAGGAATTTTCAGAATTAAATATTGTATTAATTAAACTTATACCAGTAGAGTTACTTTTATACCTTTCAAAGTCAAAGTCAAATAATTTATTTCAAATAGGCACTTAAAAGGCACTTTTGAACGTCAAAATTTAAAATGAAAAAATAGAATTGATTCTAGTCGCCCATTCCAAAATGTAGTTTTCGTGTGGAGAAGAATGGGCAAGAAACTCCACCGTTACTCTTTTAAAATGTTTTACAAGTTTTTGTATACATTCATTATATAATTATATGTGAAGACGATGCACCTAAAATAAAATTTAGTCTACCAAAAATGGTAAAAGAATTAAAAATATAACAGACTGGTAAGTCAATTATGTGATAGATACATGGTGCTCACATATTTACAAAGATTGTAAAATTTTACTAGTATTTTAAAAAGTATGTGAGTTACATTTTCACAGAATGTAAAAAACAATGTATTTAAAAAAAAAGTGTATGTATAAATTAAATTAGCAACCAGTTTGATTTTGTCTAGACTCTAGATTGTCCTATGGAGCAGGACCAGTATGTTTCCAAACATTGTTATATTGGATATTTCTTTCTCAGGCACCACGGAAATAGGAATTTAAAGTAGAAAGAAACAACATCAAAGTCCAATATTTTGTACAAATTGTGAAAGTTACGAAAAACAAAACTCCATGCAAATGCCTGAGTTTTCTTCTTAAGTAATTTTTTGCATATTTTTTCGCCCGCATATCTTTCGTATATTCATTTCTATAACAGCATTTTGTTTATGATGTAAGTATATCAGCTGGTCCTAGTTTATCACACATCTTTATATCATTAAGGTACGAGTATATTTCTAATGCTGATTAGATAAACGGTTTACATTTGTTTTTTTACATCTGCCGCATATCAAACGATCAATGGGCCAAAGTTAGACCATGTGGGTACCGCTTAAGGGCCTATACTACCTCAAACGGCTTAGCATGATCCTCCGTTATGTTGAAAATACAGCAGCATTAATTTTGAAATAAATATATGGTAAAGTTGAGGATTAATGTTAGGTCTTATGTTAGACGAAAACACGATTCCACAAAATTTTCTCGATAGAAAAAAAATCCAAAGTTACCTCCAAACGGAACAATAAACCGCTGGTTTTAAAAAAATACTTCAAATTAGATAATGAAACTTTGTCTATTAACTGAACTAACTATAAAACAGGTCTTATGTTTTTTATTTTTTTTAAATTACCATTATTTTCGCCGTAAAAAGCAAATACCTACTAAACAATTGGCGCTGCCTGCCGCCCGGCACCGCACTCTGTCTCGCTCTCACTCAGTCCGCGAGCAGTATCATGCGAGCGAGATAAAGAGTGAATTTAAGCTGAGGTAGTATAGGTTCTTAATGGCAAACGACATCGCGGCAGGCCCAGACGGAGATGGCGGGATGAGGTGGACTCCTTTGATAAAGATTGATCCTTGGCAGCTCTGGACAGAGAGGTGGAAAGTGAGTTGGGAGGCCTTTGCCCAGCAGTGGGACATTAACGGCTAAAGAAATAAAAATAGTTATTTTTCGTGAAATTTTATGAGATTTAAAACAGGCCACTCTTAAAAAAACACTACAAAGTGAAAAATAACTTCATTTTCGGAAGTCGGTGTCTTTGGTTCCGTATTTTCGTTTTTTGACGCCGACTTCCGAAATTAAAGTTGTTTTTCACTTTGTAGTTTTTTTTTGGAAGTCGGTTGTTTTTTTTTTTTCGTAAAAAAGTTTTTATTTTTCCTTTTTAGTTGTATCTAAAAACAAATATTTTGTAAAAAATATTTTCAACCGTGTTGATAACCTCCTCCTTTTTTTTGAAGACGGTTAAATACTTATAAACGCGTAAAAAAATCCTTAGCTCCCCATAGGAGCCTTTTCGGCCTCGCACATGATTGTATTTTTTTTTTATTTTCATTATTCTGTTAGTTTTAAACAGGGTCAAATTAAATTCGCGCTACTCCGATGATAGTGAAACGCGAAAAGTAATGGGTATCGATATCTAAACATGATAACGTTGTTTATTGTCAAACTCAAACTCAAAGCATTTATTTCAATTAAACCATTTACAGGCACTTTTGAACTGTCAAAATTAACTAGTCTAGTTGCCCATTCCAAAACCTAGATCTCTTGGAGAAGAACGGGCAAGATGTATTGTATATTATGATATATGTGTATTGTATATTCCTGTATATTTATTTTTATTGTGCGTGCATGTGTGCCTTATTTAATGATTATTATTAAATCTTTAATTCTTTCAATAACATAACTAAATTTTACATTCCAACCTTGTTTAAAATCTCTGCTTTTTCAAAGTAGCTCCAAGTGAAGTACCTCTGGATGTTAAGTGTACTCCACAAGGCTATGTGCAAACGTTCTCAACTCGTCCTTGAACTACTCAAAGTGCTTGCACAGTGGAACACAATGCATTGGCTTTCTTACTTCCTCTAGAGACAAAGCTATAAAAAGCATCTGTTGTATGAAGTTATTGTTGTTGAAAGGAAATGGTACTAATTAGGTACTTGCATTTATTCTTCAAGGGAGGTTGTTGAGAGTCGAAGGTCTTCAAGTCGGAGTTTTTTAAAAACAATAAAATTTTTTTTTACAAAAAATAACAACCGACTTCCAAAAAACACTACAAAGTGAAAAATAACTTTAATTTCGGAAGTCGGTATCGTTGGTTCCGCATTTTCTTTCATTGACACCGACTTCCAAAATTAAAGTTATTTTTCACTTTGTAGTGTTTTTTTGGAAATCGGTTGTTTTTTTTTTTGTAAAAAAGTTTTTTATTTTTTACTTTTTAGAGGACCAGTTTCTAACTTATCTAAGTTACAATAGCCTAATGTCAACTGCTCATCATCTTTTACAAAATATTTCTTTTCCCGATGCAGGGACGTTAATTGTTGAGTAGTTCTCCTTGTAAGAACCAGGAAAACTGGATCTGATTGAGAAGTCACCATCAGCTGCACTTCTCTATACGCATTGTGCTTAGCAATCACATTAAAATACCTAATCGAATCGCAACCCGTGAAATATTTATTATTGAGTAGTTCCCTCGATTTCCATGGGATCCTCTCATCAGATTCCGATTTGGTGACAATGCGGGACCACCTCGGGAGCATACCCTTTCAAATAAAAAAGAATGTTGAAAATCGGTCCACAATTGGCGGAGTAATCGCGTAACAAACACACAAAAAAAAACATACCGTCGAATTGAGAACCTGCTCCTTTTTTGAAGTCGGTTAAAAAACTGCTAATATTACAAACATAAAAACTGTTTATTTACGTTTAAGTATTGTATCAATGCTCATAAATTTATCAATTACCGTACCTGGGAGTAAGTAAGTATCTCTGCTGCTTATTCCCTGAACTAAACCTCTTTGTCTGTAACTTTATCCCCTACGGGAAACAAAGTGGCCTGTTTTCCACTGGGAATGCTCAATACGCGATATTTTCTCCTTTTTCCTATGAAATACCTATCTGTCGTTAAAAAATACATTGGCACAAAAAAGCCTGAACTTTACTTCTTACACGTGCCTTTGAATGTTTGATTCAGAGCACTTCAGGACATTAAACCCTCTGAATATATACATATATACGTAGGTATATTCTGCACTCACGCGATTTTAATGACGTGTTATAGACGTATGTACATAATATGGAAAGGTTATCGCACTTGCACTCAAATGACAATTTCACGGGTGATTTAGTTCGAAGATAGTGTGACGTTTGTAAGTTATGATTTGATATGTCTTATAATCTTAGAATAGTAAAATAATTTGAACAGGAAACTTCTTCTTTTACATAGGTACTATTAAACAAAACAAACGCAAAAACAAAGCTCTTTAACTATCTGTTTGACAAGTCTTAATTACAATATATATAAGCTAACACTAAAATAAGCAGGGTGGAAAAAATCAATGGGCCCCCTGAAGGGAAACCACTTTAAATCCTTAAGATAGATTATTTTAAAGGAAACATTCCTTTATTTTTAAAAAGAAACACAACTGCATTCACAGATTTCTCGAAAAGCTTACCTACACCGGGTATCGAACCAGAAAAAATTCAAAAAATAAAACTCGCTATTTTATTCTACTAATCGATAGGGTTATTGTTCAGATTAAAATCTCTATAATAAACATTTTCTTTCATTTTCATTTCTAAGAAATAGAAATAAAAAATATCATGACTTCTAACAATATTTTATTTATTCATCAATTCTATTAAGAAGGACTGAAAAACGTTGCCGTAGTTTACTAAATATTAGATTTCATGGTTATCTTGTAAGACCTTATGTTTCTTGGAGAAATTTTATCTATAACATTGACTATATCGACTAGTGTAGTGAATTTTTAGCTGGTTCAATTCCAGGTTTAGGTATAAAGCTCGTCGAGAAACCTTTGAATGCAGTTTTGTTTTTTTTTTTTATGAAGGAAAATAATCTATCTTGTGGATTTAAAGTGGTTTCCCTTCAGAGCCCATTGATTTTTCCACCATGTATAAGTACATTATGTACAAATATATAAAAAAAGAAAGAAAAGAATCATAGGGCATCAAAATATTCATCCGTATCGCTGTCAACACGAAAAGTGCCCAAAAGGCTGGCAAAATTAACCCGTTGTATGGCGATGCTGATTGATTGGCCACAAAATAGGCCAGCCCTTTGATCACGTCCTTAATTCAAATTCTAAAACTCGAAAAAATGTAGCAATTACACCCATCATATTTTTGGTCACGACTTTTAAAGCTAAAACAACATAATTACTATCTTCAAAGTGTAAAACTTTCTAGAATCGTGGAAAGAATTTTCGCTTTTCATAAAAATGACATTGAAAATGCTAAAATTAAACTCGACCCAATTATCTTTACCATACCCAAACGCGCCCTTTATACAAGGTAGCTTCATTGACACCTACATAAAATTATACTATTTGTTTCCCTTGTCACCTGTCTATTAAGACAGTTTACACGGTCCCAGGTATTGATAAACTATGTAAAAGAAATTGGCTATCGTCATGGAGGATATTTATTTCAGTCTTGACTGACTGATATATCAACGCACAGCCTAAACCGCTGGACCTAGAGACATGAAATTTGGAGGGTGTGTTCTTTGTGAAGAGAAGGTATCCACTAAGAAAGGGTTTATCGAAATTCCATGACTAAGAGGGTGTATGGGGGAAAGTGAAATTTCACGCGGACGAAGTCGCGGGCAGAAGCTAGTTTATCGTATAAATTATTATCCCTTAAGACACTGACACAAGATAAAAACATTCATCTTTTTATGAAATTACAATTTATTTTAAGTTTGAACTTTTAAAGTTAAAACTACAAATTTAAAAAAATCTCGCAGATTCATTATTAAAGGTCACAATAAAAATAGCCAAAAAAAAATTTCGCAGATTCATTATTAAAGGTCACAATAAAAATAGCCTCTTTTACACAAACGTAAAACTCCTGAAATAATAGTTACCGATGAAAAGCAAAAAGGAAACTAAAGTAAATACGAATACATTTACTGAAAACAATAATATACCACTCGACAACAGACAGTTTTGCGGGGATTATGTTACTGTTATGAAAGCTCACTTTGAGAACGGACATTTAAAATCTGTTTACAGCTTTATTTTAGGGAACTGTAGCATTATCTACAAACGCTACATGAAAACTACGCGTCATACTGATGGCATACAAAATTCTGCCTCTCGCAAGCAGAGTTTACCGCGCAAATAGCATATTATACAATGGCCCGACATGAATCATCGGGTAGTTGCCCGGCAGACACGACACCAGTCGCAATCGATGACAATCAATGTCAAAAATGTAGGAAAAAAAAAGGTATTTATTTATTTATTTATTTATTTATATATACTTTATTGTACACCACAAAAATACAACAAGTAAAGATACACACATCAAAAGTGTCTAGGGATCAACATATATTTTTGCAATAACTTTTCTCCTGATTGATATTAATTAAAATTTTCTTTAAGGATTCATCAAATAAAGTGTTTTCGTTTGTCACAGTAACGATAAACCAAGTCACCTTTGCATTAATAAAGAAATTTGCCATTTTCCTAATAAAGGGATTTTTGACATTTGAACCACTAACACTAAAGTTCGAAAAAAAGACTGAAATAACAGTTTTCTCTAAAATTTTATTGGGTAACTTAAACAATTAATAATCCGTGTTTCTACCGCGAACACTAACAACACAAGAACATCGGTTTGGCATACTCAAAATGAGTTCATCCAAATCACGCTGTGGAATGGCCGCCCATGTTCGTTGCAACAACAAAAAAAGGTCTTCTTGCGACTGGATACCCTCCATATTCGGCAGAGCTCTTCTCTGTAGCATATCCCATGCATGCTCAATCGGGTTCAAGTCTGGCGACTGAGCAGGCCAGGGCAGGACATTGATGTTAGCTGCGGCGAGAGTCTGTCTTACAACTCTTGCGGTGTGCGGTCGTGCATTATCATGCATTAACTGAAATAAGGGACCGATTTGCACTTGTAGAGGAACGATGACGTCTGATACAATCGTCTCAGCATAAATTTGAGCGTTGAGGTTGCCTCTGATCCAAATCAACTCAGTTCGTCCGCCGATCCAAATACCCGCCCATACCATGATGGTTCCACCACTATAAGGATGGACTTCCTGGCAGGATTTTAATCGCTGTTGGCGTCCAGGGGTTCTCCAGTGTCGTATACGTCTTGTATCCGGTCTCATACCAAAACGAGACTCATCAGAAAAGCACACGAAACGCCATTGTTCTTCTGCCCAACTTCTGTGTTCAAGAGCCCATTGATATCGAATCCTACGATTGTGCATTGCTATAGGTGGTATCCGTAGCGGTCTTCGGGAATGAAGGTTCACTTCATGCAAGCGGTTTCTGACTGTTTGGTCGCTAATTAAGTTCCCTGAAGAGTGATGAAGCCTCACGGCTAACATCATGGCGGTTATTGTTGGAGCTCTTCGAGTTAAGATTTGAATGTATCGGTCTTGTCTCCGTGTGGTGCAGCGATACCGTCCTCCATGGCGCTCAGCCACGGTACCAGTGCTTCGGTAACGTGTCCAAAGTCGACTGATAACACTCTGACTTGTATTCAGAGCTAAAGCCACAGTACGTTGCCGGGAACCAGCTTCTATCATTCCCACGGCTCTGAGCATTTCTTCCCTGCTTAAATGACGTCGCCGCTCCATAATAACGTTGGTTTTAATCAGTAGTAGGGAAACAGTAGCACTAATAATGTCTTCAATGCGTTGTATGTTTTTATAGGGAAAATATTGACAGCTGATTTTCATCTTTTACTCGAATTTGATTCACAGTTCCTGATTCAAATTATGAAATGCACCAAAAAGGATCCATATAAATTTATAAAATCATAAATTTATTACAAAGCCACATCTCAATCTCAAGAAATCCGCATAAAAATGCTTGATCCCTAGACACTTTTGATGTGTGTACATCAAACACTACAAAATATACAATGGGCGGCCTTATCGCTTTCTGCGATCTCTTCCAGGCAACCTTGACAGATTGAGACTGAGATCATTCTGTGAACGTTCTTAAAATTACGAGAACTGCCCTTCTGTTGCTAACTGGTCTGGTAGTAAGACAGCCATCTTCTAAAACTACTTATTGATGAAGCTGTATAATTATTAATTTAATATTAATTTAGTGAAGAGTTTCAAAGAGTTCTTAGAAAACATCCTACGCAACTTTCTTGAAATAAATTCGCTTAGCATTTGATTATTCAGGTCCATAGTTATGAAAACTAAGAAAATACCTCTACTTCAATAAATTGGTTTTCGGTACATTTTGGTATTGGTTTTGTTATGTAAAGTTTTGAGTTTCAGAATTATTGTTTAGTTCGAATTTACCTCGTTAACCGCTGTTTTATGAAACTTGTAGGAAGCGTTCTAAGTTTTAGAGCCATATCACAATAGAATTCACACTGAGTTAATAATACAAGGTAGATTCCAACCCTAAACAATATATAAGTAGGTACACCCACATTAATTGCCCTATTGTCATAATTTCGTAAGAGAATACATTGAGAGAATCAGTATGAAAATACATTTATTGAGCACAGACTCAATACAACATTTGAAAAATGAAATATAAAAATAGAAAAGAAACAAAAAGAGTAAAGCCTCGTATCCACTAGGCAACATTTGGCGCGCGACATGTTGCACAACATGTTGCTCAACATGTTGAATTCATTAGATGTTGTTCAGCAACGTTGTCTGTCTACGCATGATCAGTCGTCAACAACATGTTGCCAGAGGAACTAGTGTTGATTTCAGCGGCGGTGGTTATAATTTTAACGTAAAATGCATTGAAAAGAAAAACAAACAACGATAATAGGTTAGAAATTACTTACAAAATAAAGAAAATGCATGCAGTGATCTCCGCGTGGTTGATGGATCTTTTACGAAATTTACCCGAATGAGCACTCGTTCGTTACACCACACGGACATTTCTGTGCGTCACGTCTCCACTCGACAACATTTTGATGCTCAATTGCATGTTGCACGGAAAAAAACAACAAGCCGCGCGCCAGCTGGCAACGTCGCGCGCTGTTGTGCAACGCTGCCAAACATTTTGAGCGTCACGTGTTGCGCGACAATTGTTTCCTAGAGGATATGATGCTTACAGTGCGTTGTGAGAAATCAGCAGGAAAGTATACCTTACGGCTGCTTACATACGATGCTTACAGTGCGTTGTGAGAAATTAGCAGGAAAGTATACCAAACATATCAAGTAGCATTGTTGTGTCCCGGTTTGTGGGGTATAAATGTGTCGTTATCATTATCAGCATAATTACCCATTACAAGGCCAATAAACTGGCCATCCAATGGCCACTTTCATCCAGCTGCTTCAAGCCACCCTACAAAGATACGTCGTTCTACCTAGCCTGGAGGCTACGTTACTACTACGGCTTACGTTGTAATAAGTGCAGTGGTAGAATTACCGACACAGATTTACATTATCCCTATCAACATTACCTCTATTAACATTACCCCTGAAGCAATTGTAACGTCAACACCAGGTGGGTCAAATCAATCACGTGCGTCATTTACACAAAAAAGTAGTTATAGTATGAACCTACGCAATCAATCAACAATGACTTAAACGCATTACGAGAGATTTATAGCGTACGTAAACTCATAAGATTTATAACCAGCGTTTAAGTTTGTCGTAAAAAATTTAACTGTTTGCACATCTCTTTTAATAAGTAAACAGATTGGACTTTGACAGCAGGTGAAAAAAAGAGAGTTTGATTTTATTTTTGGACATGATAATTGCCTTAAAAAATTGCTGTACTACAAAACTTAAATCACGAATTAATTCGCCTAAGAGCAAGGCAATTGTACAATATAAAAGCCATATAAAATAGAAAGAAAAAAATGCACTGAACTTAAATTTAGTTTAATTTGTGAACAACAGAATCGGCACCATTGCCAACATAGGGCCGTTTTTTCCGTTTGGAAACATTTTTATTGCATTCTTGTTTTTTCATTAGCTAGATATAGAAAATTGAACTCTTATTTCTTTTTAATTGAGGGGAAACAGTCAAACTTAGTGTTCATACACACAAACGGCACGCATCCGTCGACTAGCGTCGGCGGCAGCCTCCGACGAGTGTTGATGGCCTTTATTCCCGTTGTCCCCGTATGCCATATCCCCGTCACAGGGACAGCGGGACGTGATTAAATTTATTTCCCGTTGTCCCCATAACGTACACTCGGCTAACGGGGACAACGTGAAGTAAACGAAAACTTAACTTGGAATTTAAAACAATAAACATGTAATTAAATTAGTTTAAGATTGTGTACTTACCTATTTTTTAGGCAAAATTGAGGGCATTATCATTCACAACAATCTATTTCCATCAAATTCATTATATTAAAAAATCCTACTTGAAAACAAGGTCTAAATCCTTTATATTAATCTACCGGGTACACAGGGCTACACATCAAGCTATACATTTCCAGTATAAGCTGATCTCACATTGTATAGGATTTTCGTATGATGCGAGACCAGCGTAAACTGGTTTTGTATAGCTTGATGTGTAGCCGTGTGTACCAAGACCAATATTCCATACATTTTGTATGTTGACGGATAAAAAAGAAGAAACGGGAGCTGCGGGCAACAATTTTTACTTATTTTATTCAACTATATTAACGGGGACAGTGTACGGGGACAACGGGAAGTATTTTTAAATATTTAATTGAAGTACCGCTGTTTCCATAGGACGGGGACACGGCGTACGGGGGACACCGGGAATAAACCGTATAAACACTTACTCTTTGATCACAATAGCTTTTATCCCACGCTGTGCATTCCTCCATATAGGTATGAACATTTGCAGTCTGCTTCATTAAGCTGACCTTTGTCCTACTTAACATTTTACACCGGTCAACGCTTTTTTTGAACTCGCAAAACTGTGGAGGTACTTTCCCTAATTTGAGTTTAAAGACTTGCCCCATACCCTATAAAGTGACCTTTGAACGATTTCTATTTAAACATTTGACTTACGGAGACCTCATGACGAAATATCAAGCTCGGCTTTCTTTCCCATTATATTATTTTATTATATGAAAATAAAATAAAATCACGCTTGTATTTTGAAAAGGTAGACCTATATACAGAGTGACGCATCGCATGGATTCAGTGCATGATTTAGAACCCTCCTGCGTCGAAATTGTTCGTCGGTTATAAAAAAAAGTAACCGTTTCATATAAATAAATTTTGACCACATAGGTATTGAAGGTGTATTGGTATCTATAAACGCCACATGCGAACTATGCGTCATACTGACGTCACACGAAATCCTGCATCTCGTAAGCAAAGATTACCGTGCAACTAGCATATAATCATAGGGCAGTTGCAGCAGCAGCAGCAATTGTTCCTCATACCTCTATAAAGGAAACAGCAGATTTTTTTTTTAATAAACTTCGAAAAATTTTAACGCTGGGAATAATGAATCAGGCTCTGAATATTTATCCATCGTGTTTCGATGTCCCTACCAAGTACCAACCTGCATATTAAGTTGTAGCACATGGCCACATTTCGCAAGTGCCGCTAGTTATGTTATACATTTACCTGTAGGGAGCAAGCCTAAAGCCAGTAACCCAATCTTGACAAATCCTGACTTCCACTGAAAACTCAATAACACAGCTGGGGTGGATCAATTGACCAATTTTCTCACTCACACGTAAAATACGGGCTTAGGCATTGAGAGTTGCGGACACCAGCCCGTCATACAATGCAATTATCAACCCGAAAATCAATCCTAAATCTGCCACGATTGACAGCCGCACTTTCCACCACTATACCAAGGAGGCAGACTTTTTAGTATCAAAAATAAAAAAAAATAAAATAAAAAAAAAATCTTACCTTACTTACGCAGTAAATAATTTTTCTTTCTTTCTTTTCTTTACCCTCATACATAACAGTTCAAATTAGAATTTTAGGATGAAGGAAAAAAATATACTTCAGATGTTTTTCACAGGTAACATTAACCAAAGACGGTCAAGGGATAATGGCAAGTGTACCCTGTTAACGATACTGTTCCCAATTATTTTGCCCATCGAATTTCGTGCCGGGATTTTTTGCAAACGTAGGTACGATACTTACATGCCTGTGTAAGCTAAAAACGTTACCTTGCAATCACTTACTGCACTTAAAAGATTTGGTTAAAAATATTGCTTACTTTTAATTAAACTTTTTAGGTTTTACTGTTTTAATAACTTAACTGTCGATGTGCTGTTGCCTCAAGAAAGATACCCTATTTCAAAGAATAGTATAGAATACTCTTTATTAAGTACACCGGAATATTGTAGGTCTAGCAATCAATTCTACAGATTCTCGCAGGTTATTCCCCCCAAAATGGCAAAACTTGTAGTTTTCTGAGGTCCATATTATACATCCAGAATAAATGGTGCCAACTTATTGGACCCATTTCTTAGGCACACCATAGAAAGAGAAAATTCTCCGCAATTTCGTTCGAAGCAACATAATTCCCTCCTGATTACGTAAACTTTCCACGATTAGTATAAATGCCATTACAATTATTTATTTAGCACTAGCTTCATTACAAAGCCCCCAGCATTCCCTTCGGGCTTCAAAGAAACCCACCTTTTTCCTCATCCCATCTTTGGTAAAAGCGACTAAAGTAGCTCGATTGGTTATCGAATTAATAACCAATTTAATGCTTGGTTTGCTAAAGTTTTTTTCCTTTTTAGGGTTCCGTAGTCAACAAGGAACCCTTATAGTTTCGCCATGACCGTCTATCCTACTGTCCGTCTGTGCGCGCGTCTTAGCTCAGAGACTTTTAGTACTATAGCTAGAAACATTTATATATATGTTACACTAGATTAGTAATTACCGCACCAAGGCGTTGCCACTAGACTGATGGCCACAGCCATCAGCGTAGCTAACGTCAGATCAGTGCCCTGTGTGACGCCAACCGAAGTGAACCGAGTGACATGCGACAAAAAATATTGCGAAAGAGTGCAATTCAAGATCACAAAAACATAATAAATTAACCGGAATTACTTTCCACACGTAAATTAATTGTCTCTGTGTTTATATCAACGTAAAAACGCGATAAAATGTTGAATTTTGTAAATTAGGTTCTGTGTTACCACTAAAAACTTTTAGTTTCCCACATTTGTGGGATTTTTTAAGTTATGGAATAAGTGATTTTAAATATTTTTTAATAATAACAACGTAGCAGGGTGCCTATAGATGCAGCACGCCGTGAAAAATGGATGGAAATAATTCGATTGCTGAGAAAAGAGACTGACTGGCTACCTACTAAATTATTAAATTTCATTAATAATAAAGAAAAAATATTCAAAACTTCTATTACACATCCAATAAGAAATACATAATTCAAATATTTAAAAAATAATTTAGCTTAACGTATAACGCTTTTTATGGCTTAAAATGTTGGGTATAATTTCGCATGGGTAACCCCATCCCGTCAATGCATGTTTATATTGCGGTCTTAGTCTAATCTAAGCGACGGTATTATTTTTACGACGTGTGTAAGTGAGACAGATATATGTTTACTTTTAAATGTTTAGTGGTTTCAAAGCTACGTCGTGGCGTTTAAAAAGTGGTTACACTTTTTTGACACATTTTATTGAGGTTTGCTTCTCTAGTTATTTAACTCAATGACTAGAAAGCTATAATTTGGCATGTATATACATATTAAACACGTCGACAAAGTGGTAAAATAAAATATAGATTTTTTTTAGGGTAATTACTTCCTCTACACGCAAAGTGGGGATGTTTATTTTTTCTCGTCTACCCTATGGGTATTGGATAGAAAAAATCAAAAATATTGCGAGTTTGTGAAAACCATTTTTCGATTCAGGGATTCGTTTGTGAAATATTAGGCTTTAAAGTGCTCATTTTTGTTATAGTCAAGTGTCCCCCCCCCACCAGCTAACTGGTTACTTTTGGATATGTGGTAAAATTCACGGCAGTAGTAGTATAACGAAATTAAAAGGAAAACTATCACAGCTAAGTAGACTTTACAAGTTTACGAGTAATAGTCGACCAACTTAAATATGCAGTTGCAATGTATGGTATGAACATGATTTTTAACTACAATGTTAAGTTTGTTCTTGGGATAAATTCATTCCAACTACGGAACCCTACATTGTGCGTGGTCCGATATGCACTTGGCCTTGGACTTGTATTGAAAATCTGTCCACCACTTTAAAAATCATTTATTCAAATAAGGCTGAGAATCAGCACTTTTTCAACGTCAAAATTACATAAGACAGACCGCCAAAACCTTTAATTACTTTCTAGTGGTTTCTCAAACTCAAACTCAAACTCAAAGCATTTATTTCAATTAAACCATTTCCAGGCACTTTTGAATTGTCAAAATTAACTAGTCGGTCAGTTAGTCAGAAAGTTGAAGCTAGTTGCCCATTCCAAAACGTAGATCTCTTGGAGAAGAACGGGCAAGAAACTCCAAGGACACTCTTTTAAATTAAGATATTACAAAATCCTGAGTACAGTATTCTTGTTGCTTCTATATGTGAGAAAAATGTTATGAAGAAACAATTCAAGATAGTTATAAGATTAAAAAGAAGCCCTGGCAGCTAAGAGATGACCAGTCTCAACTGACAGCGCCCGTTCACGAACATGACGCATGGATCAGCACCATCCAGCTCAACCATTTTGAAGGGAACCGAATGATCCAACACACGCGCCACCATCAGTGAGACATTTAAGTGAGCATGATACATTCTCAACTGCCATGCTCTTTCAAGTCAATATAAAAAAATTATAATGAACGGATCCATGGTTCTTACATTTACAAAATTAAAATAAAAAAAAATGCTTCTAAATTATACAAAACTATCGTTACCAATTTATTTACGAGATGAATAAAATTTTACTAGAAAGAGGTATAAGATATTAAAGTAACAATTAAAACTTGATTGAATTAAAAATACACATTAAATTCGAATGTCAGAAACACTTAAAAAAAAAAAAGAAAAGAAAAAAAAGGGAAGCATGTCTTCCAAATTAATATTGAAATTTTAACTAGTGAGCCCAAGTGTCTGTGGAGCAGGACCAGCATTTAGCCAAGCATTTTTATCTACGATATAATCATCCAACTTATAGTATGCTTGTCTACATAGTGTGCGTTTAATGCATGTTTTAAATTTCTTCTCATTTAGTTGAAGAATATCGAGTGGTATTTTATTATAACACTCTACACAATAACCCATAAAAGAAGTTTTTGCTTTAGACAATCTGAAACGAGGTTGATCTAATTTGTTCCTATTTCTAGTGTTAAAATTATGCCTGTCACATATCTTACTAAAAAGATGTAGATTTTTTCGAACGTACATATGTTTTCATATTGTATATATTGACAAGGAACCGTCATGATGTTAATTTTTTTAAACAGTTCCCTTAGAGATTCACGTCTGCTGAGGTTGTAAATAGCTCTGATAGCCCTCTTTTGCAGAATGAAGATAGATTCAATATCTGCAGCCCGTCCCCACAACAAAATACCGTAAGACATGATGCTATGAAAGTAACTAAAATAGACCAGTCTCGCGGTATCCACGTCTGTTAATTGACGGATTTTCCAAACAGCGTAAGCGGCTGAACTTAGCCGCCCTGCAAGTGATGTTAAGTGAGGACCCCACTGCAGCTTTGAGTCAAGCGTGATCCCCAGGAAAACCGTATTTTCGACGAATTCAAGTATCTCCTTATTCAATACAACGTGACATTCACTACTTCTAACATTCGGTAAAGTGAATCTAATGCATTTAGTTTTTTTCTCATTTAATACCAAATTATTTACAGTAAACCAATTATGGACCACAAGCATAGCGTTATTTACGTCGTCAAGCTCCTGTGCACGTCTGCTTACTTTAAAAATCAGTGATGTATCATCAGCAAATAACAAAATTTGTGGTCGGTTTTCCAGTAAATAAGGTAAATCATTTATATATACTAAAAATAAGAACGGCCCCAATATTGAGCCTTGCGGTACACCCATTTCGACTTTTAAACCCAATGAATTTACACCGTTTATTTGAACTTGCTGAAACCTATCATTTAAATATGATTTTATTAAGCTAAGAGCGAGTTTACCCAGTCCGTAATGCTCAAGTTTCAAAAGCAGTGTTTCGTAATTCACGCAATCAAATGCCTTGGATAGGTCGCAGAAGATGCCTATTGCATCTTGTGCCTCTTCCCATGCGTCAAATATGTGTTTTAATAAGGTTACACCGGCGTCGGTTGTACAACGTCCTTTGGTGAAACCATATTGTTGATCGTGTAGGATGTTATTACGATTAAAATTATTGAGCATCTGATTTAACATTACTTTTTCAAACACCTTGCTGAAAACAGGCAAAACCGATACGGGTCTATAATTATTAGTGTTTTTGCTGTCCCCAGATTTGAAAAGTGGAATAACTTTACTGAACTTCATTAAATCCGGGAATACCCCTTGATCAACACACAAATTAAATATTAAAGCTAAATAGGGTGCAATTGTCTCAATAATGGATTGACAAACTTTAGTAGACAAGCCCCACAGATCTTCGGTCATTTTGATCTTAAGTTGCTTAAATGCCTTTATAATTACTGAAGGGTTTACATGTTTAAATTTAAATTCCACAGGACAGGCTGAGACATTCGCTCTTAATAATTCAATAGCAAGTGCGGGCGAGGAATTTAAAGTTTCTGTGGTTTTAATTGGGATATTGGTAAAGAAAGTTGCAAATTCCTGAGCAACATCGATGTTATCGCTAATAAGGCCACGGGAAGTGTTCAGTGTGTAATCAGTATCATGTTTTTTATTCCTGTTCGTTTCATTGTTAATAATTATCCAAACTGTCTTTATTTTATTGTCTGCTGATTTAACCTTGTTGCTAATGAAGGAAGCTTTAGCTGTTTTGCAAATATTTTTAAAAGTTTTAGAATATGTAGCAACATACTTATTAAAAGTATCCGTGTTAATATACGGCTTAAGGCCATACAGTTCAAATAATCTTTCCCTACTTTTCCTGATTCCTTTAGTTGCCCAGTCACTGAATAAAAACTTAGGGCAAATAGTTTTAGATTTCTTCTTAAAAGAATTATTGAACTCTGTTTGCACTAACGAAAAGAATTCTTCATACAAAATATTACCACTATTCATATTTAGGCCCTGAGCACTTAACTTATTAATTAAAGTGTTATTAAACTTTTCCAAATTTCCCGATGTTATTGGTCTAAATTGAATCTGCACTTTTTGTATTGGTGTGTTGGACTCAAAAGAAACGGTTTGACCGCTGTGATCGGAAGGGAGATAATTTACAATGGCTTTATGTAAATATTCGCAGCAACAAAAAACATTATCAATACATGTAGCAGTAGCTGTAGTTATTCGCGTTGGTTCCAAGAACACATTTGACAAATTAAATGATTTAAAGAGGCTTAATAATCTACTGCTATTTGAATTATTTTCCAAAATATTAATATTAAAGTCACCACAAACAATTACTGATTTATTACCAGTTGCCAGTTTTCCCAAAACATCTTCCATTACAGACTCAAAAATAGAGTAGTTTTGATAGTTTGGAGGTCTGTATACGCACACTATAAAATGCTTATCCAGCTCAACACAGGACAGTTCGATGCTATGTTCGACCGATAGTTCCACTATGTCTTTACGAGTCTTATATTTTACACAATTTTTAATTAGGATTAATGAACCTCCACGCAGCATGGATTTTCGGTTAAAGCAACTGCCTACACTATAGTTCTCGTAATTAATCAGCATTTCGTATTCTTTCAACCAGTGTTCAGTAATACAAATAATATCAAACATTGTTTTTTCTAAAAACAATTCCATTTCTAATAATTTTGAAGACAAACCTTGAATATTTTGATGAAACAATTTCAAGGAATTCTGCTTAGCCCCTTTTTTACAATTAACTAATTGAGAGCTAGAAGATACCTTGTTGGAGGTGAGATTAACAATACTGTTTTTGGTAACTTCTGTTGTCTTACTGACTAGTTTAAATTATTGTGGCTAACCACCTTAATATTAGTATTATTACTAATTTTTGTGGTGCTAATTACATCAGACTTCGACATAATACTTATGTTTGAGTTAATAATAAAAGCTAATAGCCATGCTATTTGACGTCTAAAACTAATAGGCAGATACGCTGTATCCCTAGTCGATTTTAATTTCTCAACAAAAGTGTTGGTGTCAAAAAATATAAGTTTGTCACTATAGTGATTAGCTAACAACTGCATATAGTTTCGCTGTGAAGAAGAAGTGGTACAACAAACTCCCCAGCATACCTACACTATAAACTGTTTTTATGTTACCCAGTCCTCAATATTAATTTTCCGCTTACGTTAATCCAATTAGCACTTATTATTTTAAAATCGTTCAGTGCGTGCCTTAATTTATCTGTCTGCATTTGCGAGAGCTAATTAGGACTTTGTGGGTCTTCGAAGTCAGCGAGCAGCAATTCAGTGCAGTCACGTAGTTATGTTTGTTCGTTACACTACGGTTTAAATACACAGTAATAAAAGAAAGCGCAAATACACAGAGACGAGACGTACCATCGCGAACCCTGGCAGGGGACCACTTTTCAACCTTATTACTAAGGGCATAAGAGTGAAAAGTGGTCGGCCTTCATTGTCCACGGTTGTACATATGTGCTGAAGTTCCGATTCCGTAATTGGCACCATCTAGTGTTGCTTCTAGACATATTCCAGTGGCCTTAGCACGAACGCGCTGAGTAAGGCCCTATATACACACGTATTTCTTGGCGTGAAAAACTACGGTGTATTCGCCGTGTGTAGGTACGGTCTTCAGTGTTGTATGGATCACTATGAAAGCTTGTACAGACGCCAGCGCATCAAGCTACCCGAAACTCTAAATTTTTCCCAATCAACTTTGAACCTTATGCTTTATTTAGATAAAAATAAAGTTGAGTGCCTGTTGGACTTGCGCATCGAGGTTCGCTACAAATTTGTAGTTATGTAACTAAAAATTTATAGTTTTTGGATTTTTCCCCTATTTGTGCTACATGACATTGCTTCTTGCCAAATTTTATGATTCTAAGTCAACGGGAAGTACTCTTTATGTTTTGATTCCCTTGCGAGTGTCAAAATATGCGTCATAAACGGAACATAAACGCCCTTGTCTTTTGATTGTGTTGACTTAGATGTTTGATTTTTTCACTGCGTTAAGGGATTGCAACCCTGAGTATTTGGTATTAATTTCAACGTGATAACTCCAGGCGTTTCTGAGAAAACAACGAAGTAATCTTATAAGGGTTCCGTTTTTTTCTTTTGAGGTACGGAGCCCTAAAAAACGTTTCTTTTAACGGATATGTCCGTAGAATACCTACAGATAGACTGAACTCGCAGTATGAATTTTATCCACATGCTACGAACAGAATTCAAAATGTTCATGTCTTCTATATTATTTGACTAGCTGCGCCCCGCGGTTTCACCCTCGTAAGTTTTGATCCCGTGGGAATATCGGGATAAAAAGTATCCTATGTGTTATTCTCATGTATAAGCTATATTACTGTAAAGTTTCATCAAAATCCGTTCAGTAGTTTTCGCGTGAAAGAGTAACAAACATCCATACATCCATACATACAAACTTTCGCATTTATAATATTAGTAGGATTACAGAACGCCATTGTCAAGGTTTGCAATGCCTTAAAACGGTTATTGCCAAGAATCTTAAGTTGGAAACTATTCAAAAACTTAATAGACTTGGCTACAACATATCATGTGTCATGTTTGCAATATTAAAGCAGAAAAGCTATACAACTATGAAACTTTATATTCTATTTTACAATTTTATCTTTTTATGCACGAGCTGCGCGTTACAAACAACTCGTTCAACTAAGCTATATATGTTTGTGATAGGAATGTGACCATGTCAAAATGCAACGACTGGGGTTTAATCTTGTGACCTCTCACTCGATAATCAGACACCTATGTGCTGGAACCAGTAGCTATTTTCACCAATTTGCTACTAATCAGTCGTAAAGGTAATTGGTATTACGGGCTGCTGACCGCACCTCCACTTCAAAGCGCGTATTTAGCGTACTGTCTGTACTTTATTTCTTTTAATATTATAAAGGCGAAAGTTTCTGAGTGTGTGTGTGTGTGTAAGTTTGTCTCTTCTTCACGCTCAAACGGCTGGACCAATTTTGATAAAATTTTGTATGGAGGTAGCTGACACTCTGGATTAATATATAGGCTACTTTCATCCGTATATTCTTACGGGATCAAAACTTATGCGGGTGAAACCGTGGGGCGTAGCTAGTGTCACATATCTTTGAATTTTTGGTTCTAGGACATGCCGGTTTCCTCACAATGTTTTCCTTTACTGTTTTGAGAGCAGTGGTGATGAAATTATTAACACAAAGTAAAACGCCTGCCTGGGTTCGCCCCACGACCTCATCACCTGCCTGGTCGGCTCCCAGTCTAACTAGATGCAGCTGAATGCCAGTATTTTACATGGAACGACTGCCTATCTGACCTCCACAACCCAGTTACTGGGTAATACGATACCCCTTGGTAAGACTGGTTGTCAGATTTTCGGGCTTCTGACGACCTGTAACGACTGTCAAAGATCCACGAATGACAGCCGGGACCAATGGCTGAACGTGCTTTCCGAGGCACGGAGGAGTCTTGACATGTAAAGATGGTTACCCATCCATAGACCAACCGTGGCAAGCGTAGCTTAACCTAATCGATCGACCTGTGCGGCTGTTATTTATCAGCCACGGGCCCCTCATTTTAAAATCGTTCCGTGCGTGCCTTAATTTATCTGTCTGTATTTGCGAGAGCTAATTAGGACTTTGTGGGTTTTCGAATTCAGCGAGCAGCGATTCAGTGCAGTCACGTAGTTATGTTTGTTCATTGCACTACGGTTTCGGGTTTCTGACGACCCGTAACGACTGTCAAAAATCCACGAATGACAGCCGGCGCCAACGGCTGAACGTGCTTTCCGAGGCACGGAGGGGTCTTGACATCTAAAGATGGTTACCCATCCACGGACTAACCGCGGCAAGCGTAGCTGAGCCTGATCGATCGACACGTGCTGCTGTTATTACTTAGCCACAAGCCCCTCGTCCCCACTACCTAACTACATACATAACTCGTGAGTCGGGGAAATTAGCACTGATCCACGACTACTCTCCTTCGCTTTAACACCACCACAGAGACACACAGAGTGTCTATAATATAGTCTATGACATCTTTATGACACTCAAAGCATAGACAAGTAATGAGGTTACGTCTGGCGCGGATATATTTTATTTGATAATATTTTACGTAATTATTATTTTTTTTTTTTTATTTCTTTTATTTTTTTTTTATTTCCGTAACTGCCCGCGACATCACAGCGGGCCCTATCAGAATACCAGAGCTGCGATATTTATTTTTAAATATCGCATGCTGAGATAGGAGCCTTTTGGCCTCGTATAGGACTTTTTGTTTCATTTTTCTTTTTGTTACTTTTTTAATTTTTTTAGATTTTATTTTGGTATTTTAATTTAGACTGTGTTTAATTTAGTTTGTGATCCTCCTGTACGAGTCGCAATAAATACTTTTTCTGTCTTTCTTTCTTTCTTTTCTTTTCTTTCTTTATCATTGGCTTCATTTAAATCCTGGAAGGTACAGCTGATTGTTCATGATGACCAGGAATGGAGGTGAAGCATATCCTAAAACCGACCAAATGCATGTCTGTCCACGCACAATGAAGGGTTTGGAATGAATTTATACCAAGAACAAACTTAACATTGTAGTTGAAAATCATGTTCTCTGATACATTGCAACTGCAAATTTAAGTTGGTCGACTATTACGCGTAAACTTGTAAAGCCTAATTGTGACGCTGTGTAGCTGTTTAGTTTGCCTTTTAATTTCGTTATTTAAACTACTGCCGTGAATTTTTTCACATATCCAAAAGCAACCATTTAGCTGGTAGGGGCTAACAAAAATTAGCACTCTAAACCTTAATGTTTCACAAACGGATCCCTGATTAGAAAAGTGGTTTTCACAAACCCGCAATATTTTTGAAAGACATAACCAACGATATCCCACACCATGAGGTAGACGAGAAAAAATAAACATCCTCACTACGTGTAGATCGAGGACCTATCCTAAGTTTTTTTTTTCAAAATGTTATTTTACCATTTTGTCGGCGTGTTTAATATTATGTTGTATATCTATGCCTAATTATAGCCTTCTAGTACTAAGAGTCTCTGAGCTAAACTGCGGACGAACGGACAGAGATCATGGCGAAACTAGGGTTCCTTGTTGACTACGAAACCCTAAAAACGGGCTCCATAGTGGCAATAGCACTTGTGTGAGACCTTCACAAAGGTATGTTCAAGTCTAGTGAGTGTGTGGTAGTCCCTTGACGTCGAGTCCCGCCACGTCGATTCGCCATTTATTCCCGCCTCGTCGAATCGTTGAAAAAGTATTTTTTATTACCGCCACGTCTACTTAACCATATTTATTTGTACAGTCGTAAAAAAAATACTCATAGTTGGTTATTCGGAATAAATAGATAGGATACGTACAATAATGTATGTATCCTATCTATTTAGCCACGGGCCCCTCATACGTACAATAATGTATGAGGGGCCCGTGGCTAAATAATAACAGCCGCACAGGTCGATCGATCAGGTTAAGCTACGCTTGCCGCGGTTGGTCTGTGGATGGGTGACCATCTTTACATATCGAGGACCCCTCCGTGCCTCGGAAAGCACGTTAAGCCGTTGGTTCCGGCTGTCATTTGTGGATCTTTGACGGTCGTTACGGATAGTCAGAAGCCCGAAGGTCTGACAACCAGTCTTACCAAGGAGTATCGTATTACCCAGTAACTGGGTTGTGGAGGTCAGATAGGCAGTCGCTCCATGTAAAATACTGGTATTCAGCTGCATCTGGTTAGACTGGAAGCCGACCCCAACATAGTTGGGAAAAGGCTAGGCAGATGATGATGACGTACAATAATGTACGTAGGTATATTAAACAGAAACATATAAGTACTTACTAGCACTTTTAAGCCACTGTTTCTCTTTTGTTTTCATGAGTTGCCAATCTACACACATCAAAAGTGTCTAGGGATCAACATATATTTTTGCAATAACTTTTCTCCTGATTGATATTAATTAAAATTTTCTTTAAGGATTCATCAAATAAAGTGTTTTCGTTTGTCACAGTAACGATAAACCAAGTCACCTTTGCATTAATAAAGAAATTTGCCATTTTCCTAATAAAGGGATTTTTGACATTTGAACCACTAACACAAAAGTTCGAAAAAAAGACTGAAATAACAGTTTTCTCTAAAATTTTATTGGGTAACTTAAACAATTAATAATCCGTGTTTCTACCGCGAACACTAACAACACAAGAACATCGGTTTGGCATACTCAAAATGAGTTCATCCAAATCACGCTGTGGAATGGCCGCCCATGTTCGTTGCAACAACAAAAAAAGGTCTTCTTGCGACTGGATACCCTCCATATTCGGCAGAGCTCTTCTCTGTAGCATATCCCATGCATGCTCAATCGGGTTCAAGTCTGGCGACTGAGCAGGCCAGGGCAGGACATTGATGTTAGCTGCGGCGAGAGTCTGTCTTACAACTCTTGCGGTGTGCGGTCGTGCATTATCATGCATTAACTGAAATAAGGGACCGATTTGCACTTGTAGAGGAACGATGACGTCTGATACAATCGTCTCAGCATAAATTTGAGCGTTGAGGTTGCCTCTGATCCAAATCAACTCAGTTCTTCCGCCGATCCAAATACCCGCCCATACCATGATGGTTCCACCACTATAAGGATGGACTTCCTGGCAGGATTTTAATCGCTGTTGGCGTCCAGGGGTTCTCCAGTGTCGTATACGTCTTGTATCCGGTCTCATACCAAAACGAGACTCATCAGAAAAGCACACGAAACGCCATTGTTCTTCTGCCCAATTTCTGTGTTCAAGAGCCCATTGATATCGAATCCTACGATTGTGCATTGCTATAGGTGGTACCCGTAGCGGTCTTCGGGAATGAAGGTTCACTTCATGCAAGCGGTTTCTGACTGTTTGGTCGCTAATTAAGTTCCCTGAAGAGTGATGAAGCCTCACGGCTAACATCATGGCGGTTATTGTTGGAGCTCTTCGAGTTAAGATTTGAATGTATCGGTCTTGTCTCCGTGTGGTGCAGCGATACCGTCCTCCATGGCGCTCAGCCACGGTACCAGTGCTTCGGTAACGTGTCCAAAGTCGACTGATAACACTCTGACTTGTATTCAGAGCTAAAGCCACAGTACGTTGCCGGGAACCAGCTTCTATCATTCCCACGGCTCTGAGCATTTCTTCCCTGCTTAAATGACGTCGCCGCTCCATAATAACGTTGGTTTTAATCAGTAGTAGGGAAACAGTAGCACTAATAATGTCTTCAATGCGTTGTATGTTTTTATAGGGAAAATATTGACAGCTGATTTTCATCGTTTACTCGAATTTGATTCACAGTTCCTGATTCAAATTATGAAATGCACCAAAAAGGATCCATATAAATTTATAAAATCATAAATTTATTACAAAGCCACATCTCAATCTCAAGAAATCCGCATAAAAATGCTTGATCCCTAGACACTTTTGATGTGTGTATTTGCAAGGTCATCGAACTTCGTCTCTTCCTAAAAAAGTCGATTATTAACACTTACCCATAATCGATCTATAATTGACATCAATTCCTACCAAATAAACACATTAATATTGTATGTTTTGTGTCACAGCAAATCACGCGATGGCTTTATTGACATGTTTGAACACATTATTTGCGGAACCATTACCGATTGTACCCGCGTGTTAGGCTACAATTTGGTGTTGGCGTAAGCGGGCTTGAAAGCGGATATATTGAAACTCAACAACCATTGCAATTATTTTGTCAATTCTGATGGTGTTGTGTTCATGCGCATGAAGTTTCTGAGTTTTTCGGCGGATGAGGATATGAAGCTTACAGCTACAGCATTATAGGACCGTTTTTCTCATCGCTTTTCATATAATTATTATAATTAGATATCCTCCAAAATACATAATTACGCCACTACACAAACAAGTGACGTAACTTGTAGAACAATATTTTGTTTGTAGAGAAGTCTTACTGAAATATAAAAAAGGAAAAAATGGCCCGATCAGGTCCGTTGTAAGTGAAGGGGTCCGTAGTCGGGATGAATATTTATGCATATCGTACGTGTATTTTTACCATTTGGTCACAGAATACTTAATAGTATTACGTACAGAACGGACACTACCTTCCCCCCGCTCATATCACATACCGCACCTCACTCCGCACTTCGAGGTATTCGTCGCCGACTCTTTTGCAAGGACGCTCGCATAGAACCGCAGCACTGTACTGCTGCCACGAACACACAAATGTGCGATTTAAAAGTTTTATTTGAGTTTTAATCAAGATGGTTGGATATTGTGATGCTTTTTCGAATTTATATTTACATAAACTGTCTGTAAGATTTTGCATTTTTAATACCATGTGATTTAATAACCGATTATTTATAGTTAAGTCAGTAATTTAAATGAAAATACTTTAGTGTAAGCAATATTTAGTTAGGTACACACGGCTACACATCAAGCTATACATAACTACTATAAGCTGACTTCTGATTATACGAAAAACCTATACAATGCGAGTTCAGCTAAAACTGGAAATGTATAGCTTGATGTGTAGCCATGAGTACCTTATTTTATTATAATTGATTGAATAAATAAACCTCTTTTACATAATGACTATTAGGTATAATATTATTTTTATTTCATTACAAACCCGACTATCTAGTTAAACAATTGAACGCCGCTCGTACAAAGTCACGTATTCTTTCTAGTCGTCGTCGTAATTTTTAACGCTCCGCACGACAGCCAACCCTACTAGAGTTCACGCACACATTTGTACAGAGGCCAGCACATCAAGCTGCCCCAATCTGTCAAATTTCTTTGATAGATTTTCAACTTTACTGCAAAGGAGTAAGGTTCATAGTCAATTGGGAAATTTTGACAGATTGGGGTAGCTTGATGTGCTGGCCTCTGTACGTGTACAAACGTCATTTGGCTATGTAGTAGTAATAGGTAATTATTTTGCGAGGGTTGTATGGAGTGTCCGTGGTGTGACTTGGTTACGGATCCTCAATAACTAATACCTAAGGGCTTATTTCACTGTTATAATCTTTGTTTTTGCACGTAGTTCCGTAACGGCATTTAACATTTTCATAATCTCAACTACACTTGTTTGTTAATTAATTCTTATAAACAGCAACGTTAATTTTCAAGCTCGTTATGATAACTGAATGGGGCAGCAGTAACAGTTAGTAACAGCAAGCTTCCGGGTTTAAACTTATTATTTTGAATTTTAATTTTATGTAGATTTAAGCAAATAATGTGCATTTTGACTCCGAATCGTAAAGTTTTGTTAGGAACTACGTGAATTGCAATTAGTCTAACCAGAATCTTAATATATTATGACAATTATAATAAAATTCAAAGCTTTCAACATTCTTCAGTAGTAATAATCTTCAATGTATAATATTTTCATAATTTAAAAGCACAGTTTAAAAATAATAATAAAAATAATATGTACAAGTATACATATGTAATATGTATACTTGTACATGTTTTTAAAGAATCACAGAGCATCAAAAAATTCGTCCGAATCGTTGTCAACAGGAACGGTGCCCAAAAGGCTGGCAGCATTGCCACGTTGTATGGCAATGCTGATTCTCTGGACAAAATACAGGCCTGTGTCTAAAACTAAGTGGGCACTCGGACTCCATGCCCCTAGAGTTTCAATCTTCAGTTGAAAATGTATTTACATTAGGTACTTTCTTTGTTTCAGTGGATCTTTGACAGACGTTACGGGTAGTTAGGAGCCCGAAAATCTAACTACCAGTCTTACCAAGGATATCGTATTACCCAGTAACTGGGTTGTGGAGGTCAGATAGGCAGTCGCTTCATGTAAAATACTGGTATTCAGCTGTATCCGGTTAGACTGGAAGCCAACCCCAACTTAGTTGGGAAAGACTAGGCAGATGATGATGAATTACAGACTACAGTACTTTCTTTCTATGGCATTCCTTATTAAAGTCGTTATTTCCGCCAGAGTCCTACTTACTTGAAAATAATCTATATACCAATACCTAAATAAAACAAAGTCGAGTTAGTTACACCATTCATAACTCAAGAACGGCTGGACCGATTTTTATGATCATTGATTTCTTGGATTTTTCTTCGCCCCGAATAGCAGAAAAACTGTTAAAATATGGAAAAAATTCACGAAAAAAAGTAATGAATAAAATTAATTTCAATATTTTATTGATTCTGAGGCGGTAGATACGAAGTTCGACGGGTCAGCTAGTAATATTATAATATTAATTTTAAAATATTATAAACGCGAAAGTTGGTAAGGATGGATGTATGGATGGATGGATGTTTGTTACTTTTTCACGCAAAAACTACTTTGATTTGGATGAAATTTGGCACACAGATAGTTTATAACCAGGATTAACACATAGGATATTTTTATCCTGATATTCTCACGGGATCTCAACTTATGCGGGTGAAAGCGCGGGGCGCTGCTAGTATTTAATAGTAATGTATGTACAAAAATAAGCTGGTAATAATTTCACGACACTGAGCAATGTGCGCTTTTCATAATCATAAAACGCATTTTGTTTTTTTTTTCCGCCGGCATTCATAAACGAGTTCACAGCCAATTTAAAACTTCACGACGGCGACGTTGCTTCAAAGAACGGACATCAATCATAAACAAACGAAATTATTTATACCCAGATCCCGTTACGAAAATAGCTATAGCTTTCTGTGATTATTACAATTTAAACATTAAAAAAACTGGCCAAGTGCGTCTTATGAGGAAATGCGGGTGGTCTTTTCTTCATAGAAACTCTCTGCCTGTGTTCTTTCTGGTTAGTGACCATAAAGCAATGATTTTTTTCAGAATAATAAATATTAACTACTTCTATATCCCTATGTTTTCCTTTTTGATGATACATTATTTTTATAAGCACTAGAACCCTAAAAAAAAGCCGATTTAAGCCGCTGTCAACAGAGGCCTAGTGTACAAATTTGACAACTATTAATCTTCTATACTTATAATAAATCTGTAGAGAGGTCAATTCTGTACATGAAATATATTTCCAAAATAACTATCAGCGGATGATTACTGATCTTCTATACTTATAATAAATCTGTAGAGAGGTCAATTCTGTACATGAAATATATTTCCAAAATAACTATCAGCGGGTGATTAGTGATCGATACTGACGCCAAAAATGCAATCAGTAAAATTTTTGTCTGTCTGTCTGTCTGTCTGTATGTTCGTTATAGAAACAAAAACCACTCTACGGATTTCAACGAAACTTGGTACAATTGTTCTTCATACTCCTGGGCAGGTTAAAGTATACTTTTCATCACGCTACGATCAATAGGAGCAGAGCAGTGAAGGGAAATGTTGGGAAAACAGGAGAACTTACTCCATTTTTTAAGCTTCCGTCGCGTGTGCAGCCTTAATGGTTAAAGCTACACAGAAATCATGTATGACGGAAATGTTCTCCTTAAAATTATATAAAAAATATTCTACGACATCAAATGTCTATCTTTTATGGTTGACTCACAATAACACGTGTAACTCCCGATAGCTTAGCAGTTCGGAGCTTTCGGATTATATTTGTCTACTCTTACGTTGATAACACTCTCACTGATCCCTAATTAAAAAATGTTAACATTATGTTAACATGCGCCGCGCGGCATGCGGGCGCCGTCAGTTGGGGCTGGTCATCTTTTGGCTGCCACGGCTTATTTTTAATTATTTTATTTTTGGATTGTTATTTTGTTACTATTTGCTGTACTCTGGACACTTTTAACGCGTACTTGATTTTTATTTATTTTTTACATCGTTCTCACATATTATAAATTCAACATATGATGTAACTAATCATTTTGTAAAAATATTATTTAAAAAGAGTGTCCATGGAGTTTCTTGCCCGTTCTTCTCCATAGGTACCTACTACGCTTTGGAATGGGCAACTAGCTTCATTTTTTCCTGACTGACCGACTTCTTGACAATTCAAAAGTGCCTGTAAATGGTTTAATTGAAATAAATGCTTTGAGTTTGAGTTTGAGTTTGATTACCTATTTAATAAAAAAAGAATCATAGAAATCGGTACAGAAACACCAAAGTTATACATGAAATACGTAAGTATAAGCCATCGCGCGTGAATACTGAATCTACATATATTATATAAATAAAAAGACAAGTCCTGACTGACTGACTGACTCATCAACGCCCAGCCTAAACCCCTGGACCTAGAAAGCTGAAATTTTGCACAGAGGTTCCTTTTATAATGTAGACGAGGAATAAGGAAGGAATTTTCGAAATTCAACCCCTAAGGGAGTTAAATGGGGGATGAAAGTTTGTATGGAAAATCTTATTCCTTGAGTTAATAAACTTGAAACTTAGCATGAATACTTACCTAAGTAAATTATGAAAATTAGTCTTTTTTGTTTTTCTAAACTACCTTCTAAAGGGGGATGTCAAAATTTGTATGGAAGAATTTTAATGCACGGTCCGATTAACTCAAAACTCAGTATTTATACTTAGTACCAAAAATATTGGCCCGAATACTTATTTCTTTAAATAAAGTAAGTATAAAGATCGTAATCAATAATTTTCAAAATACCTTTCAGGGGGAGGTGGAGAGGGTGTTAAATTTATTTGAGGAAAGTACGAAACCCACGCGGACGAAGTCGCGGGCAAAAGCTAGTGAAAAAATAAAAACATAGGGACACAGTATATATATACTGTGTCCCTATGTTTTTTTTTTTATTATATAGAGATACCAGTCTTACCTTTGAAGATCAGATCTATATGTAGTTACCATGTCAAATACTGATATTCAGCTGCATTTAGTTAAACTGAAACCATGCTGATTGGATTATATTAATAGGAACATCATCCTTCTGACCTTAGGTATATCAATTCTTTTATGAACGGTACAGCATTTAGCAGCCGTTATAATCTCGATATTTCCCATTTCTACCCATTTTATTTTTTTATTGATCTCTTAAGGCCATTGGTATTCTGTGGAACCAAACCAAGATCAAAGATATATTAAACATTAATATTTATGTCATGGTTTTATTACCTAATCCATTTTAATTATTTTACCTATTGTGGTATAGTAATTTAATTTTAGGTGGACTTTTAAAGTTTTCCATACTGCCAGATACAAAATTCAACTCATCACAGGTTCTTTTAGCCTAACGCCGCCATACAATAGAACTGCTAATACCAAACACCAGTTTTGATATAATATTCTTAACTTTCTAATGAAAGTAAACTAAGTACTTCCAAATTGTAACGACCAAGAACCTTGTTAAAATATTGAGTGCCGGCTTACTTCATGAAAATAGCCTTACTACTGAATGTTTTGTTTGAGAAGCTGAATTTAATGAACCGATTTTCGGACTTCTGACGACCCGTTACGACTATCAAAGATTCACAAATGACAGCCGTGAGCAACGGCTTAACGTGTAACTTTCTGAAGCACGGAGTCTTAGTATGTAACGATGGTCACCCATCCACGGACCAACAGCGGCAAGCGTAGCTTAACCTGATCGATCGACCCGTGCGGCTATTATTACTTAGCCACAAGCCCCTTATAAACCGCGGGAGACGCTCCGGGCGTCGTCGGGAGCCGCGAGACGACTCCCGGCCACCGTAGGCGCGTGCCTGCGGGCGGAGAGTAATGGGTAACTCTCCGTCCGATCAGGACCAGGCCCGTGCCGGACGGCGCGTACGTGTTCCACGCGCGCCTCAAAGAGATATCAGCAATAAGGAAGGGGCCCGTAACGGCCGAAGCCTGCCGGGGCAGCGGGATTGTCCGAAAGGGTTACCGCTACCCCGGAACACAAAGGGCTAAGGAAGGAACACGGGTGGGTTTTAGTCAGTAAGAGTCTGACACTCCCTTCTGCTCCACCCAGAGCGGGAGGGGTCATTTGATGATTTCCCATCCACAAAAAAAAAAGCCCCTTATAAAAACAAATAATGCGACATATTATCCTGTACTGCCCATCTAACTTATCTAACCGTGACGTAACAATCTCATCGTGAAAACAGAACTGAAGTGACCTGTCATTTCACCTGATGGATTGACACTATTGACAGCTCACTTCACCTAAGTTTTCACGGTGATATTGTTACAGGATAAATGGGCACACAAAAACACAATTGCCACTATTATAATAAAGTTGAAGTGTAAAATTATTCAACAAAAACTTGTACCTAAACAGTTTGAAAGTGACTTTAGTATGTCAGTCTAAAGTCTAAACTACGGCTGAAGCCGTAAATTTGTAACACTAGGCGACAACAATTTGGCACAGTAATTATAGTAGTTCTACTATCCAATCAATCGAGCGCTTTCATTGACCCAATTTTGCGAGTAGCAACATAAAATCTATATATCTAAGGGACCGTAAGTAACTATTTACACTAGATCTATACTAAATTAAATGACTAACTAACTTAATATACAAATAAATACAAAAACAAAGGACACTTAGGCGTCGAAGTACTCGTCCGCATCGCTGTCATCTGGAAACGTGCCCAGAAGACTGACTGGATTTTTGGAGCATCGATAATCCAACAGAGTGCAGTTTTTCGACGCTGGGATGCACTCTGTTGGATTTTCAATGCTGGGCTCAACACCGAGAGTTGACAATCCAGTGCGCGATAAAATCCTGCCACGATATTTTTACGTTCGTGCGTACCTGGGCTTTATGTCGAAAAATGAAATGTAACCGTGTTGTCATTTACCGGAAATTGCTATACAATAAGATTATTGTTCTGAAGACTGTTAGGTACCTAAAATTATTCCATAATTAATAGACTATTACCACCCGGTAACAGTCTATTCATTACCAAATAATTTTCGAGGGTTAAATTATACCGAGAATTTGCTAAGCTTCTTATGTTACCCATTATGATTTAAAGCTCGAATTTGAATACTTAAGGGCCTACCTCAAATGGCTTAGCATGATCCTCCGTTATATCGAAAATACTGCAGCATTAATTTTGAAATAAATATATGGTATAGTTGAGGATTAATGTTAATGTATGTGGTCTTATGTTAGACGAAAACACGAATTCATAAAATTTTCTCGATAGAAAAAAATTCCAAAGTTACCTCCAAAGCGAACAATAAACCGCTGGTATTCAAAAAATACTTCATATTAGATCATAAAACTTTGTATGCTAACTGAAATAACTATAATGCAGGTCTTATGTTTTTTATTTTTTTTTAGTTACCATTATTTTCACCGTAAAAAGTAAATACCTAAACTATTGGCGCTGCCTGCCACCTAGCACCGCACCCTGTCTCGCTCTCACTCAGTCCGCGAGCAGTATCTTGCGAGCGAGATAAATAGTGAATTTTAGCTGAGGTAGTGTAGGCTCTTAAACAGATAATAACTATAAATTATTTTTTCGTAATTAAAATGATATTTAGAGGGCAGGTGGTGGTGCAGTGGTATCAACCCGACTTACAAGTTGTAGGTAATGAGTTCGAACCCAGCCAGGCATTTTACTTTGAGTAATTATTTCATTTCATCACCACTGCTCTCAAAACGGTGAAGGAAAACATCGCGACGTGTCGTTGAACCAAAAATTCGAAGATATGTGACATCTACCAACTCGCACTGGGGCCCAACTCTGCTATTTTTGTAAATTTGTCATTCCAACACGATCCCATTGTCATTTTGCTAAAAGTTCGTAATCTGCTAAATTCAGAATGGTCGATCATTGGTCGGTCAATGGTCTGCGAAAAACTACTACTAAATTTCATGCTAGATTTCATTTAATATATCTATATTACCTACATATTACGTATTAGTGTTTGCAATCTGAAATTCTGAAGTAGTAAGAAGTTCGTAAATAGCAATAAACATTACATTTATTCATTTGTCATTATGTACGAGATTACCATTTTATGCCATTTCTTTCAATGAAGTGTCAGTGGTTGACCATTGGAAAGTCATATGACGCCATTGTATTAGTAGATTACCAAACATGTCACAATCAACAAACTAAGAAATCAATGATAGACCATTCTGACACTATTGTAATAGCAGACTTGAGGACCCGGTCCCGTAATGGTTGATTATGGCCCACTCCCTCTCATAGAAAGGAGGCCTGTGTCCCATCAGTGGGAACATTATAGTCTGATTATGCATTATATAAAATGGTATTACGAAACTTTTTATAATCACAAGAACGAAATTTATAGCAGAATTATCCCTAGATTCACATGAAGCCACATCGCAATACTCTAACAGTATTTATGAATGACCATCGATTTCGATAATCGCGGTCGTTTATCACTGTTTCCGCTTCCTTACAAGGCGACAATTTGGCGCGCACAGTAATTTGTTCCACATGGTCATCGATCGAGAGCCCTTATTGCCATGATTGTGTTGTTTATGGCTTAGGTTATTGACATTCATGGCCTTCGTACTTCGTACATTTGGTCGACGTAGATAATTATTTGGTACAGGTATGAGAAATTAATTAATAATGTGTAATTTAAAGTAAATGAAAATATTCACAACAACGACGAAACATTACAAAAACGTTTTTTTATGTATATTTTGACAATACTTTTTTTTTTGTTTTGTTTGGAAAAAAAAAACTATATTTCATTAAATATAACACTCCACCAATAAGGCACTTATATAAAACAAAATCAATGTAATAACCACAACATTTTCCACATATTAACAAAGAGTTATGTTATGCTAAGAGGACTTATCGGTAAGCTAGTTACTATTCACATTCTACGAAACATGTTAAATCGTTACTAACTAATAAACAAGTATTAACCACTGGATATATCTAAGTTGTTCAGTACATTGATAACGTTACTTCGAAAAGCATTTTTATTTAGCATAAATATATCAATATCTCATTTGCGTGAGACGCTAAAGGGGTGCACGTTTACCTGCGTTTGTCCGGTTTGATGCCTGATCAAACAATCGGTAATCGCGCACTCCGCGACGAAGAATAAATCTAGGAACTACAAGTTTAATATTATTACTAAAATCAATACAATTTAGCTTATTAAGATAGAGGTAATGCAGTCTCATTACTTGCAGAAGCATTCGTCTATTGTCGAGTGAGAGTAAATTATACATCTTATTTCATTGTATGGTGGTATTTGTATGGTGACGTAAAATAAATTGTTAGTAATGTTGTGAAAAACATTATTATTTTCTTCTAATAACTGCTCCGTCATACTGCTATGGTATTTTTTTTTTTTTTTTTTTGTGGATGGGAAATCATCCAATGACCCCTCCCGCTCTGGGTGGAGCAGAAGGGAGTGTCAGACTCTTACTGACTAAAACCCACCCGTGTTCCTTCCTTAGCCCTTTGTGTTCCGGGGTAGCGGTAACCCTTTCGGACAATCCCGCTGCCCCGGCAGGCTTCGGCCCTTTCGGGCCCCTTCCTTATGCTGACATCTCTTTGAGGCGCGCGTGGAACACGTACGCGCCGTCCGGCACGGGCCTGGTCCTGATCGGACGGAGAGTTACCCATTACTCTCCGCCCGCAGGCCCGCGCCTACGGTGGCCGGGAGTCGTCTCGCGGCTCCCGACGCCCGGGGCGTCTCCCGCGGCGGCTGGGAATACTGCTATGGTTACGAGAAGATTCGAGAATGATTGTTACTGCTGCCAAAACCAAAAAAAATAAAAAATAATATAAAACAAATATCAGACGCTTCAATTTTTGTCTTTCTTTTGGAATCTTCCACTCGAATTGAAAGGTATGAACCAAAGTGAAAAATGAATTCATTAGTGAACCGATCCAATGATGTTGCATTTTGGCCCGTAGCTTTCACTTGTCTACCGATAATCTTTTAATCTGAAGCCCAATTCTCGTAATTTGAAACGTTCAAAATCTAGTCACAGTCTCATCTCGGCGACAAACAAATGTCAAAAACTTGTCAAAATGTAGGGATATTACAGGTATTTTTGACAGATTAAGACTGAGATCAGGCTGTGAACGTTCTTAAAAATTACGAAAATTGCCCCACAGATGACATTGAATCTCCCCAAATTAAAGTAGTAGTTATGTTGCCAGAAGAACCTTATTTATTTCCTAGTAGAGTACTCTATCCAACAGTGCTCCATAAGGTAGGTGACCGTGTATCGTCTCAACTCTTTCATTATAACAAGTCTTTATTTATTTTAAAAACAAAAACTCTCATTATGACGTATTTTACCTGAGCTGTGTAACCTCTAACCCCAGTTAACCTTGTAAGAACATTACATATGCATAGAGTAAGGTCGCCGGTACATAAGAACTTAGAACTGACGTGACTTCTTATCAGAGGTATCAGACGTAGGAACTTTGTTTCAACAGTTTTGCTGCCAACCGTGAATATTTTTCCTTAAAAACCTTGGAATTTCTACGACTCTTTTGTGTATTTTTTGGTAAGATAACACTGCTGTACCAAATGTTACACTAGAAATATTACTATGGTAGGTGAGCATTTTTTATAGGAATGAAACACTCCGCGGTGCTTTTGTTTTTGAAAGTCAAGGATTGGCCATAACAAATTGACATTGAGGTCGCTTTTATGTCGTAGCAGTAAGGCCTGTTTTCGTAGTGCAAGTGTTACCAGTGATATGCGGCTGACTATACATAAATGTGGGACTATCCACGTCACAGTACTTAATTTTCGACTTCGGGATATAGTAATATACCTTTTTTTGTTTTTGTGGGTATACCTCCAAAGGCACCTGACCTCCGGAGAGGGAGGTAGGGGAGTGTGGGACTTTTACCTCACCAAAACCAGCTCGGTGATCACCGTCAGCACATTTATGGGTGGTCCCGGTTCCTCTTAAAAGGTCAATTCCGGAACCCCCCTGGGCAATGCCTGTAAGGGACATCCCTGAGGAGACTATCACTCTCCCTGTCATGGGAACCGCCGGCGTCCCCCAAAAATTTTTGTTTAGCTGGCCAAAGCACATCACGCAAGAGAAGTATCACATTTTCCATAACAGCACGCCAGTAGTTGTAAAAACTATTTGAATTTGGGAGGTCAGGGCGGATCCCACAGCGATTTTTTTTTGGACCCGCCGGCGTATCCCACTGTCTGTCTCTTGTAATAATTTTGACTTTTGGCTCACGGCGTTCACAAGAAGAAACTTTGGGACCCGCCGGCGACCTCCATAGCCTCCTGAACTTAAAAAGTTTAATATATCGTAGGCAGTGAGAGTGCTATAAAGGGGCCTCCGCTGAGTCTCGCCATGCACTGCAGCACGTGAGCACTGTGCCACAGTCTTCCCTGGGGTCACTTGGTGGGCGGACAGAGCCCCCACGCTGTGCGCCCGCACAATAATATGCCTGAGCAGTATTTTCGTGTCCTTGGACCAAGTTCTCAACTTATTTTATATATTTATTTTATTTTATTAGTTTTAGGTATAAGCGATGGCCAATTACAAGCTTCAACTAACGATTAGTGTGTGTAACATAAACAAATACGCGAAGACAGCGATGTAAGAGATACAAACGCAATATTATTGTAAAAACTAAGAAAATAATAATTATTATTATTGAAAACTTTTATACCATGTGAACTGAGCAACACGATGCCTTCCCATACATTATCAGGAAGCACGCCTGAAAAGTCTGAAACGTGCATAACGAAATATACTCAATGTCCCCATCATATAAGTTTAGTAACATCATCATCTGCCTAGTCTTTTCCCAACTATGTCGAGGTCGGCTTCTAGTATAACCTAATGCAGCTGAATACCAGTATTTTACATGGAGCGACTGCCTATCTGACCTCCACAACCCAGTTATTGGGTAATACGATACCCCTGCGTAAGACTGTTTTTTTTTTTAAATAAATAAATAAAAAATTATTTAGGTCTTTTTAGGTCTTTTTTTTAGGTCGTCAGACTTTCGGGCTTATGACGACCCGAAACGACTGCCAAAGATCCACGAGTGACAGCCGAGACCAACGGCTTAACGGGCTTTTCGGGGCACGGAGAGGTCTTGATATATAAAGATGGTCACCTGTCCACGGACCAACTGTGGCAAGCGTAGCTTAACCTGTAGGCCAATTCTGCTAATTTAAAACCTTCAAAATCAAGTCGCAGTCTCATCTCGGCGACAAACAAATGTCAAAAACTTGTCAAAATGCAGGGAAATTTGAAGTATTTTTGACAGATTGAGACTGAGATCAGACTGTGAACGTTCTTAAAAATTACGAGAATTACCCCTCTGATCGTTCGACCCGCGGGGCTGTTATTACTTATCCTCAAGCCCCAAGTTTAGTAACACCCTATGAAATTCCCGTCAATATTGCACCAAGAATTTGAATATAACTTTGTTAACATTATCCGGCCATAGTTTAACGAGCCTGTTTATTGTGACGTCACGCAATATGACGTCATTATCAACGTATATTTGAACTTAAGTAACGTATTATAGGCCACTGGGAATGTTACAGAATGTAACATCTGGCTCTTATCGTAGGGAAATTCCAGTACTCGACAAAAATCATGTAATAGAAATAATGCGTAGTGGTTATGCAAAAATCGTGTTACTATCCGGTATTTACCCTATGCATAGCAATATAATGATATTATTATGCAGAAATAGAACTGATACTGAACACACTTCATAATAGCATGTGAGGTGCAATCACTATGTATTGAAATGTTCCCTTCCCCATTTAAACCGTCTGCCTTCAAACCAAGAATGAGCAATCTTCTGGGCATGCTCGTTCCATCATAGACCTCATCCATCGCTTTCCATCAGGTGTGATCGAGGTCAAGCGCAGGAACATTCAGCAATAAAAAAAAAAGTCCAATTTCATTACTGTAAATCAGAAGAGATGAGATCGAATCAGTTCCTTTAGATGATTTTTCCAGTTCAAAAACTTACAAAAACGCTATGTTAATTTTTTCATTTACCAAATTCTCAATTTCCCCAATTTCTTTTGTGAAAATGGTGGATTTTAGTCCGTTAATTCATATTCATGTAATTCATAAAATAATATATTTCATGACTAATGCCTATTTGCTTACTTTGCTTTACTTCCTTACTTTTTCCCTGGCTGTACCCACGTATGAGCCCCTAAGTCTCCTTTTTGTTAAAGTAATTTGAATATAATAAGCTTTTATAGCTTAAGTTATATATAGGGCAGAAGCTAGGATTCATCGGAATGGTAAAAAACATGTAGGTTGGTTTGAAAATATATTTAATGAGGTATTAGAAGTTAAGGTTATGCCGGTTTAGGGACTGAAAACAGAATCGTACTCTTTGTATGTTATTCCACGTGGTTTCCAATACAGACTTTATTTACTTACTACACAAAATAGGCTAGGCTATAATTAATTCGGTAGCGTAAATTGTAACAATTACTAGGTTGAAAAAAAAAATCTAACGAACAATATACCTAAAATTAAATTAGTTTCCAAAGAAAATATTCAGTTGCAGATATTTTTTAACCCGACTTGTGATGCTTCATCAAATGAAGTCAGCTCCATTCGTTTTTTTTTATCCGGAAAATCACTGCTCGTCACAGCACCGGGTGTAAAGCTGATAAAACCAATACTGGCAATTTTCCAATATAAGGTTGGCAATAAAATTAAAACTGATGTTCCATAGATTATTATGGCTATATGCAGAGGCCATAATGTCCTAAGGCCAGACCTACCATGTTTAAATTTTAATGATTATTTAAGATTAAAAAAAAAACGTTAATTAAAGCTATGATTCGATGTTAATTATCTTAAATTTATAATTATTGATTACTATTAAGTTCAAAGAACTGATTTAAGCAATAAAGACTGTGTGATCTCATTTATTTTCAAAAAAGCTTATGATGCGCAATATTACCCGAAGTTACTCTAATTTAAAAAAACTTCGAATAAGACGCAAGATTGTTAAAAGAACCGTTAACTTCAAGTTAAGTATATTAACAAGTCTTTAAAACCAGGGTAAAGATGAAGCCCGGAAATCATAATTCAATTTAAATGTAGCTTATATATAAACTTAACTACTTGACTAAAAGTTTCAAACAATATTACTTACTGTTAGACTAACTTTGAGCTGCATTTAGCTTAACGGTGCTTAAAATAATTAGGTACTAGACATTAACTTGTAGATATATTTTATGATGCTTTGAATATTAAGATTTTGTATGTTAATACTTGGTTATTAACGTTAAAGTAACGTAATTGAACGACTATTATTGTGACTGAGTCCTGAATCCTGAAAAAAAGTCCTTTGTTAAGTTTTCTTAACATACAAAATCATTAATAAAAACATTAACGGCCAAATATTGACTAGGCAATAGATGTTTTTTTTTTAATAATTCAAAGGGCAAATCTGAAAAAGTACCTTAGTTTAGTTTTACGGCAATATGGCATTTTTTCACGTTACCTAAAGTAGTTACTTAATAGTACTGGTAACCTACCAAATAAAAAACAATGAACAATAAAATACTAACAATAACAATACTTACTTCCACCATTAATAATAAAATGCCTCAGAATTTCTGTTGAATGTTGACCTTCTTAGTGCAGTCACTGTTTGATTCATAGTTCTCTATTCTATGCTACTGTCGTAGGTTTTTGAATTTAGAGTGACTTTTGTATTCGCCAATGTTATCGCCTGACGGCTGCGCTCATGTATTTTCTATGTGATTTTATTTTAATATATCTGGTGTACAAACTCTTCAAGTCTTTGATTGCATCCACGGAAAATCTCTCTACGAGAAGTTAACAAGGGTTATGGGCCCAGAGTGCGCAAGGAACAAGAATTGTACTGAGATACAGTGAGCGGACGAGAGATGGCAACCATGTCTGCAGAAGGCGGAAGCGTGAGTGGGCTTTCTATTGAGCGTTTGAGGGGGCGAGAGAATTACCTTCTCTGGAAGTTTAATGTGAGAAACCTACTTATCCATGACGACCTTTGGTGTTCTATCGACGGGTATCCGGAGGGCGATAAGTCGACTCCAGAGCTGAAACGGCGTAAGGATGAAAAGGCGTTGGCTAAGATCTGCCTGTCACTGGACGCTTCGTGCGTGTCTCACGTGATGTCTGCGAAGACAAGTAAGGATGCCTGGCTGAGCCTGGAGAAGGCGTACGACGATAAGGGCATAGGCAGGAGATTAAAACTGTTGTGGATGCTGTGCTCGGTAAAGTTGGACGACTTTGGTGGCGATATGGACAAATATGTTGGCGAATGTTTGTCGCTTTCGCAACAGTTGGCGGCTGTAAATAAACCGATTGACGATGAGTTCTTGGCGGCGATTATTCTTCAGGGATTACCTCCTAAGTTTGATCCAATGATCATGGCCTTGGAGAGTAGTGTGACCGACCTGACCAGTGACTTCGTGAAGGCTAATTTGCTTCAGGATACGAAGTGGTCTGACAATTGCAAAGGTGGAGATTGCCTGATTGCTGATAAGTCGGAGAATAAGTCTGGTAAGAGACGTAAAGAGAAGAAGCCGAGGTGTTGGAACTGTGGAAAGTTTGGTCACGTAAAGAAGGAATGTACCCAAAAAGGGGCGGCAATGGTCGCGACTCGTTTCTTGGCTGACACGTGGTATGTAGACTCGGGTGCGTCGAGTCACATGACGGGACAGCGAGAATGGATACATGATTTTTCTACAAGCAGTGTAGAGGTGAACGTGGCGAGCGTACAGACTTTGAAATGCGTCGGTATCGGTAATGTGTGTTTAAAACTCGGAGATTATGTTTTGACTCTTAAAAAAGTGATGTACGTTCCGGGACTGAGTGTAAATTTACTTTCTGTAAATAGTTTAGCGGTTAAAGGGCTTAGAGTGGAATTTATTCAGTCTACTTGTAAGATTTTTAGAAATAAATCTTGTATAGCTAGTGTTAGGTCTGTTGGCGGGGTATACAAACTGCATACTAACGCGATAGCTATAAGTAGTGTAAATAAAGAGGTTTCAAAGGACTCTTGGCACCATAGATTAGGTCATTTAAATTATGACAGCTTGAAGTCACTGTCACACGTTATTGATTTTCAGAATACAGAAATTGTAAATAATTGCGATGTTTGCATTCTTGGAAAACAAATAAGGTTTCCGTTCAAGAAATCTGGGCGTGATGTAGCGACTAAGCGGTTGGATCTGGTGCACACGGACTTGTGTTCGATTCCTGTTGCGTCCCACTCAGGTAAGCGGTACATTTTAACATTTCTAGATGATCACTCGCGGAAAGTATTCTTGTACTTCTTGAAGAATAAGAGCGAAGTAGCTAGCGTCACCAAAGACTTTGTTAGGCTCGTGGAAAATCAATGTGAATCCAAGGTAAAGGCTATACGCAGTGATAACGGTACGGAATACGTAAACAAAGAGCTGAGCGCATTCTTCAGACAGAAGGGCATTGTGCATCAGGTCACTGTTCCGTATTCGCCCCAAATGAATGGTGCGGCGGAGAGGTTGAACAGAACTCTTTTGGAACGGGTACGTTGTATGTTGTATCACGCGGGTTTGGAACCGCACACTGTTAAGGAAGCTCTGGGTTCTGGGCAGAGCGACTTGTGGCGGCAAGCTATGCAGGAAGAGATTGACTCATTCAATCAACATGAGGCTTGGGAGTTGGTGGATCGGCCTATGGGCAAAAATGTGGTTCGGAATAAATGGATCTTCAAAATTAAGTGTGACGCCGAGGGGAAGATAGCCCGGTATAAAGCTAGGTTAGTAGCCAAGGGGTTCACCCAAAAGTATGGTGAAGATTATTTTGAAATATCTGGTGTACAAACTCTTCAAGTCTTTGATTGCATCCACGGAAAATCTCTCTACGAGAAGTTAACAATTTCAATAGAAAACCAACTACCTACCACTAAACATATTTACTTACATACACATAAACTCGAACATTATGTTATTAAGTTAGCAATAATATAAGCGAAACGAGGCAAACGCAATTTCCCTAATTTTATCGACGGCATTAAACTGTAAAGGTTAGGTCGCACGAGCGGAGCCCTGACAAATAATAACGCTTTCTATACTAATATTATAAAGAGGAAAGATTTCTACGTAAGTATGTTTGTAACGAATTGGCTCAAAAAGTACTGGACCGATTTTAAAAATTCTTTCACCATTTGAATGCTACATTATCACTGATTAATATAGGTTATTGTGTAACTGTCTACCGCTTACTTAAGAATTAGTTGTCTGACTTTATGCTGAACTGGGCCTTTTTGGCGCAGCCGTGAGGCACACTCTCCTGCTAATTTCCTACATCGGACTTTATATTATCTATTTGTTTTATTTTTATCTGATGTATGTACCTAGCTGTTTTATTGTGTATCTTTTAGTCTGTGCTAAATAAATGTATTTTCTTTCTTTCTTTTCTTTCAAGCAACCAAATTTAAGGTATATTTGTTATTTTTCACTTAGTCACACAATTTAAGCGAAACATTTTCTTGCGATTCTCTTTCATCAAATATTTTGATTGCGCGGTCGTGTCCGTCGCCGCTCATTACCATGTCATGTGTTCCTGTACTTATATCTATACTAATATTATAAAGAGGAAAGATTTGTATGTATGTTTGTAACGAATTGGCTCAAAAAGTACTGGACCGATTTTAAAAATTCTTTCACCATTTGAATGCTACGTTATCACTGATTAATATAGGCTTTTTTTCCACCCGTGTGAAGCCGGGACGGGCCGCTAGTAATTACCAAACAAAATATTTACCGAAATTAATGATCTTTAACCTGGCACTTACTTACACGTGGAATGAAATATTGACTCATACCTAGTAGTTACTTTGTGATTTTAAAGTTTAATAAACGTCAGTGATATTGAAGATACTTATTACAGTACTTATTAGCATAACTGAGCAATATCTTTTAATATATTTCCATGTACTAGTATAAGGGTGCTTACATAATGAATCGAGTTTTCGGTCCCGACTACCGGTACAGGTCTCTGCAGGCTGATCTTCGGAAGGAAACGGTTACATGTTTTACCCGTTTCTTTATATGTGAGCGCATCAGTTAATGTGGGACTATTTCACACGCATCGATCGGTACCTACCCGGACAGACTCGCCTTACCCTTACTCTTCCTCATTGTCATATTATATAAGGTGTTAAAAAATTAACCTTACAAACTTTAAGAGGTGCTTTAGACCATCGAACTGAACAACTTTCACCATGGGACTAACTCTGAAATCACGAAAAAAAATCTGCTGTTTAATACAAAACTTCAATACATTTTTGATTTCAGAATTGGTCCCATAGTGAAAGTTGTTCAGTTCAATGGTCTAAAGCACCTCTTAAAGTTTGTCAGGTTAATTTTTTATCACTTTGTATAGTTTGAACCCTATAGATGGCCACGTGGAATGCGGCATCAGTTGTATTCTATAAGTCATTCAAGGTGCTAATCTGTGGTGCTGATGAACGGGCACGACACTTTAGCTTTAGTCGGAAAATTATTTTAAATATTTTTTATATATATTATTGTACAGGCGCCAGCACATCAAGCTACTACAATCTGTCAAATTTCTTTAATAGATTTTCAACTTTATCGCCAAAGCATTAGGTTCAAGGTTGATTGGGAAAATTTGACAGTTTTGAGTAGCTTGATGTGCTGGCGTCTGTATACCAGAAAATACATAACAAAAAAATACATTTAACACTACAAAACATACAATGGGTGGCCTTATAGATTTCTGCGATCTCTTCCAGTTAACCGAAATCCAGTGAGGATAGGCCGACGAGTTTCGCAGCAAAACGTACCGTTCGTGTATTTGAGCCCGTACTCATTTACACGAGCGGCATATTGCAGTCGACGCGTCGACGGCGGCCGCCATCGACGCGTCAACGACTGCCACCAACGAGCGTCGACAGCTGCAGTTCTCTCTGCCGTTGGCAACATATCGCTGAACACTGAATTTCGCATTCATAATATGAATATGGAATCAATTAACAAACATGAAATCATTAATGAAACCCGCGATTATCTAATATATAAAATTCTCGTGTCAGTGTTAGTTACCATACTCCTCCGAAACGGCTGTACCGATTTGTATGAAATTTTGTGTGCATATCGGGTAGGTCTGAGAATCGGCTACTATTTTTTTTTTTTTTGCAAAACGACGTTTGCGGTGTCAGCTAGTATTACATAATAATTCAAAATTTAAATCAAAAGTCATTTATTCAAACTAGGCTGAGAATCAGCACTTTTCGAACGTCAATTACAAAAGACAGTCCCCTCAAAACGCCCGCCCTTCACCACTTCCTAGTGCTTTCGCTGGGGAGAAGAAGTGGCGCAACAAACTCCCCAGCAGGACAGCTGTCTGTTCAGTTAGAAAATATTCAATAGACTTTACTGTACATCGTACAACATTATTAATTATTTCGAGTGTGGCTCAAATCCTGGTCAACCACTTTGATTTCAATAATTTATTCAGCTGTGTTACGCTATAACAGCGCTTAAATAAATAATTTTACGTGTTTGTTCGTAATACGGTCATTTGGCTGAATAAATTAAAAGAAAACAATTTGGTTTCCATTTTCTGTACTACATTAAACGAGGTAGGTGAAATTGAATTTCGCGGGCTACCCTAGCGCTTTCGCCTTAAATCGATAGATGACAAAAGTGTAGAAGTGAGGAAGGGGGGGGGAATAACTTTTTGATGTTATTATTTACGTGCAGATACCTACTCTTTTTAGTAGGTAGGTATTGGTGTTTTGCATGGTAAGTACATAGGTAGGTATTGGTGCCGATTCTCTTGTCACAAATGCGTCTAAACTAGACTACAAATCACCAAAATTTAGTTTATTCCTGTCAAATGATGATTTCCCATTCTGAAATTAACTAAAGTGACACAACTTAACTAAATTTTAGTTTGACAGCACTAAGATTGCACTGAGTTAAGAGTTTAGAGAAAATAGTAATTTTGCTATTCTGAATTTGAGGTTTTTCACCTAAAATTTAGATTCTCTAACTAAATCTGACTATTTTTAATCGCGACTTAAAAGGTGTGGAATAACATTAGTTGGCATGAGCTAAAATTCACACCAACATCTCGACTTCGGATACAAAAACAGTACTGTTTTTTGATTTTCTTTTCTTTTGCTTATATCTCGAAAACGGTGTCCTATCGCAAAAATAATGAAAATTTCGACCCCCTTTTAGAAACCCGCATACCCTTAAAACTCAACACGTTGGTATGTTTCATATTTTCCATACAAAAATGAAAAATTCCATAAAAAGGAGGTCGAGGTTGCCCCACTATGCCCCTTCGACTCATAAAAAACACGGTGAGGGGCCCGTTGCTAAATAATAACAGCCGCACAGGTCGATCGATCAGGCTAAGCTACGCTTGCCGCGGTTGGTCTGTGGATGGATGACCAACTTTACATACCGAGACCCCTCCGTGCCTCGGAAAGCATCCTGGCTGTCATTCGTGTATCTTTGACAGCCGTTACGGGTAGTCAGAAGCCCGAAAGTCTGACAACCAGTCTTACCAAGGGGTATCGTATTACCCAGTAACTGGGTTGTGGAGGTCAGATAGGCAGTCGCTCCATGTAAAACACTGGTATTCAGCTGCATCCGGTTAGACTGGAAGCCGACCTCAACATAGTTGGGAAAAGGCTAGGCAGATGATGATGATGAGGGCAAATGAGTATCTACTTTTTGGCTGAATGCACAAACCGTGCGAAGCCAAACAAACAAAACAAAAATACCTACTTACCACGTGGAGTCGCGATTGTCAAATTCGATTTGGTTGTGTCAAAATTATTTTTAAATTTAGAGATATTTTAATGCAGAATAGCTCTAAGATTCTCATAGACAAAAGTAAGTAATTTTAGTCATAGTTTAGTTCGGTGTACAAGAGAATTGACACCATTGTGTCAGGATAACTAATGCTCGAAGGTGTTTAAATGAAAAAGTATATATCGGCATAATTATATAAAATAAGTATCGGCATCACTTTTAAACGTCGGACATAATAAAAATAAAAATAAAAAACCAGATGGAATCGACACTTTCTATCTCAATACCATTGAGACTTTATTTATGTAAAAAAATATGGTCACCTCACAATATTAATGGATGTTTGTATGGGAAAATTTAAATGATCAATATCTTTGAAACTACTCAAAGTTTCTCCGTCACAAATTCAGTAAATCATTATCGTCCCCGTCACAAAAATTTGAATATATTTCGAAGGCCGTAGATCATCAGGCAGCGGAGATACATGTGTCCAGCCAGCTTGAATGCAGGTTATTTGGACATGTAAGTTTTTACTGATTTCTCGTAAACCCTTACATGTGACGCCATAAATCGAACGTTATTACTGTCACAAATTGCGTCACTAAATGTTAGTAAAGGAACCATATTCGAAAACGCTCCCGTTATTGAGATTCAGAAGTGCCAGCCAAAAGTTTTATACGTAAATTCAAGATGGCTGGACACAGATTTTTGCATTTTTCTACAAAACCGCTGTTCGTATCACAAAACTTTTAGCTCGATGCCTGTCACAAATTTATGTGACGCCCGTTGATATGCAAAAAGTCGTCAAAATCACTTCCGTTACCGAGATTGAGAGACCAGCGAAAAGTGGTTTTTCAAGATGGCTGGACACGTTTTCGTTCGATTATCTAAGATTCTGTAGCGTCACAAATTCTGAAATAAGGGTGTTTAGCCGTCACATAAAATGTACTATTGACCTAGTTAAATGCGAGCTATTTTGAAGATTTGTCCAGCCAGCCTGAATGACATCATTATTCAGAAAGAAAACAGGTGTTTCTATTGAGAAAAGACCACCCGCATTTCCTCCTAACCCCAATTAATTTTCTTTTTTACTCAATCCAAAAAAAGGTACACCTAAATTAAAGGGCTGTTATTAAAAAAAGGTACTGTAATTAAGCGTTTCGGGTAGGGTTGAAAATTTAACGTAATCGAATATTCTCTCAACCATGTTTTCTAGTTTGAAAGTAATGACTTTCAAATTAGAAAATATTGTTGAATGCAACTGGAAACTTCATCGATTTTGTAGATGAATGTTCGGTAATTTTTGGCAATTTTACCTCACTAGTTTGAATATTAGCACATTGCTAACTTTACTATCGTGCAATAGTAGATAACAAATAAAAATATAGCCTATTTAAAATTAAAAAAGCGTGCGTAAAACTGATCAATTATTTATTTTATAGTTTCTATGGACTCATTTGTGACCTATGGTATCAAAATGTTATGTATCTGTTATTCAGGTAGGTACTCGTGCCGATTAGTAATAGCTGAAACAATACAGACCCTGTATGCAATCATGCTGAATTTTCAGCCATAAAATCTAACATCACGTAAAATACATGTACAACCTTGGCGTGAAACCGACAACCCATTCGTGTATTTGAGCACCGAGTCAAGCATGCGAGCGCCATGCTGTCGACGGCTGCAGTTACCTCTACCATAGAGTATTATATTATCTGTGCCTCTACCGTTGACGCGTCTCGCTCGTCGGCCATTCTACGAACCTAATTTATTTTTTGAATAAAAACGATTTCAATGATTAGGTGTTTTTATTGAGCTAGGAGGAATTAAAATTAACCTTAATTTAATATAAAAATAGTTTTAGAGATCATCAATCACAAAAATGGCATTTATGGCATTTTTTATGATTTTGCCTGTCGACAGGTGTGACGCCATTATCGACAGAATAGATAATATTACAAAATAACGAAAATAAATACAATTCTATAAAAAATCAACGCTATAAACTCAAAAAATTAATTGTCTTCTCACTTGCTAAGGCATAATTATCACGAAAATAACCAACGGTTACAAAAAAAAAAAATATAAACTATGTCTACAGATATGACTTCACTTCTGTAGATATTATAATGAGCAATTTTTAGCTTAATATGAATAAACAAAAATATAGAATAAATCAATCAACAACAACAACATAATACTATTTTCATCACCAGAAGTGCTGCCCAATCGAATTCGTTTTATACTCTTCTCAATCTCCTCATATGGTGGATTAAATTCTATTTCTGATTCAGCTTCGGTATCATAAGAATTGCCCTACCACACTCTATAAAAGTCGCGACCTTGCAAAGTGTTGGTCAGCATTCTGGGCTCTGAAAACTCTTATTGAATCGGAGACGGTGGGTTTGACTCATTCCGATTCGAGTGATCGTCTCTATTAGGTTCCATAGGCAAGGGAGTTGCAAAGGACCTATCGAAGCTCTCAATCATCACGAAATGTGTTTTACGTTCACGTTTAATGTTTCTTCTTTGCCTTTAACAATAATCATGCCTATACCAAAGTGACGACAAACTTGGTCTAGTGAACAATTAGCACAGCTTAGTCGCCTCGCTGGAATGATGTTAGGATTTTTACGACTCCATGCAAGTTGGTAGATTCTAAGAGTCCCTTTAAATGGGAAAGTAGTGCTGGTACTCAGTATGTCTGAGATATAATTGACATGAGTGTCATCGATTGGGAAAATGCGTATACCTTAACAGTTTTCTTGCAAGCAGTTCACCAAAACGTCGAAATTAGAAACAAATTTGTATTTTGTCAGTCGTGTGTGTGTTGTTTGTCTTGTATTTTCTCAGTTAAAAATCGCGTGTATTGAGCTAAAAAATAAATTATCTTTACAACAAAGGTTTTCTAAAAATGAATTTAATCTTTATCAACTATCAGTAAGTTAAATTTTTCGCAAAAGCTTCACATCTGTAGGCATTCGTCATATCTGTAGACAGGTTGTCGACAGACGTGAGTTCGACAGAAGTGATGAACAAATACTTTAGTCCATGCTGATGGGAATATTTGACGTTATAAAACGCGGCTTCCATCACGTTCTATCATTTTACCGCTAATTAACAAGACCAAAGTAAAATTATAATTTTGAATTTAGAACTTACTGGTTTTTGGCGACTTTAGAAGTGACGCACCAACTTTTACACTTTGTAGAATGACTCAAATCTTATTAAAAACTAGGAAATGGCGTCTCATGGCCAGCAATAACAGACACACGTTGACAACTACGAGTTTCAGTGTTTCTAGCAAAAGTAAATAGTGTTGTTATACAAAATATTTAAAAAACTCCCCGATTTTTCATGTTTGTCTACAGGAGTGATTCGTTTTTTGCGAACACTGTAGAATCTTTTGTAACTTGAAATATGTAAGCGTCGTATTTTTTAGATTAAACGAAAGTTTACTTTTTTGTATTTGCAATATGATAGGTTCACGTATGCTACTTAAAAATATGTGAAAGTATTTTTAAAACACCTCTGGATCCGGCAACCTATGTCGCGAACAGTCTACAGGACGTGATTTGGTCTACAGGAAACGCTCAAAACCTTAATAAATAAAAGATGTTATGTATTAGTTGAAATAACGTGGTGATAGGAAACATTAAATAAAGCAAAATACACAATATCGTTAAAATTTGGCTTTACTTAAAAAGGAGATATATAGACACAACAGGATTTTGTCCAGTTCGTAGAATGGCCGTCGTGTGTATGAGCACTTACAAACCAACAAAACATACAAAAATAAATTCGACTGGCGACAAGAATATCCGCTCCACTACTTCTTGAAGTATAATTACTCATACAGATTGTAATTTTAGTCCTTATTCAACATTGTAGGCACTTAATCTCTTTCGGTGCCAGCCGACCGTCAGTTGATGTCAAGATTATGGTAATCCCAGCACTATGCGACCTACATACCAAACTGTTTAGATTTTGAATTCAGAACAGCATGGCAACCAATGGCAACTGGGAACACGTCTTTTTTTTAATTATAGCATAAAAAATTTGGTTTTTGGCATGGAATAGCGAAGTTTACTTTTTCGAAGAAAAAGTTTTGTTATAAAATGTGAATGTGAGTTTTTTTGTAGAATGATTTTTTTTTTTAAACTTGGAGTGGTACAAAATGTTAATACACATCTAAACTATTATATATATATATATAATTTTTTTTTGTATATTTGTTTGTTACGCTTTCACTCAAACTACACAGCTAGTTTAACCTCTTAGCTATTAAAATAAAAACGGAATTTTTAAAAAAGGTTAGATATTTTAGGATCAAGAATAATATTTTCAATCATCTGTGGTCACTGATTGGAAATATTCTTGATCACTTATTTTTTCGATACAATATACGCTAATACAATTTGTCGAAGCTAGATAAACGGAACAAATGTGTTCGAAAGGCCTACTAACATCTAAGTAGGTAAGATTTTTCTTTCCCTCATGAAAATGATGCAATTTTTTTTTTAACGCAAATTAGAACAATTTACTAAAAACTTGCATCACACTTCATGAGGTGTTAGCTTCCTTACCAAATAATGCGGCTAATAACTTTACCTCATAATAACTAAATTATTATAAAATAAGTAAACGAGGTGCTTATAAAATAAGTAAAATATTGCAAAATCGTGTTTCCATACACGGCAGATGCAGTCGCTCCGTGTTAAACTAATTAGCTACTTGAATCTCTCGAATGAAAGAATACACACATCATACTAGACTCGTTAATTATATAGTTTGTTGAAATAAATAATCCTTGTTTTATTAGAAATAAAATAATGAAAATCCTCTAATAAAAACTAACGAACTTAACAAGCATAAATATTAAAAAGTTCCCTATTGCGGAGATGAACGAGGAAGCAGTATAAATAAGGTCACAAATAAAATTGTATTGTCATCAAAACGGAACGAGTATAATAAGGCGATTGGCACACTGCACCGCATTACATAGCGGGACGCAGATAACGTGCCCCCTTGCGGGTTTTTTTTTACATACAAATTCAATAAAAACGCGCTTTCGTGTGGGTATTTGGCTCCGTTTCATGCACCCCGCTGCGTGATGTGGTGCAGTGTGCCAATCGCCTACCGGTTCAACTTGAAAAGCCCAGAGGAATCTATCCAAAATAAGCTTTTTTTTGTTTACCCTTCACTGTCCCACTGTTGAGCAAAAGCCTCGTACATCCTTAGGCATCCGCCGCGTGGAGACTGTTGCCCAGCGGTCACTGTGCATGCGGCTGATCCCATTTCAGCTTGTCATCCTTTTTTTTCCTAAAAATAAGCTTGCAAGAATTTATTTTAATTAACAGTGTCAGACTCTTACTGATTAAAACCCACCCGTGTTCCTTCCTTAGCCCTTTGTGTTCCGGGGTAGCGGTAACCCTTTCGGACAATCCCGCTGCACCGCTTGAATGCTGAAAAAAAGTCAATAAAATTTCGGATGGCAACATTCCAGAAAACAAAATGGTGATGCTCCATTTTTATTTAGAACTTCAATCAAAATTCGAACATGGAACAGAATTGGAAAACAATCTTTTGTTCACGTTCACAGCCAATCAAACGAATAGTGATCATGTGGGTAGATTAAACTCGTGTCCGGTTAAGCTTTTGTACTTTTGTGTGTGTCCGAAGAAATAGCTGTTTTGTATGAAATCCAGTTACTATTATTTAATTCTTATTTTGTCTTTCTATTTTCATTATTATACAACGTGTAACGTTAAATGCGCAAAACCTGAAAATAGTTTGTTCATAATTGACTACTGAATCGATTTCAGTAACTTTTAATATACCTAGGTTTTTTTTTTTTTAAATTATGTATTTTGCCATTCTATCCGCCGATTGAGCCAATGAAAATTAAGTCTTATTTTAAGGCAATAAGACTCAATTTTGAATGCATAAAGTAATGCTAGGATCAACACGGTTTTCTTAATAATAATAGTTAGCTTTAAAAAAAATAGTTCTGGTCATTGAGTGGGGTGTATGAGGTTTGCGAATTTAACGTTACACGTTGTTTAATGCAGCAATATGTATTTACACATACCTGATAGTTGTATAATGCAGCAATATGTATTTACACATACCTGAAAAACCTATATAATGCGAGGTCAGCTAAAACTGGAACAGTATAGCTTGATGTGTAGCCGTGTGTACACACGGCTACACATCAAGCTATACTGTTCCAGTTTTAGCTGACCTCGCATTATATAGGTTTTTCGTAGAATCAGAAGTCAGTTTATAATGGTTATGTATAGCTTGATGTGTAGCCGTGTGTACCTAACTAAATATCGCTTACAACAAAATATTTTCGTTTAAATGACTGACTTCACTATAAAAAATCGGTTATTAAATCGCATGGTATTAAAAATGCGAAATCTCACAAACAGTTTATGTAAATACTAGCTGCTGCCCGCGACGTCGTCTGCGTGAAGGCTCTACAGCACCAAAAATACCCAAGATGCCAGTGTCGCTATAGCATTATAAGTACACAACTTTTAAAATAGCATTAAAATATAAGTTTTTTTTGCAAGCGAAGCAAGTGAAGAGAGTTATATGGGAATCCTGCTGAGTTCAGTCATAAGACGTGACTGAAGGAAATAGAGAAAATAATGCAGGAATACATTCCAGGACACAAAAGAGTAAAAATACGTACAAAGGTTACAACACTTCTCTATAAACTACGTTGGTAGTTATGCTGCCAGGAGGTAAAATGTAAAGAGAGTCAGGACTGGTGATGCGGGAGCAAGCGACGTACAGTTGCCCTTGTGAGAAGCAACTTGTCCTGAGGTCGACACCCGCTGCTCAGTATCTGCCCTTGCGACTTATTGATGGTCATCGAGAAGCAAACACTCACGGGGAACTGTACGCGCTTGAACTGGAATGGGAAATTATGAGGTATGAGGGGAATGCGTGGTATAAATACTGCCTCGTCGAAGCCACAACCCGTAAGAATTTCCGCCTCAATGGTGTGTCTGTGAAGCGAGATGACTTTAAGGCGGGTTACACAACTTCGGAGGAGATAGGTTCCGAAGAAGCATAATCGGAACACCGACCTTCGGCTTGATGGTATGCGCTGGAAGTCCACTTGTTGACAGCGAGCTCAGAAATTCCACGGGATAACGTGTGGCGTCATCTTGCTCGACAACAGTGTTTATCTAGGTGTAGACCACTTTATTCCCCTCAATTTCCGAGAGAATGCATTCGTTAATTGCTGCAGCCTGATCATTTTTGGGCATCAAAATGACCCGCTCACACACCCAAGAATTCTGCTGGTGCGGTATACGACTGATGTCCCGTACACACAGCGAATTAGTTCTTCTAAGCTGGATACCACTCTACCGAGAGACTCTGGAAGCACCACCTGTACACCTATCTCTTCTGGTAGAGTGCCTTCACCAAGACTTAGAAGGACATCGGAGAATTCTTGAGTACGTGCATTGCCGCCGAGCCGAGCTCTCATATTAATGGTCAAGCGCAGCGTACGAACTCGTGACCACAACGAAGATCGTTTCAACGAAGCATTCACCTCGTCAGCCCTCGAGCCCCGCGTTACCACGGGAAGCGTTTGCCGAAAATCACCACTGAACAGAACTGTGACACCACCCATCAAATGTTAGTTCCTGCTGATGTCCTGCAGGATTCTGTCCACGGCCTCAACTGCCTTCCTATTGGCCATCGTACACTCATCCCATACGATCAGAGAGAAATCCTTAAGCAGGTGTCCCTTATCGCTGTTACGTGACACACCACAAACAGGCGTTTCGGCGCTCTCTAAATCGATGGGAATTTTAAACATGGCATGTGCTGTCTTGCCACTCGGAAGCAGTGTGGTAGCGATTCCCGACGACGCTACAGCAATAGCAACTTTGCCTTGCCTCCTGACCTCTGCAAGTATGCCAGTGGTAACAAATGTTTTTCCTGTTCCACCAGGAGCATCCAAGAAAAACATTTTACCCTGGTTTTGCCCAACGCTTTCAAGGACGGTGTCATAAAGTTTTTGCTCTGAAGCGACCAAAGCGACATGGTCATTTCGCCTGGATCGTAATTTGTCTCAGCGTTATACTTCCGATTTCATCGGTCTTGATACGGTGATGATTGGGGAGCTGGTAACCCATATTCGATCAGTGGATTGCCGCCGATAGAAATGACCACATCTTGAAGTGAACTGAGACAGGTGTTCAGCACGCGTTCATCAGCTACTTCGACTTCGTCTCCAGTAGCACGCCTCAAAGCTCGTAGAAAATCTTCAGACAGATGATGGCGATACTTCTCCCACAAAGCTACCGGGTTCGCGACTCCACAAAACACCAAGATGACGGCAAACAGATGACGCATGCGGCTGGGACTGTCACTGACGCTAGCCTCCGCGAGGGTGTCATGAAATGAAATGATCATCATCAATGAACATAACTTTTTTGTAATACTTAACACCGCATTTTTTTTTAAATGTCTTCCTCAACTCTGCTCAAGATTTTGAGGGTTTTGTTGGAACTTGAATTTGTCAAAACGAACTATACGATACAACTTTTATGAAGAAAATGCACATCACCATCTATGAATTTTAAGAATAACTAACTACTTACCTCGCCAAAATGATAAAATTTAAATTATTAATTTCTAAAAAATGTTAATATGTGACTTGATTTGATTTTTATGAAATCTCATAGATGGCGCTGTTTTAAAACTGTCTTTATACTACTAACATTCATTAAACTATATTTCTCTGCCCAAGTTACTTAAATGGCGTAGTTTTTATAGTGTAAAGCTAGATAATAGCATGGCTTACTCAAAAACAACATTTAAATATGAGTCGTTAGATTACACGCTGTCACATAATGCGTAAGAAAAATAAAGATTCACAGCCCCTCCCCCGTAGGTGATAGCGTAATAATATGTAGCCTATATGTTGACCCGACCTCTTAGTAATATTCATGCAAAATTAGAAGTAAATCCATGCAGTACTTTTTGAGTTTATCCCGGACAGACAAACAGACAAACAGACAAAAATTCTAAAAACTATATTTTTGGCTTCGATATCGATTGTAGATCACGCCCCAAAAATTCTTTTTAAAAAATATTCAATGTACAGTTTTGACTTTCCTACGATTTTATTATATGTATAGATAAATTCGGAAAAGCGTCACAATATCCAACCATCGGGATTAAAACTCAAATAAAACTTTTAAATCGCACATTTGTGTGTTCGTGTCAGCAGTACAGTGCTGCGGTTCTATGTGAGCGCCCTAGCTAAAGAATCGGCGACGAATACCTCGAAGTGCGGGGTGAGGTGTGGTATCTGATATGAGCGGGGAAGGGAGTGTCCGTTCTGTACGTAGTAGTTACTATAAAATATCTGTGACCAAATGGTAAAAATACACGTATTACATGCATAAATATTCATCCCGACTACGGACCCCTTCACTTATAACGGACTTGATCAGGCCATTTTTTTCCTTTTCTATCTTTCAGTAAGACTTCTCTACAAAAAAAATATTGTTCTACAAGCTACGTCACTTGTTTGTGTAGTGGCGTGCGTACATACAATTAATAAATAAAATTGAAGTGTCTGTTTGTAATGTCAAAATAACAGCCTTTTACTAAATACATAACGAAAGTATACAAGGTACTTAGAACATTTTTTCTTTTGTCTGTTTGATCCGGCTAATTGCCAAAACAGCTGAGCCGATTTTGATGAAATTTGGTAAGGGATATTTTGGGCCTTGGGGAGTGAGGAAAGAAATAGGCTTTTTATCAACATACGACGCGGTCGAAGCCGCGGGAGGAAGCTATTGAAACCCATTAAAATTATCTGTAGAAAAAAATCGGTCTAGTTTTTTTAATTACTATTATAAGTTAGGGTTTACTTCTCATTCTTCACATAAAGGTAGATTGCTCAATGTCATTAAAAATAAGACAAATTTCACAAATGAGAATAATAAAAGAATAAAACAAGATCTAAATTAACTTGAGAACGTTTGCAATCTTAGCAAGATTACACAATCTTAGATCCAATCCTCTATTTCGTTACAAAGGTTCTAGATTTCCGATTATCCGCACAGAACTATGTGATTCCTTTTTTTATTTTTCTCAGATAGTTTTAGTCATGGTCTGGCAGTTTGAGTAATTTATGCGACCCACCCAAATGTCCTTTCTTTGGTATTGTTCGTCGAATCGTTGAGCTCCTTAAGTTTGAGTTGAGCTGCATGATTACTGACAAATGCGTGCACTGACTGGACAGGTCCACTCAATCGGTGTGGTTCTTTCCTCAAAAGACCATTTCAGACACTAATCTACATGGTCTCCACATGATCTGACCAAGATTATGTCTGGACTTTAAAAGAGACTGTGACCTCTGAGTTTGTTTCGGCCTTTCTTCTCAGAGTAGTCAGTTAGGAAACGCCGACCTCATCTCGTTTTAAAAAATATGATTGACATGTAAAAGTGTTTGTACAAACCTACTTACAGAAATAAAATCATTTATCATTTATCATTTATCATTTATCATTCTTCACATAAAGGTAGATTGCTCAATGTCATTAAAAATAAGACAAATTTCACAAATGAGAATAATAAAAGAATAAAACAAGATCTAAATTAACTTGAGAACGTTTGCAATCTTAGCAAGATTACACAATCTTAGATCCAATCCTCTATTTCGTTACAAAGGTTCTAGATTTCCGATTATCCGCACAGAACTATGTGATTCCTTTTGATTATATGTGGCTTCTTACTTTTCTTACAAACTTTTCTTTACGTGAGCATTCTCACAAATTGTAAAAAAATATAGAGAAATTAATTGTTTGTGTGCCACCACAAATCACATTAAATACATTATGAGCAGTCATTATACATTTCTGAAATTATCTGATCTACCATTTTGAATTCAAAAGGTCATCGATATATTTTGATAAAATACATTGATCCCACAATAGCCATTATGATTATTTATGATTTGTACCTATTCTATAAATTTTAATTGCCATTCATATTTATGAATACAAAGCTACTGATCCCGGATTGTACGAATATGAAAAGTTACATGCGGAGATTAACGTGTCCGGACAGAGGCACAAAACAGATAAGTACAGAAGATTAGCTCCGTACAGTCCGCGAGGCGTAAGCTGAGCTTAGCATTTGTGTGAGTGCATATATAGATGGTGTAAGTGTGAGGTCGGCCTAGAGCGCCACGCCTCCTTTGCTTGGTTTAAACCGGTTTATACTGCTTTTAGGCAATCGGCCTGAGGCGCACTCACTCAAATGCAAAGCTCAGCTTAGACCTCGCGGACTGTACAACGAGCGAAAACACAGTTTGAGGCTCGTTTCGCAACAGGCTTATGGTCATTGATATATATGTTACACTAGATTAGTAATTACCGCACCAAGGCGTTGCCACTAGACTGATGGCCCCAGCCATCAGCGTAGCTAACGTCAGTTCAGTGCTCTGTGTGACGCCAACCGAAGTGAACCGAGTGACATGCGACAAAAATTATCGCCGAACGTACTTACATGTTTATTTATGTGCGTGCTTATGGTATGGAGCCGATCTTCTAGTAATTCTGTCACAGCTAGGTATCATTAGATATTTCCGCCATCAAAAAAGAATCTATTATCGTCCTACACAGAATCAGGGCCACTTCTTGCCATGAGGGTTTTTGTAAAGGATCCACCTTTTATAAGCATGACGGGATTCTTTCAATGCTCAACCCGTATATTACAATGTTGAGAATTTATTCGTGGATAAAATCTCGTTGAAGATGAGTCGCCAATTTGGTCATTGTGATAGATATAACGATTTTGTAAATATTGGTATTCAGCTGCTTCAGGTTAGACTGGAAGCCGACCCCAACATAGTTGGGAAAAGGCTAGGCAGATGATGATGATGATACTTTGTTAGCTTCTAATAATCTATACCGACCGACTGACCTGGACCGATGGCTGGTGAAGCAGACGAGTCCTAAAATGGAGAACGCGTATTGGCAAGCGTAGTGTGGGACGACCCCCAGCTAGATGGATCGGCAACCTTGGGGCGGTGGCTGGGAAAGATTGGATGCGGAAGGCGGAGGACAGGGTGTTGTGGCGCAGCCTGGGAGAGGCCTATGTCCAGCAGTGGACTGCGATAGGCTGACTTGATTGATTGAATAGTTTAAAACAAAGTCGCTATTGTTTCTATTATACACATCATCACATCACATCATCTATACATATGATTACACAGACACAGAAAGACTTCTAGAAATACTTTAATAATGATGTAGTTATTTAATTGGTAATTTTTAATTATATTTAGTACCTACTATAATATTAAGTAGGATAGTACTATTTTAATAAATAACTAACTATGGACAAATAATCAGCTCATCGTTTAGTATGGGGATGGCCTGAAACACAGGTTTTTATTAACCTAGTTCAGGCATGTCGCTACAAGTTATAATGACAGTACCAAAGCACCTTTCATAGATAAGTAAAAATCGTGTATATTAAACTAGCTTTTATTTGAGTATTTAAGCCAATCCGTTAAGAACTTGGTACTACTAAGTATTTATAAGTTTGTAAAAGGACCTAAATATATTTTTTTTTTTTCTTCTTGACCGCTTCTGTTTGACCGCTTAGTTCTTTTAAGCTACGCAAACGATTTCGATGCGGTTTTTCCCATAATTTAGAGTATTTATTCCGAAAGATTTTATGTGTTTTGTTAACTTGGGTGTAGCACTGAAATCTCGATGTTTATACATGTCGCCAAATAAGTATATAGCACTCGCAGAAGCAGAGGCGGGTCGCTCTCAGTTCTGTTATATAACTAGCTGACCCCGGCGAACTTCGCACCGCCTCAGAATCAATCACCTTATTTTTTTCCCGTGAATTTTCCCGTATATTAATAGGGGTCCTGTTATTCGGGGCGGAGACAAATCCAACTAATTAAAGATCATAAAAATCGGGCCAGCCGTTGTTGAGTTATAAATGGTATAAATAACCCGACTTTGTTTTATTTATATAGATATGCATAAAAATACTAGTAGAAGGTAAATGAACGACAAAATTGATATTAACTTTAAGTTGAAAAATATCGAACTTCCTATCGAATGTCATGGAAACCTTGATCAAGTGATGGAGGTATTTAAAAGAATCTCCACTCGCAACTGAAATCCAGTTATTTATTTATTTATATATACTTTATTGTACACCAGAAAATACATAACAAAAAAAAAACAATCAACTAACAACCAACATAACCAACGTTATCAACTTTAACTACATAATTTTGTTTGTGTTTGGATTTATACTATAGTCCTCTACACCGTATCTGGCAACGCGAACCAGCCGATCGATTCTGTAAAAAACTCACCGTGAAAAGTTAGGTGAAGTGAGCTTAGAGTGAGCTGTCAAGAGTAACAATCCCTAGCATCAGGATGACACTGACAGCTCACTCCACGCTCACTTCTCCTAAGTTTTCACGGTGAGATGGTTACAGAATCGCACTGCAGGCTACATTTCATTCCTTTCGTGAGTTCTCTGATGACTTGCAAAACCAAATTTGTTCTTGAAAACCCGGTCACACCGTCTACAGTAGAGCAGGCTTTATACAGTGAATAACATAAGTATACTGACTGATTAGTTAATATTGTAACACACCGCCTACCTACTAATACATCTTACAATGTCAATAGCATGCTTGGCTAACCAATTTGTCTAATATGTAGACATTGCACAGTATTGCCTGTTTACATGAGTATGCTTGCTTGGGTTTCACCAAATAGTTGCCTCCGTTATGTACGTACATATGTATGTACGTACATAACGGAGGCAACTATCATCAACTATGTAGTTGTGGAGTCAAATCATTATCCAAGAGAATAGGCAGGACCTACAGGGCGTCAAATTCGAAGATTCAACAGTGACAGTTGAACATTGAACATACACCTAAATAAAACACATTCTAATCAATCGATTCGGCTTTTATCGATTTTAAATCGGAAGCAAAAATATTAAAGGATTACAGATCAATGAGGGGTTTTTTTTTTAAATCGAACAAACGACGACAGTAATTTTTGACAACGTACGACTAGGAACTGTGAATTAAAAAATACGAAGCCACGGATCGAAGAAAAAATTTAATCATCCACATTTCATATTTCGAGGAGCAAAGGACAAATACTTAGAAATTAATCTGAGGCAGTTTTCATTCAACCAAAATTATCATCCTACCAAAAAACAGGACATGTTTTGACGACACATTTGGGAAGAGAGTTAGTGACCCATCTCAAAAAAACACATTCTAATCAATCGATTCGGCTTTTATCGATTTTAAGTCGGAAGCAAAAATATTAAAGGATTACAGATCAATGAGAGGTTTTTTTTTTTAATCGAACAGACGACGACAAAAATTTTGACAACGTACGACTAGGAACTGTGAATTAAAAAATACGAAGCCACGGATCGAAGAAAAAATTTAATCATCCACATTTCATATTTCGAGGAGCAAAGGACAAATACTTAGAAATTAATCTGAGGCAGTTTTCATTCAACCAAAATTATCATCCTACCAAAAAACAGGACATGTTTTGACGACACATTTGGGAAGAGAGTTAGTGACCCATCTCAACCCAAAACAACTAGAAGTAGTTAAAATAGAAAATTGGACTAGGTATATTATGGTGAAGTCCCAGTTTGAGCTCATTAAACTCGGCTAGTAGGGTCTAACAGAAGTATTAGTAATTCATTTCTCGTTAGTAAGTAGTCCACCTCGAGTGCAGTTTGTATGGAAACGTTTGAAACTACCTAGTTATTCACAGTCGATGTATGAACAGTCAGCATTTCATTTAGATGACCGCTGTGTTTGAGTTTCTTGTATTTTGCATTGACTTCGGCCGGGATTCCAATTAAACAACTCAGTATATATATTCCAAACCATTACTCTACTGAGACGTCTTTTTAGTTGCACCACAATTCCCGGTTCCGCCTTTTGCACTCACCTTGCCTCCGTCATCGTTTTCAGGTCATCGCTCCATGTGTTCTTAAAGTAATTTATTTGTAAAAACATCCAATACTTTTGTTTTTTTTGTTTGTTTTTTTTTTCAAAAAAAAACGTTGCCCCTCACTAGGAATTTCTCCTGTATTGTGGGTGTGTTTACAAACATTTATACACTTCAATCTTTTTATACTTCAATCACATACAAGCGACATGTATCAATGGCAGAGGCAGAGAAATGTGAGATGCGATGGAGTTTATAGATGGCAGCGGTCGATGCGTCGGCGGCTGCCGTCGACAACATGCCGCTTACGTATTTTAGCCCCGTATTCGAATAGGTACAGCCACCAAAGGAGATAAGTAACCAGGGTCGTCGGATATAACTGAAGTTTAATAAGAAACCGATGGATGTTTTCGAATAAAATTGAATTTAATTAACAGAAAACAACAGCTCATTTACCAAATTTAATTTCATTCGAAAATACCAAACGGTTTCTTACTAAACCCGACGACCCTGGTTACTTATCTCCTTTGGTGACTGTACACGATTTTTTTAATATGCGCAGTCATCTGACACGACACGTTATCGACGGCAGCCGCCAACGCGTCAACTGCCGCAGTGCCTCTGCCGTTGACGTGTGTCGCTCGTGTGTATGCACACTAATAGATGATTAGTACCGCACAGGATGACAGCGCATATAAAAAAAATTGCGTTGTGTTTGGCAATAAAAAGATGACTAACTACAAGTCGTAAAACATCGTATATATTATAGTATATTATATAGTATGCATATGGCTTTTTACCTATTTATGTATTTGTGCACGTTTTATTTATAATTCAATAATTTTAATAGTTTTTAATCATTGTTTGGCTCAACCAAAGCACCTGCCATCTCATCTCTGCACCATCCTTGGTTGACTGGTAGAGAATGCCTAAGGCATTAAGTCCGCCTTTGTACCTTTTTGTGTGCGAAAAGATTGAATAAATAAATAAATAAAACGTGATAAAGCAAGATACGTATCTTTTGTAACAATATTATAGTATTAATTATGATTATATCTTTCTATTTATCTGTAATGCAGTAAAACTTCATCGTTTTATTTCATCTGATTAATATCTTATCAACTTTTTTCCAGTTGCTCTACCATAAACTTCAGTATCTGCTTTAGGTTTTAAAAGGATCTGAGTTTTTATCATATCATAGTGATTTGGCATTTAAATAACATCACGCCTGTATACATCGAAAGGTTAGGTAGAGGCCAGTACTCCCAAGTTTCGCCAGTTTCGTTTGATTTGGTATAGTAATCCTACTAATATTATAAATGCGAAAGTTTGTGTGGATGGATGGATGGATGTTTGTTACTCTTTCACGCAAAAACTACTGAACGGATTTTGATGAAACTTTACAGTAATATAGCTTATACATCAGAATAACACATAGGATACTTTTTATCCCGATATTGCCACGGGATCGACACTTATGCGGGTGAAACCGCGGGGCGCTGCTAGTTAAAAATATATGCCAAATTCAATATTTATCTTCTGCTCATGCTAAAAAAACTTCGTTCCGTCAACAATCGTCTTCTACTATGTCCTTCTCACCGTTCTGGCTTGTCTAGGCGGTTTTTTTTGGAATGTGCTCCCTCTAAACATCAGGACGGCAACCAGTCGGTTGATGGCACGTGAACGTATCTGTCAGAAGTTGGCCGTAACATCCCAGCGCTAATTTGCTGGATTCGTTTTCTCCTCTACCGATATTGTTTTCTTCTGACAGTTAATTTTGTTAATAGCATTTATTTTAGCATTAATTCTTGTATTTTATAGCCATTTCTTTGCTACTAATCACGTATGTTGCACCTGCCATGTTTTGTCTCTGCATCACTCTAAGGTTGTCTGGTAGAAAATGCCTCAGGAATTAACTCCGCCTTTGTACAGTATTTTTTTTACTTGTGCATAAAGTTTTAAAAAATTAAAGTTTATACCATATTACAGTTGTACTCCTCAAGATAACTTGACAAATTAATACTAATAATAAATTTATTTCAGACCATAAAAACAACACAGATTACAATTTTATACACAAAACATACATACATACATGAAAACACATACCTACACAAAAAACAACTTATTTTAAATATTTGAATGGCGCACGATGAGTGATCATCCAGTGCCACATCATTGGACTGTCTGTCCTGTCGGCTACTATAGCCACCAAGCTTTTGGAGCTGTCGCGCACTCGCCGCATCAGGGATGCTATCCGTGCCCGCATCAGTGCGTAAAAATCTGGCACGCCATTCTTCGCGAACATCCCCGATGCACTGCAAAAGCGCGGCAGCCCCATGACTCTGAAGGCGTTATTATATTGGACTCGCAGAGCATTGTACGAGCTTTTTATATAGCTGACCCATAGGGCACACGTGTACATAGAATGGCAGTACGCTATAAAGAGTGTAATTTTAAAGCCACCTTGTTTACAATGCAACGCCGGGAGGGGACGCCAAGAGGACATTATGCTAAGCTACGACTTACAAGGTCAGCAGGCCTATTCTCGTAATTTAAAACTTTCAAAATCTAGTCGCAGTCTCATCTCGGCAACAAACAAATGTCAAAAACTTGTCAAAATGTAGGGAAATTAGAAGTATTTTTGACAGATTGAGATTGAGATCAGACTGTGAACGTTTATAAAATTATGAGAATTGTCCCTCAGGTGTGTAGTACTTGCAACCGGCGTGCGTGTATGACCCAGGCCAATTCTCCTAATTTAAAACGTTCAAAATCTAGTGTCGCAGTCTCATCTCGGCGACAAACAAATGTCAAAAACTTGTCAAAATGTAGGGAAATTAGAGGTATTTTTTGTCAGATTGAGACTGAGATCAGACTATGAACGTTCTTAAAATTACGAGAATTGCCCCTCTGATGTATGAACGTAAACGAGGCAAAAGGTGTAAGGATCGTAGCTCGTACCCCCATGAGAAAAAGACGTGAGTTTATGAATATGTATGTATGTATTGTTCACAATTTTCACCTATGATACACAATATTGCTCTAGTGAAGTCAATATAACAGCCCAAGTAAGTCGCAATCTGGTATTTTTCGTAAACATTAACAAAAAAAACACCTTCAATAAACTTGATCCCAAAAAACAGTGCATTAGAAAACAGTGCATCCACAGCAATAACAAAATGAATAGGTACCCAATAAATCATTATTAGGCAAAAAAAGTAAAAAAAACAATATTTTAATAACTATTTAAGGCTAGGCAGATGGTAACGATGGAAATCATTATTTTTATAGCAAAAATACCGATCTAATTGCCAAACGCAGTACTTTTTAATAAGTAATTTTAGCACAGTTGGCCGCATGTAACTGGTAACACTTTGACCTTGACAACTCAAGGTCAAAGTGTTACCACTTAGCATAGTACGGAGTTTCAATCGAAAAAGAGGCCAGGTTGTACAAGTTTTTCTAACACTGATGTGCGTCCTATAGTGCGGTATCAAAAGGTATTAATTTTTTATCTTCGACGAAGATTACAAGTGCTTTAGATTTTAGTAGAAACGATAACATGCTCTATAGATGAGTTCAGTGGAAATTTTGGTGTTTGACTTGATGAATAACCGGCTGGTTAGTGATCCGAAAAATAGTTAAGTAGGCTAGACAATCAGAGCTCTTGGTCCCGGCTGTCATTCGGGGATCTTTGGCAGTCGTTACGGGGCGTCAGAAAGTCTGACAACCAGTCCTACCAAGGGGTATCGTATTACCCAGTAACTGGGTTGTGGAGATCAGATAGCCAGTCGCTTCATGTAAAATACTGGTATTCAGCTGCATTCGGTTAAACTGGAAACCAACCCCAACATAGTTGGGAAAAGGCTACGAAGATAATGATAAGGCTAGATAATCAGAATAAAGAGTAAACGACGAGAATTTATAGGGTCACTATATATGACTACATTGCTTTGAGGGAATTTCGGGAAAACAAATAAATGAGTTATAATAATTGCATAACATAGCATAGTCAGCCTATAATGTTCCCGCTGCTGGGACACAGGTCTCCTCTCGGTGAGAAGGAGTGGACCATAAGGCCGCTGCCTGGAATTTTGCGGGCAGTGGGGCGGCAGCGGCGGCGGCGCAGGCGGTCGCCGATTGCCTTGAGTGCACCGCTCGTTGCCCGCTCCCGCGCCGCTGTTTTCGAGAACTGGTCCATTTAAATGTACGCATAAGATCCTGCCGCTCCCGCGCCGCCGCCGCTGCCGCCCCGCTGCCCGCAAAATTCCAGGCAGCGGCCTGATACACCACGTGGGCCCAGTGCGGGTTGGTAGATGTCACATGTCTTCGAATTTTTGGTTCTACTACACGCTGGATCCCAAAGGTTTTCGTTCACCATTATGAGTGGGTGGCTGTGGTGATGAAATCATTTACACAATGTAACGCGCCAGCATGGGTTCGAACCGGCGACCTACAACTCGCAGCTCGCGGCCGTTACCATCATCATAATTATAGAGCCGGTCACAACATTAACATAAGGTAGACTGATGCTACGAAAAGAACACGCTTCACCAGTGTTTCCAATGACCGATAAATAAGTATATTGGTTGCCTGTCCAAATCCGTATTTAAGCTAATATACGGGGTGTCGCTAGAAGTATGGATCAAATCAAATAGGAGCGTGGGCAAAGTAATTTCCAAACTTTTTGATCCTGAGAATGTTGATGATTTTTTTTACGGTTCTAAAGTTATGAGCAACTTTTGTTATTTTCAGTCAAAGTGCTCAAAGAACAAAATCATTAAAAAAAACTACCAGGAACTGTCAATTTAAGGTTTTTAGACAGCCCCGATAGTTTTTTTTTATGATTTTTTTTCTTTGAGCACTATGCGAAACGATTGAAAAAAATTGGGCACAACTTTTGAAACGTAAAATAATTGTCAATCATCAATCGTTCTCAAGTTTGGAAATGACCTTGTCCACGCCCCTATTCGATTTGATCCATACTTCCAGGGACAGACTGTATAATCAATCTATCAACTCAGCCTATTGCAATCCACTGGACACAGGCCTCTCCCAAGCTGCGCCACAACACTCTGGCCTACGCCTTCTGCGTCTAGTCCGGCCCAGCCACCTTCTTTAGGTCGTCCGTCCATCTAGCTGGGGGGCGTCCTACACTACGCTTGGCCGATACGCGGTCTCCACTCAAGGACTCGTCTGCTCCACCGGCCATCGGTCCATCCAAGATAACAATGTTTGGAAACATGCTGGTCCTGCTCCATAGCACAATCTAGAGTCTAGACAACATCAAACTGGTTGCTAATTTAATTTATACATACACATTTTTTTTTTATTTTTTATAAATACATTGTTTTTTACATTCTGTGACAAATGTAACTCACACACTTTTTAAAATACTAGTAAAATTTTACAATCTTTGTAAATATGTGAGCACCATGTATCTATCACATAATTGATTTACCAGTCTGTTGTATTTTTAATTCTTTTACCATTTTTGGTAGATTAAATTTTATTTTAGGTGCATCGTCTTCACATATAATTATATAATGAATGTATACAAAACTTGTAAAACATTTTAAAAAGAGTAACGGTGGAGTTTCTTGCCCATTCTTCTCCACACGAAAACTACATTTTGGAATGGGCGACTAGAATCAATTCTATTTTTTAATTTTTAATTTTGACGTTCAAAAGTGCCTTTAAAGGGCTTTTAAGGGGATTTGACTTTGACTTTGACTTTGACAAACATGGCCAGCCCACTGCCACTAATACATAATACAGGATGTTTGGAAGCTGAGTGCAAAGCTTTTAAGGAGTAAAGTTGACACCATTTACAGCATTTTGAGCCATACATATCTTAGACGAAGTATGTTTTTATTTTATTTTTAACTGCTAACTTTTAGTCAAGAATAGCATACCAACTTTAACTGGGAAAAAAAATAAAAAAACATACTTCATTTAATACATGTATGGCTCAAAATGATATGATGTCAAGTATCACCCTCTTAAGGCTTTGCATCCAGCTTCCAAACAGCCGTATATATCCCACCAATACCAAATGACATTTGTATTTAATGAAGCTAGCTGTTAATGAATAATTAATTAACACTCATGGGAGTTAGTGAAGTAAACCGATTGGGTAAATATGTAAACAGTCCTAATTTCAAGCATTATCGAAGGACAGTGCGACACAATTTAGAAGTTTCATCGATAAAATTCGTTAAACACGATCGCTTCCTCTTGGTTTAAATGAATCGGAGCAGGAATTGTCAGGGCTAAAAAACTAATGAATGCAGTGAAAATGTGCACATACAGAAGGTGCGATAATTATAATGCAACATACAACTCAATCATATAATAGATATAAGTTTAGATGCATTCTGATTGATAGAATTAAAACTAAATATTTTAGCATAATATTTTACCACGAACGTTTAATGACTCGCACGCAGACTGAAAATAAGCGATAGCCACCTTTCATGCATTCTCTAGCAAGAAAAATATGTATGAAAAGTGGCTCTCACTGACCTCTATATAGCTTAAGTTTTTTTTGGTATGATATAAATTTAGACAAGCTTAGAAACTAGTTTGTGAGAGACTGGTGTCTGCACTAGGAATTCATGTATAGCAGATCACCAGGGTCCCACCGCACGATCTGTAAGCATAATAATTAGTTATATAGTAAATGTGAAGGGATAGGGTATAATATAAAATCAGTGATAAACACAGAGATTAAAAACAATAAAACGAAAAGAGAACTAAGTTTTGAAAGGTAATCTAATATGTGTAGGGAAAAAGTGACACTTGGTCTTGTCAAAATGTGTGTGTATGTCAAAATGTGGTGTGGTGGTGGATGTAACCTCTTAGTTGTGCCCTATTGTACCCACTGATTGGGGTTCAAAGTTAAATATAAAGCCAATCGCCTGTTTATTTTAAGGCAGTTTGTCGTCATCATCAGCCTACAGCAGCTGCTAGATATAGGCAATTGCACGCCATTCAGTTCAATTTTTGGCAACTCTAATCAAGCTGCTACCAGCCACCCTGCGAAGATTGTCGCTCCATCTAGCCTGAGCTTTAGTTTGTAATCTAACTCAGCTAAGACACTAAAGATGTTGTGCTTTTAAATTTATGTTGCTTATCACATCTATCTGTCTGTATTACGTGTGCTTATTTAACATTTATGTAATACAATTGTTTGAAGTTTTAAGGTACGACTTTTCAATTGTTATATTTGTGAGTTTAAAAAAAAGTTGGTATGGTAGGTATAGCCTATTTGGTGCTTACATGCAACTTCTGCGAGTCAGTTAAAAGTTATTACCATAAAATACGAGACAAACTTTAAAATAGTTTAAGATTAAAAGAGATTAGGCGTCAGATTTGGCTCAAAAACCTAAGGAAAAAGATGTAAAATTCGTAGAATGATTTCTAGGAATAATTATTGAATATAAGTGATAAACCGTGGTTTAATTGATTCCTTCAAGGTACCCTGACATCTCTTGGAAAGCTTCACAGTACCTAACACAAGCGCTGGCGTCAAGAAAGAAAGAGCTCCCATTTATCGCTAAAATAGTAGCATTATTAACAATATCTCAGAACATTCTCCTATATTTTTTATTTATTAATGAAATAACGATTGATATTATTTATTTATTAAATAATATAAATATATTATTAATATAAAATTTATTACTATATTAATAGACGACTCCGCCTTGGAGTGTAAATGTGGTGCTGTTCCACAAACGATGGGACACTTAATATCGTGTCCTGCGGGTCCTGTCAGCTGCACGTTACAGGAACTGATGGACGCTGGTGATGGCGCAAAACAAGTAGCCGAATTCTGGGCCGAGTCCATTTAGATTGTTATCGACACGCTAAGAAGAAGATTACTGAAAAACCCTTTCCGTGCCGTTTTCCAATTGTTCTCCAATTAAAGACTCTAAAGCTGTTGCCCAGTAAATAAAATGACCAGTAAATACAATGATTTCCCTTTGTAACAATAACAATAGAACAACATTCATCTCCTTGCCTCATTGCCACAGAACAAGTGTTAGGAAGTCTTAAGTGTGAAACAAAAAAATAAAATCTTGTACCTTTTTATTTTTCTGTTTCAACGCGCGATTTCATTTACACAGAAGAATGAAATAAATGGCGCAATTAGGATGAGCAGGAAATGAAGTGTATAGTTGATTCTATTGTATGGTACCAGGTGAAATGGAAAATTATCAGGAAAGCTTTCGTTTTTTGTCTCCCCTGATTTTTCAGCCATGGATTTCAAGAGCCTGATTTTATGATGAGTAAATCTGCTCTCAAATTCTATAAAACACGTTATACAGGGTGTCCCTGGAAGTATCGATCAAATCAAATAGGGGCGTGGGCTAGGTCATTTCCATACTTTTAAACTGTAAAAAAATTCACCGACATTGTCAGGGCTAAAAAGTTTGAAAATGACCTTGCCCACGCCCCTATTTGATTTGATCCATACTTCCAGGGACATGTGTCAAACAACAACTAATCATAAGTATACTTACCAAGTTTTCAGAGATTTCTAGATAGACTCAGATGAAAACAATTTCCGAAAATATACGAAATGTCTAAAGAAATGTCTAATTAAAAAAAAATACTCACTCAAAATAAACAAAAATCATTACAGTACTACAATCACGATTGGGAAACTATTTAACATCTTCAACGCTTTGACGGCTGCAGTTGCTTCTGTCCCACAGTTGACCGCTTGTGTGTATGAGGATTGTGTAGTAGGTACCTACAGGCTTCAATAGATCATGTTAACATAATCAGACTATAATGTTCCCGCTGCTGGAATATAGGCCCCCTCACTACGAGGGGGGCTGTAATCTACCTCGCGGCCCCAGTACGGCTTGGTAGATGTCACATGTCTTCAAATATTTGGTTCTAGGACATGCCGGTTTCCTCACGATGTTTTTCTTCACCGTTTTGAGAGCAGCGGTGATTAAATTATTTGCATAAAGTGAAGCGCCTGTCTAGATTCGAACCCACGACCTAATTCTCGTAAATCGGGGCCGTTGGGCCACCACTATTCTCCTCATGACGTATGATCATAATTATTACTTAGCTCTGAAATCGTTTTTCAGTTGTCCTTTACTTAATGTTATCTCGAATATCATCATCTGCCAAGTTTTTTCCCAACTATGTTGGGGTCGGCTTCCAGTCTAACCGGATGCAGCTGAATATCAGTATTTTACATGGAGCGACTGCCTGTCTGACCTCCACAACCCAGTTACTGGGTAATACGATACCCCTTGGTAAGACTGCTTGTCAAACTTTCGGGCTTCTGACTATCCGTAACGACTGTCAAAGATCCACGAATGACAGCCGGGACCAACGGCTTAACGTGCTTTCCGAGGTACGGAAATGTTATCGAATAAAAAAATAATAAATAATAACGAATGTTATCTCAAATAGTCACTTATAAAATATTTACCCAGACAACGAGATCACTTTCCCACGAACATTGTAAAAAGATATTGTAGTTACCGTCTAATAAGGTAATGGTTCGAAAGCCTTAACCTTACCTTAGACCTTATTGGACATGTAATAGACGAGGGTACTCGAACAGGGTACGCATCTTAATGAGTTTCCTTATTGAGTACCAATTTGCAGGTCTACGTTTATATATTTTTATTGGCGTTTTTTACGGACTAATAAATGGGAAATTTCAGCATAGATACCTACTCGACATAAACAGGGTTACTTGTGATTCGACGTATATTCGTCAGGAGCTGATAGGGGGGCCAAAACCCCCCATATGTATGGCCGAAATTCATTCGTTTTCGATATTAGAAACCGCAGGCCCACGCGTGGTGGATTACGGCCGACTTCCTCTCACCGAGATGGAGGCCTATGTCCCTGGCTTGATGCTTTATGATAGATAGTGTTAACAGTTCTGGAACAGTTTTAACATTAAATCGATATGAGCAAAAACTGTTACAAAATTGCACATGATGCCGTCATGTGTTAATTAAAATTATCACACAGTCTTTCACAGTCACAGTGGAAGTGGTGAAGTTTTAAGTCCACAAAATTGAATTCACTGTTTTACCATCGACGAAAAAGAAGATTAAGTGGGATTGGTCTTAACTTTTTCTCGGTCCAACTTTTTACAACAAAACCAAATCTTAAACACTAACAACACATCTAACGTTAATACCCCGGGATCTTTAGCCACCACATAAAAAATGAAGGAGTTCTTATCTTTACGAAACACACACATCGTTAGGTCAGCTCACCCAATTTCGTCTATCCTTAGAAATGGCTTCTTGTACTTAAGCTTTTTCTAGAGATGAACCATTGAACATTTCCTAGGCTCATTAATTCGGGCAATATTCATGATCAGGGCTGAGAGCAATAGTTAGGGCGTGTCGTGCAAATATATCAAAATGTAGAGGCACGCTTCGCTGAACTAAGTGCTTGGTCAAATGGCCATTCAGTGTGGCTCTTTGACTATTAATTGAAACCTTTGATGAGTGGAGCTCATTTTTTTAGATTTGTTTTTGAAACTATAATATTTCTTTTTTTGTTTTAATAGCCCGCGAGGAATAATTCTTGGAAGGACTTGCACGGCTATGGGACAGTGTAGAATAGGCTAAATTAAAAAATATATATAAAAAATGTTTTTTTAAAGAAATATTATCACTGGCCAGTTTTAGAGCAAGTCGATCGTTGCATTCGACTGAATAAATCGCAGAACAGAAAAAGAATTTACGAGTTGCTGGATTAGTTAGTTTTCTCCGGTCACTTACCGTGCCATTTTTTTTCAATCTTTATTTTTTTACCACTGTAGGAGGGTGTGAAAAAAATGCAAAATGATTTTCCATGACAAATAAGGGAGTTTTTTATGAACTCCCTTGATTTTCTGTATCATATAAAATAATTTTGTTGGTTTAGTCTTGCAAAGGCTTTGCAGTGTTATTCTTCCTTACAAATTAGATCGATTTCAATATCCTTGCATGTTATGCTATGCATGTTTTTTCGAGATTCAAATGCAAAGCTCCCTTTCCACGTTTCTATCACAGATCAGAATGTACCGATACGGTTCGTTGGACTAAAAGGCTCTACTCGACACATTGAACTCAATGGCTCTTTTGGACACTGCAGTGCTCGGGGAAAAGCAAAAACGGAGGTTCAGTTAACCTGGTAATATTCCTGGAACGTTTTCCGCGAGGCAAAGTGAATCTGTGTGTTCAGAGGCCACACGCACGAACGTAAAATCGAACGATGTTTTAATCGAAAATAGAACAATCCTATAGCATATTGTTTTTTTTTTTTTTTTTTGCGACAAACACAATTAGTGCCACTCAATACAGACAGGGTTTTTTTTTTTTGACAATCAACGATACATTTTTGTGCTAGAATCATGTGCTGTATTTATGGTTATAGTCAGTGCGGTTAGGTCCTTGCCAACCTATAGATATGTGCGAAATAAATAAATCGTAATTAAGTTACGTTCTTTCCACGCGTTCGTGCTAAGCCTACAGTGTGTGTTCTACATAGAATTCTGTAATTTGAACGAAATCGTTTGATTCTGATCGAAAAACCAGACGAAGTTTAATTCTAGGCAAGGTAAAAGTAAAAATGATTGTGACTTAACGCGAGTCAATCAAAATAAAAAAAGAGATAACTTTGTAGCTTTTTTTTTTGCTAGTAGGTACAGACGCTAGTACATCAAGCTACCCGAAACTGACAAATTTTGCCAATAAACTTTGAACCTTATGCTTTAGCGACAAATTTGAAAATCTATTAAAGAAACTTGACAGATCGTACCTTCTAAAGCTATAGTGTGCACACAATGGTCATAAACTCCGCACCATTCACACTGGAACTGGTACCTTTGTAGACCACGCTGGTAATAAAAGTATATAGAAGTCAACAAAGGAATATAAATTGGCGGACAGTCATATGTGTTCCGTGGTCGGTTTTGGGCATTGGATTAAGGGATAAAAAATAGCGGATTATTATACCTTTTAGTTTTCTAGACAAACAAATTGGGACCTTATTATTTTGCACTAAAATTGATATTTTTAATTTAACGGGCTCCCCACAATGATACTTGCGTATGATTCACAGCTACTTATTCTTTGCTTTCCGGACAATGAAATTTAACAAAAACATTTTCGTTATTCTTAATAGTGTAACTTTGTATAACCTTTCTTTTCTTTTTTTTCAGGTAAGTACGAATTGGTATCAAATACCTATTACCTACACCGCAGCCTGAACTCACATGTTGTAATAACCAGAAAATGGGTAAGCAACCACGAAATAACAAACAAGGAAAGAAAATAACGTGAACAGGAAATTGCGCTACGAAAACGAAAACATTATCGTCGTAAAATTATTGTTTTTGTTTGCCTATTTGCACAAACAGGTAAGCAAGTCGAAGATCCACTTGATCGAAAGTGATTCAAATTACCGCCCATAAAAAAAATAAAATAAGTTTATTTCATATCATTTTGGCTTACATTGCATGCTCGGTCTCCATTTAGGCATAGAAAATGCCTGTAGTTGAAGGTTCCGCTCTTCCCTTACATCATAAACATACAAGTAGGTAAATAACGAAAAGAGGAAAAATAAAAACAAAAAGAAAAGAAAATACAATCAATTAAATAAGTGTGTGTGTGTGTGCGTGAGGGTTGTGTTTGTGTGTGTGAGGGTTTGGGTGTGTGTGTGTGAAGGGGTGCGTGTGTGTGGGGGGGGAGACGGATTTTGAGTATACATGTGTATATAAAAGTAAAGAAGAACCCATAAATAAATAAATAAATGAAAGTAAAGATTTAACGATCGAAAGTGAATTTTATCGCAGTTTCTTGTGACTTAAAAAAACCGAATTCGTTATAGCTCGTTTTATTGACTGACAATAGTGAAATTGATTGATCTCCGCAGAGACACCGCGAACAAAATTTGAGCAGTTTTGGGGCTTTTGTTTATCAGAATTTCAACCAAATAATTTATTTAGCGATAAACCCAGCTTTGTTCGTTTGGGAGCTTAAATAATATTCGCTCCACGTTTTTAATGGGAATTATTAGTGAATGAAGGGCTTAAACACAATTATTTTGTGCTCATAAAATTGTTGCTTTTTAATCTTATTTTCGCGAAAATAAATAACGCCCATTAACGTTGGGTACAGAAACATGACTAAAATTTAAAATGAAATACGAAAACGTTTCGAATGTTAGTGTTTATGTTTTGAGTTAACTTTATTGCTTTGCTGGGTAAGATTTTGCCTAAATGTGATCAACCTTACTGTTTTGTAGAGAAACCTATCACAAATAATTTAAATATAATACAATGACATCAGCAGCAAACTGTATACAACACGTTTCCACTTCAAATATTTACATTCACAGAACGTCATGTATTATTGATCGCTTTCATTATGCAATCAGGTTGAAGCATCATCGCGTCTACTGGTACTTAGCATTTAATACGGGAAAGATTCCACACCGCGCCAATATTTATTTAAAATCAATGGAACGAGAATTTATTGAAGAGTTTAAAATCAATGTGGCTAGTTCTCTACAATAAATGGGTGAACGTACTACTCGCCCCTTAAGGCACGTACACACGTACCACAACCATCCCGTAACGTAGTGACAAATAAATAGACAAACAGTGGTTACGTGCGCAGTGTCGCAGCAACTTCTTGCAATTGCGGTGTGGTTGCGTTGTCGCTAGTAGTTGCGACGGGGTTACGCTGTGGCTAGTGTTTGCAGAAAGACAGATTATTGTGTTTGCTATGTCGCCGGCCGCTAGTGCGCAGTTTTGCTAGTGGTTGGGTTGTAGCTGCCACGTGACCAGAATAGATTATTTATTTTCATACAAAGCGCTCGTCCATGTGTTGTCGTTGTGATGTAACTGCGGTACGTGAAATCGGGATCACGGTCGATGCAACTTGCGACGGGACTGGTGTTAAGCGACACGCGCGCTCGTCACCTGTTTCCGTCCGTCGCTCTACAAGTCGCGTTGCGGTAGCTCAAGCAGTGCGATTCTGTAACCATCTCACCGTGAAAACTTAGGTAAAGTGAGCGTGGAGTGAGCTGTCAGTGTCATCCTGATGCTAGGGATACTCTTGACAGCTCACTCTAAGCTCACTTCACCTAACTTTTCACGGTGAGATTTTTACAAAATCGATCGGCAGGTACGGAAACTTCTTTCATTTGTTTTTTCGATCGCAGTCGCCAGAGGCGTGTCACGTTGCCACCGGGTTAGATTGCGTCCATAAATAAAATGTTCCAAATGCCCCGTTCTAAAGGTCTTACTCTCCCAATGATAAGAAATTTAGGAACACAAGGATACTCCTCAAAAGGACTTTGAAAATACCCGTATTAAAGCGTTCTAAGCCTATAAATTAAATCGTTCTTAGTTGAATCTTGTTCTAAGAAACAAATATTCTGATAAGTCTGCTCAGTAGAATATTATATTATTTGAATGGTTTTGTATTCTAACAAATCATTGAATTATGTCTTCAAGGTTATCAACTCAGTACAACCAGTTCGGTCCCCCTTTTTCAAACAACAGTTATTTAAGAGTATACAGACGCACACAGTCAAATAAATTCAGACATTGCTTTGACTACCAAGTCGGTAACGTCAATGGATGTTATGTATTGATTGGTAAGTTTTATGTTTTTAGTGTTTCCCATTATACCATGCTTTACATTACGTGTGTCACCAAGGAATTTAATAAAAAGGTGTGAAGTGTTATAAGGTCCATGATACTTATAAATAAACAAAAAGAACGAGTTTAACGGATGGTTCAGTTTTGAAAATAGTAAAGGGGTAATTTGTATAGGCAGAGGACCTTTATACCTTTAATCACGATAGCTGATGTACCATACCACAATGCCAACACGTGGACGACTGGACGGGCGCTAATTTGTATCAAAGTGAAAATTTATTCACACTGACCACATTTGACCATCAAAATTAACCATATGTGCGATACCGATCACATCTAGGCAACGTCGCAACCATAGCACAACCACCAGCGACACCACGCACTAGCCGCCGGCTACATCGCAAACACAACGATCTGTCTGTTTGCAAACACTAGCCACAACGTAACCACATCGTAACTACTAGCGACAACGCAACTGCAAGAAGTTGCGTAACCACACGTAACCACTGCATCATCTGCCTAGCCTTTTCCCAACTATGTTGGGGTCGGCTTCCAGTCTAACCGGCTGCAGCTGAATACCAGTGTTTTTCATGGAGCGACTGCCTATCTGACCTCCACAACCCAGTTACTGGATAATACGATACCCCTTGGTAAGACTGGTTGTCAAACTTTCGGGCTTCTGACTACCACGAATGACAGCCGGAACCAACGGCTTAACGTGCTTTCCGAGGCACTGAGGGATTTCGGTATGTACAGATGGTCACCCATCCACAGACCAATCGCGGCAAGCGTAGCTTAACCTGATCGATCGACCTGTGCGGCTGTTATTATTTAGCCACGGGCCCTTCACCACACGTAACCACTGCTTGCCCACATTTTATCGCTGTGGCAAATGTCGGCCTAAGGGCCCATTCAGATGTGTGACCCTGATGCCAACATTTTGTATTAATGGGTATGATACTTTGTATATTTTTTTTACAGATTTGTTTGGCAGTTAAATAGGTATAAACAAGTACTTTTGCGAGATTGACTAAACCTAACTATCTAAAATTCAAGGTCACAAAGATCAAATTTTGCGTTATTTATTTCGCAGTGAACAGCTTTACCTAACTTATATTCTCCAAGGATACAGCCTTGCGGGCAGCGCTGTATCCTTAGTGTATAGCATGGCTGGAAACCACAATAGGCTCAGGCATCAGGTTGAACTACGCTTGCCGCGATTGGTCTTTGGATGGGTGACCATCTTTACATACCAAGACGCCTCCGTGTCTCGGAAAGCACGTTAAACCGTTGGTCCCGGCTGTCATTCGTTGATATTTGACAGTCGTTACAGGTAGTCAGAAGCCCGAAAGTCTGACAACCAGTCTCACGAAGGGGAATTGTTTTACCCTGTAACTGGGTTGTGAAGGTCAGATAGGCAGCCGCTCCATGTTATAGTACTGATATTCAGCTGCATTTGGTTAGACTGGAAGCCGACCCCAACATTGTTGGGAAAAGACTAAGCAGATGATGGTCAATGTAACTTGAACTATGCAAAGGATAATAAATATTCGTATAATTAAATCATATTATTTGAAACATCTTAGGTAGTTTAACTAGAAAATTGGCTCGAATACTTATTTCTCTAAATAAAGTATAAAGATCGTAAACATAAATTTTCGAAATAACTACCTTTCAAGGGGAGGTGGGGGGGAGGGAGTGAGACATTTATTTGAGGAAAGTACGAAACCCACGTGGACGAAGTGGCGGGCAAAAGCTAATTAAATCATAAAGTAACGTTACTCCACTGACCGTTCATCCGCATTCAACTAGTTACTTACGTGAAATGGGACCGAAATAATATTTCACATTATTTTCCTGAAACTGGACCCATTTCACGATGAAAACATCTTATTCTATCATCTTGCGGAACGGCAGCGAATATAACAGGTCGTTCGTGATATTTTTGAAAGATACTTATATTTTTCTCTGAATGTCTACGTGTTAGGGAGTCAAGGTGACGTGTGTAAAGCTACAGTTTCCTACGACATGCGATAGCGGTGAAGACTGTCGTGAAAATAATAGTCGCGAGTTTTGACATTACGATGTCAAAAACGCTCTCCAAGTAAACATACCAAGTTACTTTCATATATGACATTTCACTGACGTCAGTTGACGGTAAATTTCAGATGCTATACGATGGCCATTGCTGTAGAATCCCTAGCTTAAAATCCGGTATGGTAAGCAGCCCTCTGTGGTAACAAAACCAATATAAGAATAGAATATTCTTTATTATATACACCATAAATATGGAGAGTGGGCAATTGAGAGGGCTATGCTTAGAGTTTCCCTGCGTGATCGAATCAGAAATAAAGCGATCAGCAGGAGAACCAAGGTAACTCACATAAAGGAGAATTTTTTGAATTATTTAAAAAGTCAAACCAAAAGCTGGATTTATACAGGGTGGCCCAAAAGTCGTGGATCAAACGTAACTAGGGGTTAGATGGGGTCACCAGCAAAAAATTGCAAAAAGTTGTTCTACGGGAGGTCCTTAAGGTCAACCCCTGCAGAATTATAATTTATTTTGTGTTTTTAGTAGAAAATTTACTTTTTTTAACTAATTCTTATTAAAATTCGAAAAAATCTACATCCTGTATCTTTTTTATAATTTTCACTAGATTGGTACTGATGAGTCCTTGCGTTAGACATGCTATTTATGGTTGTTTATTGGGTGTGTTGAAGATAATATTAAGTTTTACGATTTTTTTTTTTCTCAAATCATAACTTTTTATTTACTTCAGACCCCACTGTGAAAAAAAAATACTCTACCGAAAAGTGACCCTGTATTACAAGTTTTGGCGCATTTAATAGGGATTCTAAAAAGGTATTACACAGGGCCATGAGTGGCTCTAATATCTTTCTAGGACGTAAAAACAAAACAACGATTGTGAAATAATTGTTTTATTAAGCAAAACATTTTACAATAAATGATGATTGTGTGTGATGCAAGCTTTGCTGCCCGGTGACTATGAACCTAAAGTGCGGTTTTGCAGAGAGATGCCAAGATACCACAAAGAGGATCCGCAGTTCTTCAACAAGGTTTTATGGACGGATAAGTAACTTTTAGAAGAATGGGAGTATTCAATATCCACAATCTACATTTTTACTCCAGAGTGAACCCCCATATCATAAGAAATGATCGATTCCAGCATCTGTTTGGTATTAACATGTGGGCTGGTATAATTGGCCAGCAGTTGGTGCTGCATGAAATGCCAGCAAGGCTGAATGGTGCTCAGTATTTAAATTTTTTGCAAAATAATTTAAACCATATTCTTAACGAAGCTGAAGTTCCAGAAGAAAGAATAGCAGAAATGTGGCTGCAACATGATGGCGCCCCGCCTCACTACGCTCGAGCAGTTAGAAATCATTTGAACGAGCGCTTCCCCAACCGGTGGATTGGTCGAGGCGGACATATCGCGTGGCCACCGGTCGCCCGATTTAAATCCATTAGATTTTTTTCTTTGGGGCTATTTTTAAGAAATAATTTACCAAGGAGAGAACAATAGCGAACAAGAACTACGACAAAAACTCGAATTTGCTAGGGTACAAGTTACTAACAACAGAGGTGCATTCCGTAGGTTACGTAGGAATTTTATTAGACGGTACAGATTTTGTATTATGGTCAGAGGCAGGAATTTTGAGCATTTATTGTAAAATTTTTTGCTTAATAAAACAATTATTTCACAATCGTTGTTTTGTTTTTTCGTCCTAGAAAGATATTAGATCCACTCATGGCCATGTGTAATACCTTTTCAGAATCCTTATTAAATGCGCCAAAACTTGTAATACAGGGTCACTTTTCGGTAGAGTATTTTTTTTTTCACAGTGGGGTCCGAAGTAAATAAAAAGTTATGATTTTAGAAAAAAAAAATCGTAAAACTTAATATTATCTTCAACATACCCAATAAACAACCATAAATAGCATGTCTAACGCAAGGACTCATCAGTACCAATCTAGTGAAAATAATAAAAAAGATACAGGATGTAGATTTTTTCGAATTTTAATAAGAATTAGTTAAAAAAAGTCAATTTTCTCATAAAAACACAAAATAAATTATAACTCTGCAGGGGTTGACCTTAAGGACCTCCCGTAGAACAACTTTTTGCAGCTGATGATCCCATCTAACCTCTAGTTGCGTTTGATCCACGACTTTTGGGCCACCCTGTATTATAAACTCATCGAGGTGACTGAAAGTAAAATACTAAGAGGGACAGCTAAACTCAGTTATACATGGATAAGTACATTTAAATCAATGAATCAAGACTCGAGGGGATCCAATTCGAACTCTATGACTAATTCAAACCCTTTGGAGATTTTAATAAAATCAGTTTAGTACCTACCTCCGAGCTTTGAATACCAAGATGGTGTCTTTCAGATAATATGGTAGAAGCAAACTCAAACGGATGATGATCTAAGACGACTAACACGAGGTATTGAGGGAAAAAGCCTTGGGAGGCAAACGCTTTTTTCTAAATCCAAATCAGAGTTAGAGAAGTGATTTATTCAAAGTAGGATGAAAATCTGCACTTTTATAACGGCATATTTACATTAGCCAGTCCCCTAAAACGCCCGCCCTTCAACCATTTCCTAGTGCTTTATCATTGGGTCTCTCAGGCTCTCTCTCATTTGATTTTCTTTTTTCCTGTGCCTCTTATCCATACTAATAGTATAAATGAAAAGTGTGTCTGTCTGTTACCTCTTCACGCTAAAACCGCTGAACCGATTTAGATGAAATTTGGTAAAGAGATAGTTTGAGTCTTTGGAAAGGACATAGGACAGTTTTTATCCCAATATTCTCATGGGATCGAAAGTTATGCGGGTGAAACCGCGGGGCGCAGCTAGTACCTATATAAATAATAAAAACTTTTTACAAAAAAATACAACGAACTTCCAAAAAGAACACTACAAAGTGAAAAATAACTTTAATTTCGGAAGTCGGTGTTGTCATTTTCGTAGTTTGCCACCGACTTCCGAAATTAAAGTTATTTTTCACTTTGTAGTGTTTTTTTGGAAATCGGTTGCATTTTTTTTTGTAAAAAGTTTTTATTTTACACTTTTAAGTAGTAAATGTGTTGCTACCTATGTAAATATCAGTGACAGGAAGTTATTATAACAGCATCAATATAAACTAAAGGGCAAAAATACGTATTATTGAACCTAACACAAAAACTACCCAAACAAAGTTAATAAAATTTATATGGGACCACCCCTGAGACATACCAAATCCATTAAAAAAAGAATTTTTGAAATCGATTTACAATTGCCGATCTCGATTTACACACAAAAAAAAAACATACCGTCGAACTGAGAACCTCCTCCTTTTTTCAAGTGGGTTAAAAACAAAGTTGAGTTAGTTACACCATTTATAACTCAAGAGTGGTTGGACCAATTTTTATGATCTTTGATTTATTGAATTTCCCATTAAACAATAATAATGAAGATAATAAATTTTCTTGTACATTTTGTATGGAACGGCTTTTTTTATTCTGAGGCGGTATGCAGTTCGCCGGGTCAGCTAGTTTTTAATAAAGTCTACAAAGAAAGAGCCGTTAATGGTTGAGTCATCTCTTAGTTTACGGCTTCGAGCTTAATCTCTTTTCCTTTTATGATTACTTCCTTCGTAAAACACGACAGCTCCTTTTATGATTTAATTGAGCTCTGAAACTTTTTGACCAAAATAATGTCTAAAACAGAAGTCAAGAAAATTAATATATTTTTCAAGTTTTCGTTGTGTTTTTGGTATTTATGTGGGATAGACTCAATTTTCCTTAAATAAAACTGCTGATTTCTTCTTAATTTTTGTATTTATTTTCCGTCTTTACCTCTAACGTCTTTACTCATTTTTCTCTTCCAACCTCATTCCCTTTTCAGCTTCTCTTCTTCCACATTTTTAAACATTCATTAACTAGCTCTTTCACTCCTTGGCCACTTCGTACATTCATCTCTGTCACTCGTTTATACTTCACATCTGTCATTCATCTTCACGCTTCAATTCACTTGCCTGTCATAACGTTCCGTTCCTACATTTATAAAGATTCTTCGATTCTTCGATTGCTATTGTTATTTTTTTTTACTATTTTTAGAAGCTATGGCGATGGCTTTTTTTTTTTTTTTTTTTTTTTGTGGATGGGAAATCATCCAATGACCCCTCCCGCTCTGGGTGGAGCAGAAGGGAGTGTCAGACTCTTACTGACTAAAACCCACCCGTGTTCCTTCCTTAGCCCTTTGTGTTCCGGGGTAGCGGTAACCCTTTCGGACAATCCCGCTGCCCCGGCAGGTTTCAGCCCTTACGGGCCCCTTCCTTAGTGCTGTCATCTCTTTGAGGCGCGCGTGGAACACGTACGCGCCGTCCGGCACGGGCCTGGTCCGATCGGACGGAGGTTTACCCATTACTCTCCGCCCGCAGGGCCGCGCCTACGGTGGCCGGGAGTCGTCTCGCGGCTCCCGACGCCCGGGGCGTCTCCCGCGGCGGCTGGGACGTGAGGCCTAGACCCAAAGTTTTTAACTATTATCAATCTGAAACCTACTTAGCGTTTACGCAACTATGTTGGATTCGAGTTTCAGTTTAACCTGATGCAGCTGATTACCCGTGTTATACATGGAGCGACTGCCTATCTGACCTCCACAACTGAGTTACTGGGTAACACGATACCCCTTGGTAACTATTGCGTTGTATGTAAATCAGTTTATAATCAGTCAGTAATATACCTACATAAGACACTAAACAAACAGGCAGAAAGCTTTTTGTGCGAGAGTATGTTCTGAGATACCATTTCATATTCATTATACACACATATATTTTTGCAATAACTTTTCTCCTGATTGATATTAATTAAAATTTTCTTTAAGGATTCATCAAATAAAGTGTTTTCGTTTGTCACAGTAACGATAAACCAAGTCACCTTTGCATTAATAAAGAAATTTGCCATTTTCCTAATAAAGGGATTTTTGACATTTGAACCACTAACACAAAAGTTCGAAAAAAAGACTGAAATAACAGTTTTCTCTAAAATTTTATTGGGTAACTTAAACAATTAATAATCCGTGTTTCTACCGCGAACACTAACAACACAAGAACATCGGTTTGGCATACTCAAAATGAGTTCATCCAAATCACGCTGTGGAATGGCCGCCCATGTTCGTTGCAACAACAAAAAAAGGTCTTCTTGCGACTGGATACCCTCCATATTCGGCAGAGCTCTTCTCTGTAGCATATCCCATGCATGCTCAATCGGGTTCAAGTCTGGCGACTGAGCAGGCCAGGGCAGGACATTGATGTTAGCTGCGGCGAGAGTCTGTCTTACAACTCTTGCGGTGTGCGGTCGTGCATTATCATGCATTAACTGAAATAAGGGACCGATTTGCACTTGTAGAGGAACGATGACGTCTGATACAATCGTCTCAGCATAAATTTGAGCGTTGAGGTTGCCTCTGATCCAAATCAACTCAGTTCTTCCGCCGATCCAAATACCCGCCCATACCATGATGGTTCCACCACTATAAGGATGGACTTCCTGGCAGGATTTTAATCGCTGTTGGCGTCCAGGGGTTCTCCAGTGTCGTATACGTCTTGTATCCGGTCTCATACCAAAACGAGACTCATCAGAAAAGCACACGAAACGCCATTGTTCTTCTGCCCAATTTCTGTGTTCAAGAGCCCATTGATATCGAATCCTACGATTGTGCATTGCTATAGGTGGTACCCGTAGCGGTCTTCGGGAATGAAGGTTCACTTCATGCAAGCGGTTTCTGACTGTTTGGTCGCTAATTAAGTTCCCTGAAGAGTGATGAAGCCTCACGGCTAACATCATGGCGGTTATTGTTGGAGCTCTTCGAGTTAAGATTTGAATGTATCGGTCTTGTCTCCGTGTGGTGCAGCGATACCGTCCTCCATGGCGCTCAGCCACGGTACCAGTGCTTCGGTAACGTGTCCAAAGTCGACTGATAACACTCTGACTTGTATTCAGAGCTAAAGCCACAGTACGTTGCCGGGAACCAGCTTCTATCATTCCCACGGCTCTGAGCATTTCTTCCCTGCTTAAATGACGTCGCCGCTCCATAATAACGTTGGTTTTAATCAGTAGTAGGGAAACAGTAGCACTAATAATGTCTTCAATGCGTTGTATGTTTTTATAGGGAAAATATTGACAGCTGATTTTCATCTTTTACTCGAATTTGATTCACAGTTCCTGATTCAAATTATGAAATGCACCAAAAAGGATCCATATAAATTTATAAAATCATAAATTTATTACAAAGCCACATCTCAATCTCAAGAAATCCGCATAAAAATGCTTGATCCCTAGACACTTTTGATGTGTGTATTTCAATATCGACATCGTCTTCCTTGGGTCAATATTAATATGACTGTTTCTTACGATAATATTTAAACAGCTTCTGCTCGCGAATTCATCCTCGTGACATGATTGTCTTGTTCTCCCGAAAAGAAAGAGTCAGAAAGAATTTCCTGATTTTTTTCTTTTTGCTTAACTCTTATGGGTCCTATCCTTATAAAGCTTAGCCTTTCCTCAAGAATGAGACTATCAAAAGTAAAAGATTTTTTTCAAATTCGACTAGTCGTTTTAGAAATTAGCGCGTTCAAACAAAGAATCTCTTCAGCTTTATTATTAGTATAGATATATAATATTTCCCCTTACTAATATACGGATTATATCAGATGAATAGTTAGACACCGATTTCTCTCTTTCAGTCGTCAGTAATTTCACTTGAAAGAAGAAAACAAAGCGTTTTATAACTATACAGACGCTATACAACGTTTATTAGTAAGTTGGTAACCACCTTTTTACCACATTTGAATAATGCTGTCTACCCATCTGGGTAGACAGTATTATTCAAATGTGTTTATTATAAATATTTCGTGCCTGAAATTCATAGCTCTAATAATATAGCCTTCTGTATACGTTTCAAGGTTCTAATAGTTCGTCTGTGTCTTTAAAGATACCTTCAAAAGTTCAGAAAGGCTCCACCATATTTCATTTTAGTCACGACCCAACCCGAAATTAGCGTAAACTGTAAGGTCTGTGGTTCCGCTACATTTCCCTTCGACGCTTTTAGCTCTTTTAGAAGCATCACAAACCTGGTTATACCCACTAGTTTAATTACAAAGATTTCGCTTTAAATATTCTCTCGGCGAACAACGGATTAATTATTAATCACCCAGTCGAATTAACCCTTGTCCAAGACGCAGGCCTTGGGCCTTTATAAAACGGCACTGAAGAATAATTTGTCGTCCGCCTTTCCTACTTTTGTCTGAAAAATTATACAGCTATTCAACGCTCGAGAAAGAACCTTGAGTTAAAGAAATAAGGTTATATTTCTGTTGCAATAAAAAATCAGTTATGAGTTATTCAACGTCTGAGTTTATTGTTTCATAATTTCCTCGCGAACGCTCTGTAAGATGTTATTTGCAAATTTTTTCTCAATTTATGACATGATAGTGTTATAAATGCGTAAGGACTGGAAGATAGACGCCGCGCCGGGAGGTTTTGTTCTTATTTTTACTGGTATTGCTTATAAGCCGTGCTCTTTTAACAAAGAGTAGACTGTTTACTTGCTAAAGTAAACTGCTGCTGCTAAAGCAAGTAAACAGCCAGTCTATCAGTCATCTGTTAAAACAGACGACTGATTTTTTTTTAATACGAAGCTGAAATTGTCTAAAGAATCCACATGGAATTGATAATAATATTAACAAATTACTGGTAAACGTATGGTGATTTAAGGTGGATGTAGCGACAGGGAACGCAATACGAGATCTTGCTTATACTTAAGGCGAAAGAAACGTTCCTGACGCACAGTCGTCTGCCTCCTGCCGTTGAGCTAACTTGTATCATTAGTAGCTATATGTGATTGAAAATATATCAAGTATATTCTTTGCGTTTTTACTTCTAATGGAATACCCTTTCTGATCTGGACACAATAACTAGTAGTCCAGTGAAACATGCAATACACACATTGACATCACTCTCTGGAAGCAACACAGCACATAGAGTGATCAATAAATATTCTAAAGTTGGTTTTATCTATTTTTGTTTTTATTGTAATTGGGAGCTTTTTTTTTTTGTGGATGGGAAATCACCAAATGACCCCTTCCGCTCAAGGTGGAGCAGAAGGGAGTGTCAGACTTTTACTGACTAAAACCCACCCGTGTTCCTTTCTTAGCCCTTTGTGTTCTGGGGCAGCGGTAACTCTTTAGGACAATCCCGCTGCCCCGGCAAGCTTTTGCCCTTCCCTAAAGCTGACATCTCTCGAGTCCACAGGCCCGAGTAATAGGGTGCTAAGGTCAAGATTCTTAGACAAGGTATCAGCTTTTACGACTGTTTTCTGCAACAATTTCTCATACATAGTCAAGCCTTTGGTAAAGAGCGGGTTATAACCTGTTGATTAAAAATCGATCTGCCTCATAAGTCTAGTGGTCACAAATGTTGCTGCTGAGCATGAGGTCCTGGGTTCGATTCCCGGGTCGAGCAAAGTGTTATTGGGTTTTTCCATCTGGAATTTCCCAACAGCAGCCCGGAGTCTAGATTCATGCCCCGTTGATGGTTATAGGTTTGCCCACCCACACCTCTGCCTAAACGTTCGAAGATTACAGGCGTGGTAGTAAACCTAACGAATTCTAATCCTAACTAATATTATCTATAAATGCGAAAATGAGTTTGTTTGTTTGTTATGCTTTCACGCTAAAACGGCTGAACGGATTTGGATGAAATTTGGCACATTGGTAGACCATGACCTGGGTTAGGACATATGATATTCTGTACCCTGTTAGTACATTCTCGCAGCATAATATCCGGCCTCTACGCGGGTGAAGCCGTGGACAACAGCTGGTACAAAATAAATTTAAAAAAACATCATAAAAAACACAAAATATTTTTCTATATGTCCACGATTGCCATTACCTACATGGTGTCAAGGTGATCTATAAGACAGAGGTCGTAAACTTCATGTTTCGACGCCATAAAGAGAAATGATGAGTTCAGGGGTGACATCAAGCTCTTTTGACAATATCGTGTTAGCATGAAAAGCATAAAAATGCTTAGGAGTATTCTAATACTATAATAATAACTATAACTAATATTATAAATGCGAAAGTTTGTGAGGATGGATGGATGGATGTTTGTTACTCTTTCATGCAAAAACTACTGAACGGATTTTGATGAAACTTTACAGTAATATAGCTTATACATCAGAATAATACATAGGATACTTTTTATCCGGATATTCCTACAGGATCGACACTTGTGCATGTGAAACCGCAGGGCGCTGCTAGTACACAATAAAGTGTGTATTAAAAACATTAATACGAGTAAGTAGTTTGTTATATTTCGATATCGTATTACCTAATAACTGGTTCGTGCAGGTAAGATAGGCAGCCGCTCCATGTAAAATACTGGTATTCAACTGCATCCGATTAGACTGGAAGCCAACCCCAACATACCTACTGGGAAAAAGGCTAGGCGGATGACGATAAGTCATGACGTTGATGATTGATGTTTTTTTTATGTAGTAGAACCATAATAATTATGTCTAATACATCGGTCGTAGTGTAATTAGTATATTATTTTTGTCATTTTAGCGGAAATAAACGATTTTTTTTCAAGCTACCCGAAACTATCTTTCCCAATCAACTTTGAACCTTATGCTGTAGCGATAAAGTTGAAAATCTCTTAATGAAATTTGGCAGATTGTAGTAGTTTGATGTGCTGGCGCCTGTACATTCACTAGTTTCATTTATTTGGAAATCTAATTTCAGGCCGCTATAGATCAATTACAACTAGGTATATAAGCATTGTCTAAACTACAGAAGCCCAATTCCCGTAATAATTAAAAACGATCAAGATCTAGCCGCAATCTCATATCAGCGACAGTCAATGTCTAAACCTTGTCAAACATGTACGGATTTTTAAGGATTTTTTGACAGATGGATACTGAGATTAGACTTTGAACGTTCTTAAAATTACGAGAATTGCCCCTCTGATCTCTAACTCGAGTTATTTGTTAAGGGTAGTATTTAAACGCAAATCAAAAAATATCCTTTTTCTATGCAATAAGATTCCGAATTCCCATCAAAATTACTGATTGCACAGCAAAATATTCAACTCAAAATATCACTATACACACTACAATTTATTTTCGCAGCGTACAGTCAACAGCAAAAGTAGATGATGAAAATCAGAAATTCAATACTAATTAATGAATGGAGTTCGCGTCAGAGCTGTGTGGCGTCGAAGTAGTAAATGTTTGGTATAATTTACAATCACATATCGACACTTCAACGCCACACCGTTCTGACGCGAACTCCGTTCATTAGTATTGAATTTCTGATTTTCATCATCTACTTTTGCTGTTGACTGTACAGCGATTTTGGTTCCGTTTTATTTCTAACGACGTCAGGTCGACGGAGCCCCGCGCAGCGGGGCTCCTATTTCTGTCTGCAGGGTTTAAAGGAACCTAACCAAACCGAACCTCGGGGTGCCCCTGACGTCGTTTAGTATTATGCGAATTAAATTGAAATTTGAAATAAAATATGGAAAATTTGCTGTGCAGTCAGTATTTATGCTATGTATGTAGTATTTTTGTACAAAAATAAATTTAACTGTATTGCATTATGAGGAAAAAAGTAATGTCATATTGATGTATTAGGTCGGGGCAAAAGTATTTTCGTATTTTTCATACATAAAACAATTTTTCTTTTAGGATTATTTTTTTATTTATTTATGATATGTATGTGCCGTTTTGATCGATGACTTGTTGCCATCTTGTAGGCAATGCCATGATCCCATTGCTGTAGAAGTTTTTAGATTTTTTATCAAAAAAATCTGACAGGTAGTTTTCACAGTGTTCTTTTGAGGTTAACTTTATGCTTCCTAAAGAGTTCTGAAGTGACCGAAACAGGTGAAAATCTGATGAAGCAAGATTAGGGCTATACGGAGGATGCATCAACACATCCCAGCCAAGCTCTCTCAATTTTTGCTGAGTGGCTATAGATAAGTGCGGTCTGGCGTTGTCGTGATGAAACACCACGCCCTTCCTATTCACCAGCTCCGGCCGGTTTTTCTCAATAGCTTCTTTTAACCTCATCAGTTGTTGACAGTAGAGGTCAGAATCGATAGTTTTACCCGGCGGCAAAAGCTCATAGTGGACGATTTCTTTCCAATCCCACCAAACACAGCATCACTTTGTCCCGAGTCAGGCCGGGCTTTGCCACGGTCTGTGGGGCTTGTCCATGCTTCGACCACGATCTTTTTCGGACATTCTTATCGTAAGTGATCCATTTTTCATCACCCGTAATCAACCGTTTAAGAAATGGGTCGGAATTATTACGTTTCAACAAAGAATCGCAAATGGAAACACGTTGCATTCAGTTTCTCTCAGTGAGATCATGTGGTACCCAAATATCAAGTTTTTTCTTGTACCCAGACTTTTGTAAATGCCGTAAAACTGTTTTGTGATCAACATCCAGTTCTTCAGCAATATCATAACTACTAATATGTCGATCTTGCTCCACTTTTTCAAAAATGGCAGTGATTTTATCCGTGACAGGGCGTCCAGAGCGAGCGTCATCCTTCACACTAAAATTTCCTGACTTGAAACGCTTAAACCACATTTGTGCTACTCGTATTGATACCACATTAGGTCCGTAAACCGCACAAATTTTATTCGCGGCGTTCGTCGCATTTTTACCTTTTTTGTAATAAAATTATAAAATGTACCGAATTTCTTCGTCACATACGTTCATGTTGCTTGCTTGAAAAACAATTGAGAAATGGCGGTAACTAGTTTTTTTTTTTTTAATTTATTGCATCTTTAGAATGTCAACATTTAATAGTATTAAAATCAGCCAGTTACATTCAGTACTGCCAAAGAGGTTTGATTACCAACAATAGATTCAAAATACGAAAATATTTTTGCCCCGACCTATTTTATTTTCGAATTATCTGCAGTTTGAGTTTTGTTAAATATTTAGTTTATTTGTAGTGAAGTAAGTTATTTGATGTAAAAAAGAATATAAATGATGAGTATGTATTGATTGGCGATTATTTATTTGATATGCAATTTATAATATCCTATTTGTTAATAGAGTTCAATAATAAATTCCTTCAAAGATCCTAATAGGTAATACGGGCTGGTGTCCGCAACTCCACATCAATGCGCGTATTTTGCGTATTTTTTTTTTCAAAGACCTTAATTCAATTAATACAACGTTTCTTATTTCGAGAACTTTATGAAAGTTATACGACACCGTAACATTATGCTTACGCACCGATGCAGAATTGGTCAAAATCATGTTTTACATTGAAAACAAAGATTTATTACATTAATTTTATTTTCGTACCAAACTTATACGTACAGCAACAAACAATAACTTCGTACGCAAATTAATTGCGTAATTTAATAAAACCTTCGTCAGAAACAAAAGTATTCTGTCTATGAACCGACAACTCAGTATTTATTCGACCAATGTGTCAATCATCCGGTAGATTTACCCTTTTCAATGCACGACTAGTATGGTGGTCTGTTACACTGCCGTGCGCCGAAACGGAACATAAACCATTTTATTTTTTGTTTATGGTAATGTCTGAGCTGTTATTCGCTTACAATATTCTGTGTCGGATGTCGTTAAGATTTTCCCTTTTTTTTATTAAAATCCTTACTTAGATTAATATGTGCCCAAACAGTGGAGGTATTACGTAAAAAAGTAAGCAAATAAGTAATATTTACGACCGGCAGTTTTTAAGTACCTACCTTTTGTGATTAAAAAGTTAATCATAAGCTGGGGTTTTCATTTTTGCTTTCTCCTTCTTGTTATAATTAAGTAATGGCTGGGGAAAACGATATTTTGGCTTTCAATTTCCGTAGCACAAACACTACCGCCCGCCTGTCGAGGCGTCGACCGAAAATATAAATTGTTAATTTAATATCAGTATCTTTATTTCTGTGGAAGATAATTAAAACCTGACTGATATTGTTGATTGGTAACTGATTTTCTCTTGTAAACTAGATATTTTTATTTGTTAAATCATTTCGAAGTCTGTCAATCGTTTTAATTCAACCATTTGGTACCATAGGGATTTTCTTGTATTGAACAAAGTTCAACATCATAACTCAAGTATAAATTAAAGCAGTAATTTTTTTCGCAGTATAACTATGAGAAAAGTCGTCTTGCAGGTTTCAATATTAAGCTTACTTTTGTACCGATATTCAGCAGTCTTCTTATAGTCTCAGCGAAACACTGGTGCTTTAAACATAAATCCTATTGAATACAACGCGTAAAAGTCCACAGTCCCATTTAACGGATTTGTTTTCATGCAAAAACTGTGTACATTATTTTGTCCGCCATTTTATCTCTTGCAATAAATCTGGTTGAGATTTATTCGACTACAATAAAAAGTTTAGTCTAAGTTAAGTTGACCTTGACAAGGTGATGGTGGATATTGGTGACAACTGAATAATCAAGTTTCTTAGGAATTGAAATTCTTATGCGCATAATAAATCTGAATTCGGCGCGTGGGAATTGGAAGCTTGTGAAAAAGATTGAACTAAAAATGTCAGTAGATAGGTAGACGAATAGTCTGTTTCGATAGCATTAGTATGATACACTGCTAGGTCAAATAAATTAGCCACACTACACAGGGGTGGATGAGTATCAATATTCAAACATTTTAAAAAATACGATTATTTTATGGTCAACCGCAGGTAGTTTAATTTTACTTGAAGTACTTATAAGTTTTAAAAAACAGTTTTTTTTTTTATTTTGTTGAGTTTCGAAATCGGTACCCATCACGTCTGTGAAGTTTACACACACTACTTGCGGTAGTAAATCTAAAAACAATCATGAAATTATTATTTGTTATTATTTTTGGTTTTATCTTGTTTAGAAACTGATACCCATCAAGTCTGCAGACTTTTGCCAGCCAATCTAATTTGACCTTGAATAGCGTAGCGAAACCTCAAACTCGGAAAAATTAGCCACGTATTTTTGTTTACTGTACGTGCGAAAAGAAGAATAAATCAAATCGCATTAACCCAAATCGAAATTTGATTTATATTGTACAGGTTTACAATAAATCACTTTTTATGTACCAGTTTCGAAGCCAAAATGCCTTTATTTGTATTTATTCATTAAACAATGTGCCTATAAATACAAACAACTGGTATTAATAAGGGCTCAACAAATTGCGCATTACTTAAAGCACATTATTAGAGAAATTCTCCAACTGTAGCTTGAGTAATATACTTGAAAATCTGCAGGAATAATTGTACTGAGAATTTCAGAGCCGGTGACTAAAATTCCTGAAATTTCGGCTTTATTTGATGGTCTAACTCCTCCTAAATTCTTTCGTTTGGTAATATTTAGAGTTTTTTTTATAAATGTTTTAAATTACGACGCCATCAATTGACTTAAATTACGACTTTAGTAAACATTGAGATGATTCATTGGTTAATACGATTTGAATAGAGCAGATATTTATTAGACGAATCAAAATAATACGAGTAATAAGTTAAAGATTATGTGAAGGAATATAAATATTATTCTGAAAGTTTTTTCTTATTTCTCTCATCTTTTTGTAATTTTAGGAATTGATTTTAGATTTTATTAGACAGTTTATTGTTTTGAAAATAACATGTTGTAGCTTTATAGCCAGAATAAACTAAAATGATAGTGAAGGTATCTTCTTAAATTTAGATGATAATATAGAATTCTTTCATGTTAATTACTGTTTACCTACTAATTTTTACTAACTCGTTGAGATAGAACATTATGTTTAATTTATATTGTAAACAATTATTCATCTAGTTACATAATTTATGCACAATTCTTAATAATAACACCACGCGGGCCCAGTGCGAGTTGGTGGATTTTCGTTATAGATTTTCATCATAATTCAAAATATTTGTCTTAAACTTTTATGAATTCAACCATTACGTATAAATATACATAATGGTTGAATTCATGGTTGAGTTTTTGAGCAAACATAAATATGTTTGCTCAAAAAGAATGCATGGTCGTTGATTTTGTTGAATAAAATCTACGTTCATAACGGTACGGCTTTCAAATGGGTTGAGCATTTCAGCAAAGATTGAAGTACAATAATGTCGGGTAGGCACGATGTGCAATAAAAATTGTGGAAGCGAAATTACTTTTTTAAGAGTCTTGTGTGTGTGAAAATAGACATAGGTTTATCCAAGTTTAGGCGATAGTGGCGTAAATTATAAGACAACAAATTTTTATGAAAAATAAATATTCCGTTTTTTTCATGAACTGTGGCTTTATACAACGTGTAACGTTAAATCAAAACGTTATCGTTTTCGTGAAACGTTTTTTTTTTTTTTCAAAAATGATGTATTTTGCCATACTATCCGCCAATTGAGCCAAAGAAAATTAAGTCTTATTTTAAGGCAATAAGACTCAATTTTGAATGCACAAAGCAATGCTAGGATCAGCACGATTTTTTAATATAAATAGCTTTCAAAAAAAATTGTTTTGTTCACTGTATGATGCTTTTAACTCAATGCTCTAATTGGGGTGTATGAGGTTTTGCGCAATTAACGTTACACGTTGTACTTACATACATTTTTAATTTTCACCAGCCTATGTTAGCCGCAATAACGCAGCTCGCTAACATTGATAGCAGGTGAGCCGTTTAGAAGTTAAGTGGAATAAAAAAACTCACAAACATACATGAACCCTTAAAATATAACACTCCTTTTTTTTGGGCCGTCGTATAAAAAGAAGCATATCTCTAAAGCAAGACTTTCCTTATATAAAGCAGTTCAGCGGGATAATTGCGTAACACCTTTACAATGGCAATGCCATTCATATTGATAGTTCTAAAAAATATATATTGCGATATTCATGTTGCCTATTTTATTTCTGGTTAATGACCTTATAGCAATGATTTTTACAGAATGATAAATATTAACCACTTACTTGTGTGTTCCTATTTGATGATAAGTACGTTATTGTTATAAGCACTAGAACCCTCAAAAAATGCCGATTTAAACCGCTGTCAACAGAGGCCTTGTGTACCTATAAATTTGACAACTATTAGTGAATAAAGAAAAAAATTGGAACACAGTATCTATCCTTCTTATTCACTTTATGAAATATGTTTTAAATTGGTCCAATATTGGAGGAGAAACGTCGAATTATGAGTTTTTACTTAGGATTTTTCAAAAGTCTCTCCGACCGCATTTCCTCTTAAATCGCAAATCGAGAACATATTCGTAAGTTATTTCTTATGACAAAGTTTATTTCATATGTAGTAGTATGCATGTATCTATGTTTGTATTACTGCTTATTCTTTTTCGAGTTCCGTAATCCACTAAGGATTGCATCTGCCATGTTTTGTCTTTGCACCACCCTAAGGTTGACTGGTAGAAAATGTCTCAGAATTAATTCTGCCTTTGTACAGTATTTTTTAAAGTTTTAATACATAAAATAACTCAGTCTGTAATGATAAATAAATGATTAATTTTCTGTAAGTAGGTTTGTAAAAACACTTTTTACACGTCAATATTATTTTTTTTAAACTAGATGAGGTCGGCGTTTCCTATATCTGACTATTCTGAGAAGAAAGGCCGAAACAAACTCAGAGGCCACAGTCTCTTTTAAAGTCCAGACAAAATCTTGGTCAGATCATGTGAAGACCATATAGACCAGGTAGATAACGTTGTTTCTAATAAAAAAATTGTAACAACAATATGTTAATCAATGTATACTTTAGTTAGCTTACTTATAGCGCTATCGGACGCCATTGCCATCTCCACATTAGTGTGGTCCATTCAGCATCTACTAGTGGTGTTCTTACTTAGGTAATAAACATTTGTACAGAGGCCAGCACATCAAGCTACCGCAATCTGTCAAATTTCTTTGATAGATTTTCAACTTTACAGTAAAGGAATAAGGTTCATATTCAATTGGGAAAATTTGACAGATTGGGGTAGCTTGATGTGCTAGCGTCTGTACATACTACAGTAAAATACTGTTGTATTACTCACACTCTCATTGCGCATTTTTCTATTCATTCTGGTACTTCTTATTATGACAAAGAAACGAATCACAAAAATAACTCCACTCCGCAATAACTCCACATGACTCGGCCAAGCACACATTTATATGCAATTACTGCCCCAAGTTTTCTATTTTTACATCAAATACCTATATTATAAGAATAGTAGATTATTAACCAAGGGGATAAAGCAGTGTCTTCTGTCGCGGATGACGATTTAAATCGCGAGCGTAACGAAGGACTCGAGGTTTACTCCTGAGCGTAGCGATGGTGTTAAAAACTTAAATCACGAGCGAGGGATTTAAGACGAGTCCTGAGTGTAGCGAGCGATTTAAGTTCACCCAAGACTAAGACAGCTTTATCACCGAGGAAAATACTCTACTTTTCGTACCATTTGCGAAAAAATTAACACAATAATAATATGAGATAATAATTTATTAAAAATAATGAAAATTAAAAATAAATTAAAATAAACTTAACGTTTAAGTATTTGAAGAAAACAAAAACGCGGCAAATTCCTAGACTAATATTTTTTTTGTCGGAAAAGCAAACGCATCAAGCTCATATGGCCTCGTCGGTTTTCGTAATTTTATTTAATAATCATAACTGCATAATAAATGCGTATTCCTTTTTCAAAAAGATGTATAATGCTATAAATACAAACTCAATGGTGTAAGCACAGATGTAGTTCAGTATAAATTTCGCTAAGTATTCCATCACATCCTCCCCCTAGAGGATGAATGAAATTCAGTACAATTTTCTTTCCCTGTTTTTAACAGATTAAAGATGCTCGCTTTTTGTGGCATAAAATGTCACTTTTTTGAGCAAGTGGTACGAAAATATCTTTTTAATACAGTTGCTCAAAAAGTGGCGTATTGCAGGGACGTATAGCGTTCGGGATGTGGGCTATTACATATTCGTGCTTTTTTTTTACCTTTCCCGAACTCGTGCGTTCTCTTTCCCAACTGTCAAAATCATGTCTATGAAAAACCAACCATGAAGTTTTTACTAAAAAAATTCATAGAAGTTTTTATGATTCATGCAAATACGTATATTTCTAAAAAGAAGCTACTAATATGTTTCAATATCAGATTTAATGATTTGATTGAATAAGTTAGGTTAGGTTTCATTTCATTTCATCTCATTAAATTTCATTTTCATTTCATATCAATAAAAAAATTCTACTGAAGACTTGGCTGTATGGGCATAGTTCCCTTTGCCTACCAGAATGGGTGAAGAAAAAAAAATCTCTGCATAAATTCTACGGTTGGCGCCATTTTTCAGAAATTTTCTTTGCGAGTTTTAGTTGTTTGTTGCACAAAATGAGTAATTTCGACCCTAGTTTTTTTGAATTAACACCACCTTATTTTATTAAATTGCTTCATTTTTTCGCAACTGTATTAAAAATAGTCGTTCAGTACACGTGCGAAACCGTCATTGCAACTTGTTCCGACTGTCAACCCTCGCCTTCGGCTGCACCTCGGCTCGGGTAGACATTTGTCGGAACTCTTTGCAATGACAACCTTTCCGCACTTGTAATGAAATATACTATTATAACACATTTGCTCGTAAAGGGTCTCTTATTTCACCAATTTCAATATCGTAATGTATGTCATTACGTACTTGTGCGTTATTATAATGTAAAACGCACGATTTTCTTTTTGATAAGGTAAAACGGACGGTTTATCAAGATGCTCCGTCTAAATTGAACGGTACTGTTTAAAATCTTAGTAAAGAGTTTTATGTCAGAATTGTGGTCAACATTTTAGGAATAAAATTAACTTTGGGAGATAAAAAATAAACATTAAATTCTTTAATTTAATTAATTTTGACAATAAATTACAACTATTTATCTGTAACAAGACATAAAAAATATGAATTTACTTTATTAGTAATACTGGCTGTTTTTGTGCCTTTGCCTTAATAATCAATTTTACAAATTGTTAAAAATTTTTTGCTTTAACAAGTGAAAAAGTCCCAGTTTTATTTATTTCCTCGCAAATATGTTATAAAACGTCGTATGACTTACGTGCGCTTTGATAATTACAGCCTCTGCTTACTTGTCTCTTTAGCAATATCGCCTCGGCTGTAATTTTCAACTTACCGCACTTATATCATAATGTACTATTACAATCTAAAATATCATGATTTCAAATTACAAAGCGAGTAATTAACTAGATCCTTTGATTATGTACTTAACTAACTTAAGAATGTTTATTTCAGTCACGCGAGTGTTTTATTATTTCTCTCCCAAAACATTCCTTTTGCTGTCTTGTTTCTACCTCAAACGAAGATTTTCAGTGATCTTTCGCCTAACCAAATCGTGCGATATTATTTCGCAGATCTTTTTAATCATTCTTAATTTTCTTGTCGGTACGAGATAAATGTAGGTAGGTACATACTATATAACCATTCTATACTAAAAATATAAGCAGATTATAGCTATAGATAGCAAACTGCTTACCAAGGGGTTTCGTGTCGCAATAATTGAGTTGTGGAGGTCAGATAGGCAGTCGCTCCAAGTTAAATACTGTATTCAGCTGCATACGGTTAGATTGGAAGCCGGCCTCAACTATAGGCTAGGCAGATTGACCGACTAGTCCGTACTAAGTAATATTATAACCGCGAAAGTCTGTCTGTCTGTTTCGATTTCGATGATTATCGTGCACAGATAGACCATGACTTAAGGAAGCAAAAAGGATAATTGTTATCCCGGTATTATGTTTCCGTGGGATAATTTCCGACGTTCACGCACCGGTTAGCAAATTATAGCTTTAATGGGACTGAATCACAGATATAGATAGACCTAGATAACGCAAGTATCGCGATCTGTATGAAAACTAAGCGCATTTTATTGACTACCTACTATGACGTCACAAGCGCTCTTTCTCACTCACGCTCACCCAGGCAGCAGTACGCCAGGACTGAGCGCGAAAGTAGCAGCTTATGATTTTTGAACGTAAGTTGGTGTGATTTTTGGCATGCGAAGTAGTTGCTCTTGCGTTATCTAGGTGTATCTATTATCTGTGGACTGAATGCTCAGGTTTTGCCAGCCATAAATATCGGCACTCGTGCACTGAATTCGGCACAAGCACGGGAATAAATCATAATACGTGAATACGCTTGAGATTATTCAAGACTCGATTCAGAAAAGTAAACAAACATTATGTCATATATTTAGACAGTAACCGCGAAATTCAACGAATGACACACAATGATATAGGTCCTCATGACGGAGAAGCTATTAAGTAGGTATTATGTGCTAATACGGAAACGAATCTATTAAAATATTGATGTATTTGAAACTTCAAATATAATGGTTTTATGGTAAATAGATCTTGTCATGATCTGCGTAAATATTGACTCACACTAACCTACACGATTTATCGTTCAGCAAACCTGAAAAAGGTACTCATCAAATTGGTAAATTTGTCTTTGCTCTGATTTGATCGTGTATTCTTAATTAAAGTTGCCCAGAATCTTTCTGTATCCTACAATTCTCGAGTCTAGGAACCTGAAAAAATATTTGACCAAAAACTGCCTTTTAAAACTATCTGCGCCCCGTGGTTTCACCTGCATAAGTCTCAATTCCGTGGGAATTCCCGGATAAAAAGTATCTTATGTCCTAATCCAGGGCATTTTATACCCGTGTGCCAAATTTAACTTAAATTCGTACAGTCTTTTTAGCGTGAAAGCGTAATAAACAAAAATAAAAATCAGATTATCAGAGAAAAAAGAATTACCTTAAATGTGTACTAGGTATAAGTAAAAGTTCTTTATAAACATTTTAAGTCCAGTCAAAATTTTAAAAGCGCACGTTTCAGTCGTTTGTCACATTTCGTTTGCTCTCCAAGGAGTTATTTGTTGATAGAGCTTTGAAACGCGCACTGATTTTAAAATATGGTAGGTAGCTACCATATTTTATAGTTTCAAAATTCAGTCTTTTAAAAATTTTAAATAAATAAGTGATTTTTGAAAATATTTATTTACCCACTGATAAACAAGGTTTCCATAGATAAGCATAATATTTTCTTTGTCAAACCAAGGCGGATCAGGGACCAGAAGGTGAATCTCGTATTTAAATCGTTCAAAATCTAGTCGCAGTCTCATCTCGGCGACAAACAAAATGTCAAAAATGTAGGGAAATTAGAGGTATTTGTGACAGAACGTTCTTAAGAGCCTATACTACCTCAGCTAAAATTCACTCTTTATCTCGCTCGAACGATACTGCTCGCGGACTGAGTGAGAGCGAGACAGACTGCGGTGCTAGGCGGCAGGCAGCGCCAATAGTTTAGGTATTTGCTTTTTACGGTGAAAATAATGGTGATTAAAAAAAATTAATAACATAAGACCTGCTTTATAGTTAGTTCGGTTAGTATACAAAGTTTCATGATCTAATTTGAAGTATATTTTGAATACCAGCGGTTTATTGTTCGGTTTGGAGGTAACTTTGGAATTTTTTGCTATCGAAAAAATTTTATGGAATCGTGTTTTCGTCTAACATAAGACCTAACATTAATCCTCAACTTTACCATATATTTGTTTCAAAATTAATGTTGCAGTATTTTCGGAGTATCATGCTAAGCCGTTTGAGGTAGTATAGGCCCTTAAAATTACGAGAATCGCCTCTCTGGTGTTGGTTAAAGTCGAGGCTGAAACAATTAAAATAGCTAAATAGTATACGCACATTTTTTAACAGACTTCAAAAAAGGAAGAGGTTCTCAATTCGGATGTTCATATTTTTTTTAATGTATGTTCGAGCATAACTCCGTCATAAATATAGACAGATTTGTAAAATTATTAAATTTTTTAATGGATATCCCCAGGTGACCTCAGGGGTGGTCCCATATAAATTTGATTAATTTTGCTTGGGCAGTTTTTGAGTTAACTTCAATAATTAATATGATTTTTTCCACTTAGTTTTAATTTATGTTTTAATAACTTCTTGTCACTGATATTTACATAGCAAGTAGTGTTAAATGAATTTGTGTAAGGTAGGTACAACTAAAAAGTGAATAACAAAACCTTTTTTACACAAACGACTTCCAAAAAAAGCAGTACAAAGGGAAAAACAATTTAAATTTCAGAAGTCGGTGTGAAAAAACGAAATTGTGGAACCAACGACACCTACTTCCAAAAGTAAAGTTATTTTTCACTGTGTAGTGTTTTTTTTCATGATTTTTTTCTTTATAACTCAATCAATTCAGCTTGTCGCAGTCCACTGCTGGACATAAGCCTCTCCCAGGCTTCGCCTCAACATTCTATCAGTCAGCCACCTCCATAAGGTCGTCGGTTCATCTAGCTTGGAGGCGTCCCACGCTACGCTTACTATTACGCGGTCTCCACTCTTTAAGTAATGAAGGTAACTCCTTCTCTATAAGTAATGAAGATTAATACTGGGTCAAGATACTCTTCAGTGATCCAAATAAATCATGACGCATTCCACGGCATAAATCTCTATCTGCAATCTATTCCTAGCCATACTAACTTAACCATTTCACAAAAGCAATTGAGAAACTTGTCCTATTTTCACATGACAACTCACCTTATTTGCTGTACTATTTAACTTCCACCTTTCGCTTAAAACCGCTCTTAATGTGACGTGAGACAATCCCGCCCCGTCAGCAGTGCGTGGGCCGTGAGTAATTTGTTAAATAAACTATCTCAACTATTCACAGGGTTTGTTTTGACTCGTTTTAAACATTAAGTTCTTATGTGAACCTAATACATGTAATTTATATTAGTTTTGGTCGAGGTCTTTAAATTTTTGTGAGTTTAAGGGCTGATGTTTCAACCATCTGATAACTTTATTCGAGGATTTTTTTTTAATTTTGACAGTTATACCATACAAAAACTGTCAATTTTATTCATCGTCATTTTTATTCATCGAATGAAAGTTATCTGGCGATGGAAAAATCAGCAGTTATTGAGTTTTCATTGAATGACAAGGCTGGGGATAAAAAAATCATTGAAAATGAATGGTTTTAGAATAAGTCTAAAGTCATGTATTCCATATGGAACAAATGTCCAGTCCAGAGAACGTGGGTCTCTTCAATATATCTTTATCTCAGGACTTAGTAGTCGCTTCATGTAAAATACTGGTATTCAGCTGCATCCGGTTAGCCTGCAAGCTGACCCCAACGCAGTTTGGAAAAGGCTAGGCAGATGATGATGATCTCAGGACTTAGTATTTCGCAAGTAAAAAAAAAATATGAACAGCAGGTTAGTTTTTTTTTTAACTTTATATTTATATTACAAAACTTCCTCAAAGATGTGAAATTCAGGAACAAATGTCTTCAAAAATGTATTTTGTTTGACCGTTGATAGCCATGCCACAGTATTTTACTTTAAATCGTACCTAATAAATATTTATTATATTGTCATCGTCATTATCTTCTCTTTGCCTTTATCACATTTATTTTGTTTATGGCTGGTGCTGTTTTCTTCATACATCTCTATTAAATAAAATCCAGTACCAACCCTCTTCCTAGCCATATCAGCTTCCACAAACCCATCCATCTTTTCCTCAATCTTCCTATATACTTATATTATCACCATATAGTCAGTAATTCCTAGAAAGATTATGTTCGCTTAACCTCAAGCCATTACCGACACAAATGGCTTAGATTACGAGGAGCGTTGATACCGCTCATAAAGAGCGTACGTAGAAACAAGATGATATAACACAAAATGACGTATGTATTATAACTTACATGAGACGTGTCATTATCTTTTCATTATGACCGTTTTATTGCCGCTGACTCGTGAAATGTAAAAATCCACAGACTGTAAACGATGACGTATTTAGGCGTGGTACAGATAGAATGTGGCGTAGATGTGGACGTGAACATATTTTATATCATGTCACCATTAGGTATTTGGATATCAACCACTTCATCTTGGTCGAGTCGATGGCAAGACAGATGTTTGAAATTTTGTGGACTTAAAACTCCGCCACTGCCACGGCATCTTCGGTGTCAGCATGCCGCTATGGCTGCATTTTTTGGGCCATAAGTGGGCCTCTGAAAGTTCTACATTGAACTTGAGGTGTTTCATAGACAGTTGAACAATGACAGGTTATAAATAAATTGTTATATTGCTCACTATTATCACCATATCTAAACATGGCAATCAATTCTCAAGTTAATATTACAGATCATGACCCACACTCCTAGTCAACTATCTCACAAATGCTGACTAAAATAAGATGCTTGTAAATTTTTTGTCAGGAAATATACAGATGTCTCTCCTTTTCCACAGATACCCTACCGACACTTCGCATATTTTATCCGAAGTGTAGGTCATCTAAAATCCGCCACGTGCGTGTCCATTGTCCACGTGTCATCCTTCTATGTGAACTAAGCCTTAGGGTTAATCCCTAAATAGAATATCACTTCTTCTTTATAATACGTTGAATCATCTGTAATCATGTGACTAAGATATTTAAACTTTCTAACTATGTTTTTCTGTTTTTGTGGGAAGTGGTTTTCTAAGTTATGTTTCTAAATTATAATGACAGTTTCTTAGTATTTCCAATTCTTATTTGAAACCGTGTTGAATGTAGAAAGTTAGTAATACAAAATTAAAACGTTTTTCATAGATTTTTTTTATTTATTGTCTGTATTCTTTGTAATCGTGAACGTTAAATCAGTTCTTATAATATCCGTAGCTCAGTCAAATAAATTATAAAAGCTTTTTGAGAGAAGACCCCATTTTCATTCATCACAGGAGATTATCTGAAATTGAGAATGTGTGAGCGCTAAAGGACCATAGATACCTGTCATACATACTTGTCTAAAAAAGAGACATGCTAATAAGAAAAAAAACGAGTGTGCTTATGACCACACGACTGAAGTGAAACTTCTTTCGCTCCATCTGTATGTATATTTCATTTACTAGCTATAAGAGAAAGAGAGAAAGAAAATGTGCGCGCGCACTGCTCTCTCTTGCTCCTACACTGTGATACAGACAATAAGCCTGCAGTGTGCTTAGATATACGGAACGTATTTGGCTATGAGAGGAAGAGAGAAAGAAAATGTGCGCGCGCACTGCTGTCTCTTGCTTATATCCCCCACTTAACTTCCGTTCGCCTTGCCCGATCACACTTTTCGTAACGCTAACGTCACGCGTTCGCCAGCTTACTCCCCAAGTCAAGCGTGCGTAAAGAAGTTTCACTTCAAAAATATTCATGCTAGTATCCGTCAGTAGAAGCTAAAAATTATGTAAACACACATTCAGAAGTTCGCAACCTTTGGATCAAATAAAAATAAAAATTTTTGTAATGATTTTTATTAAAGGATATAATTATGTTGACACACACTTCTAATTACTGTCGTCAGACGATTCCGAGTATTCTGCAGCGTTGAGAGGGTCAGCGAGAACTTACTTCAAAATGGCTGCCCACATGTTTACGTTCCATGAGTTAGACGCGTTCCAGTACCACAAAACATTAGACGACGGTGCTTTATACCTATCGCTAAAATATAACCCGACCAAGTGAAATTGCTCGTTAATTTGTATTAGTCGTATATTACTTTGAGTTGATTGAATTTGGGATCATTTGTTGTTGATTGAATTGTCGCTACGTAACTTAGTAGGTTCTTTGTTTACAAAATGTATAGCTTCTCGTGACGGATGGTATAGCTTTTAGATAAGATTTGCAACCTATTTTGAAGTAACTTGCAAAAGCAGTTTCAACGAACTCGGTAGTAATACGTTCGTATTTTGAATAAGCCATTTTTGCATTTTGGATTTTCAGTCTTTCATTTGAAGTCCAAAATCTAGTTTCTGTCTATCTTTTAGAGCCTGTTACACCCCAAAGCTAACCAAAAAGTTCCCTTATTTGTTGCGCTCGGGAATAATATTTTAATCAACATTATAACCTGACACTGACTTGAAAATTGCAAAAAAAACGTAAGAAAATTTGAATTTCGCGGGCTATTTGTCGCATCCCCGTAAGGCAAAGAGAAAGCATCAATCAGTCAGTCATTAAAACGTCCTGGTAGCCGGCTACTAGAACGTTTTATCAGATAAAGTACAAACAGAGGTTACTACAACTTAAACAAACAAAGGCAACTATTAAGTATGGTGCCGAATATGTTGCGGAAAAGCTTCGAACGAACAGTTAGTTTTAATTGCACGGTACGGTAACGTACTAACTTATTTCGGAACTGATTCTGCTTTGTTTGTTCTCAAACAAAGCGGAATCAGTTCCGAAATAAGCTTTAAGCGATTCTTCGCTTAGGTAACTGGCACTTCGTGCTTCCATGTTTCAATTCGAATTTAGAACGGCGTGCAGACTTTTTTCATTCAACGTTATTAAGTTTTTGGTCTGGCAAATCTGGGTGTGTAATATACGGCATAACAACAGATAAGCAGTATAATATTACTTGAAATAACGTGTCCATTCACAATTATTTTACCTATGAGAGCAGCAACCCTATAGCAACCTTATTGTAATAAGAATAAAGATCACAATGATTTTGACAGACTTGTCAGTGGTAGTAACCTTATTAAAATGAGAATCACTGTGATTTGTACAGTGATGCAAAATGAGAGGTAAATTATCTGTGAACAGACTGTACAAGTAATTTCCTCAGTTACAACTATACTAGGATCTTTTGGCATCTGAATAACATTGACAGGGGGGATTTTAAGTACTTGCGAAATTATCCCAACAACTTTACTAACAAAACAAGATGGCAGACATAGTTCCGGTTTTAGCCCACGCCGCAAAAGAACCTGCAGTGCTATTCTGTAAAAATCTCACCGTGAAAACTAAGGTGAAGTGAGCTATCATTCCACCTGATGTTAAGGATTGCCTACATTGATAGTTCATTTCACGCTCACTTCACCTATGTTATCACGGTGAGATTTTTACAGAATCGATAGGCAGGTAGCATTACGGATAATGTCATTCATCTGTTATGTCAGTAGCCACAACTTACAAGCGAACATCGATCGTGAGTACGATCCCTTTACGAGTAACGTTTCTATCTATCATCGGGCTGGATTATTTCGGTCGGTCCTTCAGATTGATCTTGAATAATGATTGACAGATGCCACTGACAGATGTTAATGGCCAGTGATACGGAGCAGCGCCTATAGGCTTACAGAACAGGTCATTTTTTATGTGGGGCTTAGGTACTTTTATTTTTAACTAATGTCACGAGGATTTATTAGTTACTGGCTTTTTCCCGCGGCTTCGCCTACGTGGTGGTCGGAAATTGTCTCACGGAAACGTATTACCAGGATAAAAAAGTATCTCTATGTGTTAATCGGGTTATATTAAACTATCTGTGTGCCAAATTTCAATCAAATCCTATTAAATGCATAATACTTATGATTGAGATACTACCGTGAATTCATGCAAGCTTAATACTTTTTGTTATAATAGTGCTCAGAAAGTCGGGTCACATTTCAATCATGATTCGAAAGACACGTAGCGCCATCTAGCGTCCTAAAGCAATAATGACCGTCGAAAGTTATTATTGTTTTCCTCGGGAACAGTATTTTTTTCTGGATGAAAGGTATCCTATGTCTTATTCTATACCCTGACAACGTACCTACATGCAAAATTTCATGATGATCGGTTCAGTGGATTAGACGCGAAAAGGTAACAAAGTAACTTACTATCGAATTTATAATATTACTAGCTGCGCCCCGCGGTTTCACCCGCGTGAGTTTCGATCCCGTGGGAATATCGGGATAAAAAGTAGCCTATGTGTTATTCTGATGTATAAGCTATATTACTGTACAGTATCATCAAAATCCGTTCAGTAGTTTTTGCGTGAAAGAGTAACAAACATCCATCCATCCATCCTCACAAACTTTCGAATTTATAATATTATAGTAGGATAGTAGGATTAGAAGGATAGGACAGTTCGGACTAGAACCTAGACTAACGTTGAAAACATTAAATTGTACACGACGTGTAACGTTAAATGCGCAAAACCTCATACAACCCAATTAGAGCATTGAGTTAAAAGCATAATACAATGACCAGAACTATTTTTTTTAAAGCTAACTATTATTATAAAGAAAATTGTGTTGATCACAGCATTACTTTCTGCATTCAAAATTGAGTCTTATTACCTTAAAATAAGACTTAATTTTCTTTGGCTCAATCGGCGGATAGTATGGCAAAATATATAGTTTTTGAAAAAAAAAACCTTAATAAAAGTTACTGAAATCTATTCAGTAGTCAAATTATGAACAAACTATTTTCAGGTTTTGCGCATTTAACGTTACACGTTGTATAAAGTTATGTAATCAGCCGTTATTATGCGGAAATCCATGACAATGTTATATGTATTAATATTTACAGTGCAGCCGACGAGAGATTGCGTTCTTAACACCTGCCAGTTTCACACAAACGAATACGTGTTTTGCGAATTTAATGTATATTAGTTACTAGGTATCAGGAACGCAATCCATTGACGGCCGTACTGTAGTATTAATTCCGCAAATAACTAGATCCTTGCTTGGATGCAAAATGTAGCACCGCTCGCCTGAATTCTATTTCAGCATAGATCTCTAGCGTCAACATATATCATGTGATTCGCGATCATTAATTCCACGAAAATAAATACTAGGTAACCTTTTTGCAAACGGAAATAAAATTCCACTGAGAACAAGTGTCCAATTCAGTTAATTCTCCCACGCAAATTCTATTCAAAAATAGCGCCTTTGACATAGTAAATCATGAAAACAGAAAACCATTAAGTTACTTGTTTTAGCACGAGTTGAGTTCCAAGAAAACATTTCTTTTAGTTGTATTTATTTAACAAGGTTTACTGAGATACAGCTTAAAATACATTTCCATTTTACTCACATTAAGCTTTGCTGTCATCCTGTGTTTTTACCGACGAACAACAACATAACCAACAATTCAGCACCTAAGAATCCGTACATCTATACATCCTTGCTCTGACGTCATTCTTCATACAACTATTTAAGATGAGTACTCAAAAAGAACAATACCATAGACTCCCAATTTCCCTGGGATTTAATCTTTTGTTTCGTGACTGGACTCCCGTACTTCTATGTGGAATGACAAAGAATTTAAAGTCCAGAACTGGCTTACAAAAAAAGGACCTATTGTTGAAATTTTGTTTTGGTGATTCCATATCGAATGCATAAAAGATGCTTACTTCCAACTTTCGTCCTTTGGGAAATCTTTCAAAGGGCGAACTCTTTCCTTATTATGAGTAAATATTTAAATAGTCATGTAAGACAATTGAATATCCTTTTTTGGTCTGCACCACTGGCGCCACATTCTAACCTGTTCAGCCGTCCCTGCTCACCATCTGCCTTATCTGTCTAGACTTTTCCCAACTATATTGGGGTCGGCTTCCAGTCTAACAGGATGCAGCTTAATACCAGTATTTTACATGAAACGATTGCCTACCTGACCTCCACAGTCCAGTTACTGGGTAATACGATACCCCTTGGTAAGACTGGTTGTCAGACTTTCGGACTTCTGACGACTCGTAACGGCTGCCAAAGATCTACGATTGACAGTCGGGACCAACGGCTTAATACGATGTCTGAGACACAGAGAGGTCTTGACATGTTGTATGTTCCTAGAATATCCTTTTTGTCTACACAATTTAACCTGTTCGGCCGTCACTGGTCATTGCGACAATATCAGACCAACACATTACCATAATCATTGCGACAATATCAGACCAACACATTACCATAATTACTGCGACAATATCAGACCAACACATTACCATAATCATTGCGACAATATCAGACCAACACATTACCATAATTACTGCGACAATATCAGACCAACACATTACCATAATCATTGCGACAATATCAGACCAACACATTACCATAATCATTGCGACAATATCAGACCAACACATTACCATAATCATTGCGACAATATCAGACCAACACATTACCATAATCATTGCGACAATATCAGACGAACACATTACCATAATCGAGTAATATTTTAATGAGGTCTATGGTAGCATTTTCTCATCTCCCATTAATACTCTATAAGTATCGATGGTATACTTTTCTAAACGTATTAACAGGAATTAGCCGCGCACTCAGCCGGGCCTAATCCTCTTAACAAAGCTGCTTTAAGCTATTAACAATGTAAGCCAGGCTCCATCATCTCTGTTCGCGGCTTGTTTTCTTTCTTTATTTTTCCTATTCGAAACTGAACCACTTTGCTTAATCCATCTACCAGGCAACATTTAATTAAATTATTCCTCTACCATTACCAGGAGATGTGAAAAATTATTTATTTATTTATTTTACCATTTATGCACACATAAACAGACAAGAAAAAAACAGGACAGAAAAATAGGTACAAAGGTGATGCTTATTTCATAAGACATACATACTTCTAAAATAAATATCACTACAATCTTAATAATTATATTAAATACATACATACACAACTATGATGAAGTGTAAAGATAGTGTTCTTTTACTCTTCTTTTAAAAACTGCAACAGTTTGGCAGTCCCTAATTTCGGGCGGCAGTGAATTCCACAACCGCACCGCGTGCACAGTGAAGGAGTAGGAGGAGGTAGAAGTTGGTGGATTACTTAGATCTTTATCTTAAAACTCGTTAAAAGCCAAGAAACAGGTAGGTACTACGTTGACATTATAATTAAAAGAGAAGAAATAACAAAAACAACAATAGAAAAAAAATATGGGGCGTTTTTTAAATTATAATGAAAGGTGCAAAATTAAAATTTTAATGAGCGGCGTTGAGTTACAGTGATAATTGAAATGTGATACAATGCCGCTTGCCCGGCCATTATTTGTACTTATTTTTTGTTTACATAATTTCTACGTAATTAACTTGTGATTCCAATAAAATAACACCATACTTAAATTATTGTGTTTATTTAGGTCACGGCGTATTTAAAAAAAGGAATGAAGATAGTATTATTCTTGAGTTGCACTTTTAACACTTATATCAAACGATAAGGTGCGACATTCCCGCACTATTGGAACCTAGTGCATTGCATAAAGTGCACCCTTGCACTCTTATACACACACATAAAATGTAAGGCATTAAATTTTTACAGGCTGGAGACGGAACTATCTAAGATAGTACTAGTCGGTATAAACTTTTATGTCTTTAGTTTAATGGAGGAAGAAATTATGGAACCAGGAGATGTAGTGGTAAAAGGTATTTTAAGGCCAACTTGCTTGGGGAATACCTTACTTACACAGTTGATTTATGATGCGAGAAAAAGGAGATACATAGATTAAATCCTCGTTAATTGGTAGCTCACCTACTCATACTCTCTCTCTCTCTTTGGTGAGGCAAAGGACAGGCCGCTGTTCTTCCGATGTCGTAAAAGACGAATAAGGGATACACATTAAGATGATAGGTTGCAGCACCCTTCACGCTCAAACGGCTGGACCAATTTTGATAAAATTTTGTATGGAGGTAGCTGACACCCTGGATTAACACATAGGCTACTTTTTATCCCGACATTCTCACGGTATCGACATTTATGCGGGTGAAACCGCGGGGCGCAGCTAGTTATCTTCATAATTAGCTTTAGCAGTCCGTTGCTGGACAAAAGATTATCTAATAATCCTGCACTCACATCCAGTTACCATCTTGGTCAATTTATAAAGAGTGTTGCTCATAATGTGTGCGTATTCTATTGTTTTTCTTTGGTTCAACTAGGTATAGGTAAACAGTGACGTCACCAAATGAAGCCAATTCAAACTAAGTAGTTTTCCTTCTATCTCATGAAGAAAATTCTCATAAGTGTGTCGGACTCCTGCCAACTAAAACCTCCAGGTGCTCGTCCAGCTACTATAGAAGTATACCGTACGCAAAATACGCGCATTAATGTGGAGTTGCGGACACCAGTCCGTATTACCTACCTACTAGAGAAGTGAACAAGGTGAACAAGGTGTAAAGTTCATCATCCTCTATAGAAAAGGGACGAGTCTCCAACCGGACGGGCGTCGTGTCTGATGAGCTATTGCCTAACGATTGATGTCGGGACGTACTTTATGTGCTGGCCCGACATTGAACTTTGCTTGCGCGATGCCCGCTACACGATTTTTTTGAATACCACTACCAAATTATTGCACATGCTCCAACAACTCCTCCTAAAATGTTAAGTGCAACGAAGGCTTTACAAACAATCGCCCTCAAACATAGGCTATTGACGTAATACAATTCAGTAGCTCATTTATAATATTTACGTCCATCAAACTCTTATCAGTCACCGTCGGTTTTAGGTGAACGAGGGTTTCGTGGTAAACTTTTATTTTTATCTTATCGCCCAAAAGGTTTTTGTGTCAGTTTTTGAAGTATTTGGCCTGTGAGTGGCCGCCTACATTACCAGCTGTTATTTGATTATCGTCATGGTTATTTTTTTATTGAACAAACAGTTTGATAAAGATTTCAAAAGTATTTTGTATTAAACACCATACACCATTTTTAGGTTTTTCAGCACTGTCAACATGTCTGAATGTCATAAGGTTGTATATTTTAAACTACAACATGTATCATAGAGATGTGTGATCATATTTATGGGTGAGGTTAAGACCATAAAACTGAACAACTTTCTCCATGGGATATCATGGTACCATGGAAATAATGAGCACACCTTTTTGATACATGCTGTTTAATAGCTACTCATTTGAAATTGTAAAAAAGAAATTTATCTATTAAGATTTTGATATTATGTACGAAACACCGCCTTCCGCCTTTGTACCTTTTGGTGCGAAAAGTTTAAATAAATAAATAAATAAACACTTAATGCGCGAATCCAAGTAACGCTTGCCTGGGTTTTTGTGTTAAAAGCTGGTGTAGTAATTAATCAATCTATCTACATAATTTCCACCAGCCCAGCTGAGTTGATCAATCAATCACATTTGTCATACACCCAACCATCACTCTCGAGAATTACAATCCACTTTAGTTCCTCCAACTCTCAAAAATCAGACTGTTTTCATATCTGTTTTCCTGCCTGGTGACGGGGACCATCACGGGACACTGCTCGCTAAATAAACACTTCCACACCATAGGAATAACGGACAGTCCCCTGTGCAGAGCATGCATGGAGGCTGATGAAACTGTTGCGCATGTGCTCTTTGAGTGCACAGGCGTCACCCAGATTAGATTAGAAACCCTCGGGACACCCAGATCGTACACAGATGTTCTCAACAAACCAGGAGACCTAATTAGCTTCTGGAGGGAGGTGGGCTGGTTGGAATAACCACCGACGGCCGCCATGGCCCACGCACAATGGTCCAACTGAAGGACTAAGTGCGGAAACCAAACCCATAACATAGATAGAACATATCGATGCCTTAGTTCACAACTGCACTAACTACGAAATTTACATTTTTGAGTAGAGAGCTTTAAAGTTTTTTAAAGTTTAGACGAGAACAGTAGAAAATCCAAGTAAAATAACAAAAAAATATGCATCTATTCATAAGACTGGTCCTTTTACTCCCATCTATCTTGATAGGTTTTCCAAAAATAAAGATCATTAGTACAATACCACATTCATGGAACATTAAACGAACTCATTCAATACACTACACACACTGTGACCCACGTTTTTGGTAGAAAGAGACGGAATAAAGATATTTGGAAGCGCGGAAACGAAAGAGCATGAAATTTAGTGTATTTGGCATTAAAAAAGTAAAAATTGAAAATTTTGTAGTTAGTGCAATTGTGAACTAAGGCATCGATATCTGTTTTCAATATTCTACTACAAGAAATTCCCGCTTCCGTCTTCAGCTGTCATTTATTTCCAGCACGATCATCATTCTCCTCTCCTTATTCCAATTTATATGGTGTCGGCGCAACATGTATTTTTCTTTCATACTTCTCTATTAGTCATTATCTCAGTAGTCACCATCTTTCTAACCATATCATCATTCACACAGTCCATCCATCGTTTCTTTGGTCTTTCCCTACCCTTATAGCCATCGATATGCATACTCAAAACTTTCCTTACGACATTTTTCTCATTCCTCCGTATCACATGCCCATACCATGACAACCGACTTTCCACACAACTTTTCAGTCACCGGTGACACTTTTAGACTTCCTCTTATGCACTCATTTCTTATTCTATCCGTTCGTGTATCATCACACATCCCCTCTTAACATTCTCATCTCAGCTGCATGCAATATTTTCAGCACGATAAGTAACCAAAATATATTTAACCAATTAAAGGCAGGGTAGAATCGTCTTAAAATCCATCACTTTCTATCAGCACCAACAGATTCTTGCGGGCCCCAGCTCAAGTGAAAAGGGTCTCACCATGATTTATATTAACCATAAATCTTAGCAAAAGGCATTTATCATTTTGTATATCATTTCCCGTGTTATTTACTTGTTATTGTTTCACTGATGAGCTTATTTCCACGCGTTGTTTGTCTAACCTGAGAACTGTGAGTGGTTGAGTCATGTGGAGGTAAATTCAAACGATGTTCTTACTCAAATAGCGCTTGAATTTACCTCGATAGCACTCTAGCGCTGTTTGAAACAAGAGATCTGAAATGAAATCAGAATTAGGATGGTTGCAGGTGAAGAGCTCGTTAAATATTTTATAACAGCAGTGAGTTTGCTTTGATAATGATTTAATGGGCGATCTTCTTACGTTGTCATCACAAGGTTCATATCTAATTCTTGTTATAGCACCCAAATTCATTTTGAAAAATATTTATGACAAGCAAATAAATAAGAAATATGTAATTGTGTAAACATTTTAAAGGTTTGAGCGATCTAAAATACTTAGCAGTCTTGTAATTATTCATGGCTAGATGAATAATTACTAGTGATTATTTTCAAAGAAACAATCAAAATGCTTCTAGAATATTTGTCTAATTTCACCCTATTTAATTAAAGACTTGAATCATTCTTCGACGTGTAGCCCGATCTTATTTGTAGGAAAACCGAAAATTTAGCCATTTCAGATGAAATTTTCTGAATGTGCATTTTTGGGGTTACGCGAGCATAAAATATGGTTGTTTACGGCGTCAAGTAGGGATACGCTCAACTGATTTATTTAGAGCTGATTTTTCAATAGTCATATAACTTTTATCTGAAGAATAAATATGAGAGTTTGACATATTTTCTATATGAAATCTGTCAAACTGCAGAAATAATTCCTAAATGACATAAAATTAGACGGGGATTTGGTAGAGGTTTTCTTTTTTACGTACCTTTGCTTGCCTTTTTTGATATACCTAAGGGAGAAAACATTGAGATAAGAAAAACAGGATCATCTTCGATTAGTAGAAACCTATTGCGATCGCCAATTTACGTTCCATGATTAGTGATTATGGCAAGTTATGAAAGAGATGGGAGTGAATGCTGTCGTAACGATTGACAGGGGAGAATGTAAGAAGAGAACGTGTTACTCCGCCGCCAAGTATCATGGGACAAGGGCAGAAAGATAGTGGTTATGGTGAAGATTGTGGCAATAACTTATTGGCCCCGATTCTGTTGTTCACAAACTAAACTAAATTTAAGTTCAGTGCAACTTTTTCTTTCTATATCATTATGAAAACGACAGAAAATAAATATTCGTTTAGTCCTGTCAAATTAGTCAGCGTCTGACGTAAATTGATGTATTTTTAGATTTTTAGTAGCCAATTTTTTAATCACGTCTAAACTTGTCTATGGATTTTCTAATTTGACAGGACTAAACGAGTTCTTATCTTCTGTCCTTTTCTTAGTGAAATAGAAAGAAAAAGATCCACTGAACTTAAATTTAGTTTAGTTTGTGAACATCAGAATCGGGGCCATTAGCTTGTTGCCTGGTTGAAAAAGTTAAACAAAATCCTTTGGTGAATGTGTTCGTCCTAACTTATGGTGCTCAGCCCTGGTCTCTCACCGAATCGCAAAATTTCCACCTTGGGGTTTGCCAAAGAGCAATGGAGCGCAGCATCTGAAAGAATACGAAACACCAGGCTTCGCTCCGAAACGGGGATCGTAGACGTAGGCAAAAAGGCTGCCAAGCTGAAATGGGATTGGGCGGCTCACGTCAACCGCATGCACAGTGACCGCTAGGCAACAGCCTCCAGGGTGGGTGCCTGAGGACAGACAACAAGGGTTGACAGACGCGTACCGCAAGGGTTGGATCGAGATGGCTCTAGAAAAGGATGCATGGAAGGATTTGGGGGAGGCCTTTGCTCAGCAGTGGGACAGTGTAGCCAAATATAAAAAAAATATATTTGATAGCGGACTGCTATTTTATATGTACAGACTCCAGCACAACCAGCTATTGCAATCTGTCAAATGTGTTTAATAGATTTTCAACTTTATCGCTAAAGTATAAGGTTCAAAGTTGATTGGGAAAATTTAACAGTTTCGGGTAGCTTAATGTGCTGGCGTCTGTAAGTACATTGCGGAATCTGAATTGGGTTTTCAGGGTTTACCGCGTGGTTGATGCCTAACACAGCTATACTTAACACTTTAATTAATTAAAAGGATTAACTTCACGCTCCATTGTTTACAGCCACATAATAATATAACTTTTATTCATGGCCATCATTAATAAAGCGTACAGACGTTAACACATCAAGCTACCCAAAGCTGTCAATTTTTCCCAATCAACTTTGAACCTTATGCTTTAGCGATAAAGTTGAAAATGTGTTTAATCTCACGTTTACACCCGTGAGGTTTTAATAAATACCAGGTTCATGGAACCTGAGAAAATAAATTTAAAAAACAAAAATAATAATAATTTAAATCTGTTCTGTGAAGTTGACCACCCACTTACAAAATATAATTCACATTGACACACTTACACGCATGCACGAACACGTCCGTATTTTCTTAGCCAATAATGTAAACAATTTTTTGGGAGTGCATCTAGAAGCCGGTCTAATAATGTAAAAATTTTTAAGAGGATGTATTTTGATAGCTGGCAACGTCGCAAATAGCTGTTTGCTGTTTTGAATATTTTGTCAATATTACTATAGCTTTGGTTTCTTAAGAAATAAAATAAAGAAAAATAGGTTTGTTTGTCACAGAAACACGTGCAAACAAAAAGATAATTAAGTTTAATGACAGAATAAATTAATAAAAACAAAACATATAAATATGTTGCAGTCAGAACTCTTAACCAGTCAAAACTACTGTTGGCTAGTAAAATCAGTCAAAAGTACTTTTAACCGTATGCTTTAGTCAATAATACTTTTGACTTAAATAACAGTTAAAAGTACTTTTGCCCAATGGAGCTGGTTAAAAGTACTTTTGACTAAGTGATTCCGTCAAAAGTGGTTTTGACTGGTCGTATCAGTCAAAACTCTTAAAATGCGCGATGCACGAACACAATTATAGGTGACGAAGGATGCAAGAGCGAACGAAAGGCACCCCGAGGTTAGGTTTGGTTAGGTTACTTTAAACCCTTTATACAGAAATAGGAGCCCCGCCAAGCGGGTCTCCGTCGAAAGAGGATGCAAGAGCGAGTGAATAAGAATACAAATACCTTTACCGTGCATCGAAGTGAAGTAGTATCGCAGTGAAAATCTTTCGCGGTAACGTGCATCGAAGTGAAGTAGTATCGCAATGAAGATCTATCGTGGTAATAATGTGCATCGAAGTGTAGTGGCTTCGCAGAGACGGTCTTTCGTAGTAACGTGCATCGCAATTATGTAGCGTCGTATTAGCATTTATCGATATTTTGTGCGTCGAAATTCCGTATCGTAAAGTTTTTAACAGTTTGACTGATGCTTTATTGCAGTTAAAACTACTTTTGACGAAGAGCGTCAGTCAAAAGTACTTTTAACCGCAAATTTGCAGTCAAAAGTACTAATAACCAATAATTTTCAGTCAAAATCACTTTTGACCAACCTGTTCAGTCAAAAGTACTTTTGACTGATTTTGGTAGTCAATAGTAATTTTGACTGGTTAAGAGTTTTGACTGCAACATATATATTGTCACGAGCACAAAGCAGAAGTAGTCGACGGCTGCACGTCATGACTGTGACAAGAAGGCTTCCACTCACCATGATGGTGTGCTATATCACCCACAGCACAGCGCTGATTTTCAGTGGTTACCCGAAAAGGACGTACGGAAACCGAGTCAGATCAATTAATGATCAAATGACACACACATGATGCAGTCAACGGTCACACAATAACGGATTTTTTTAACACCTTAGTGTCAAATACGAATGAAAATGACAGATTTTCGTGACGGCCGTTTTAATTTGACAAAATAGCTTTCACAGCTTTCATAAAATTCAAGAGACCAACACATGCAGCTGTTTTTAAAACACACCAACAGAAATGATGTGTAAAGTTTATGGCTGTTTTTATAATTGTTTAAACCTTTATTAAATATTTTTTTTCAGCTTTAGCTGCTTTTTTATATTATCCATATAATTATATTACAATATAATAACGAATGCTCTTTTCATTACCACTCGCAGCCAATGCATTTCATTACTCTTCGCTTATATCATTCATAGCCACGAATCTCATTACCGTGACCTCAGCATACACATTGACATTTCCAGATGAGTGCATATTCTGATCCAAAATCTCACTCAGTATCATGTTTGGTTAGTAGATATTTTGACTACAAAAAATGTAATATCTATGATAAGTAAATTTTATGGTCACTGGTCAAATAAATATTTACGATACTTTTGCAACTTTCGGCAGTTTCTATGCTAATTTTATGGAAAAACCGTCAAATATCCTTAGTTTCTTTTTGATGATCGTCCTAGCTTTTGTAAGCCCAGGTACGCACGGGCGTGTATTCACGCGGCGATTTTTTTTTGCGCAATCCAGTGCGCACGCTCTGCTTAGCGCCAAGAGTTGAAAATCCAACAGTGTGTTTTTTTTACGCCCTGTGATGCGCTCTGTTGAATTCTCAACGCTAGATTCACCGCCAAGAGTTCAAAATCCAGTGCGCGATAAAATCTCGCCGCGATATTTTTACGTCTTTTTCCTATTAACGCAAATAAAATTAACCACCACCCCAACACAATCCGAAAGATTTCCAAAGAAATCTTGTAATGCAAAAAAAAATGTTTTAAAGTACTTAAATAACGCAAGGAATGTTGTTGAACTGCCAAAGTGAAAGGCATTGCCGTTGTAAGTGTATATGTCGCAGGTTTTTCATAAAATTAGGTTTTTGATCAAAAACCGGAAGATGACACATTTTAAACTCAATTTCATCATAAACCTGTAACAATCCAGATTTTTGATCAAACACCTGAACCAGTTTGGGTTTATAATAAAGTTCTTGTCAAAATCACGGGTTTTTGATCAAAAACGTAGGTTTTTGATCAGAAACCTAATTTTATGAAAAACCTGCGACATATATACAATCACCCCGCAGCTCAGTGATACTATCGTTCCGATAGACCGCAATATTGATTTGACATTGACTGACATCAGAGGGGCAATTCTCGTAATTATAAGAACGTTCACAGTTTGATCTGTCTCAATCTGTCAAAAATATTTTTAAATTCCCTACATTTTGACAAGTTTTTGACATTTGCTTGTCGCCGAGATGAGACTGCGACTAGATTTTGAACGTTTTAAATAACAAAAATTGGCCTTCTGTTATTCAAAAAGAATAACGTCAGACGATTTTTTTTTTCTTTGCTTGTACTTACGGTACGAAAGCTTTCAAATTAATTTATTAGTCTCCAATTTGTATATATTTTTACTATTGTAGCTCCGAAAGCAGAAGAGATCAAACAAAATGATTTTGCTTTTATTGTTTTTGAAGACAAATGTAGGCATATTGTCGGCTTAGAATACAGAGACTGATGAATTATGTATGTCGGTGACGCGTGCTCAATCTTTGTCTACTTTTAAATTATGATAAAAAATACACCCATTATATATTATGTTCTTTGCTCTTGTTTCATAGTTATATATAATACAATTATAAACAATAACAGCCGCACAGGTCGATCGATCAGGTTAAGCTACGCTTGCCGCGGTTGGTCTGTGGATGGGTGACCAACTTTACATACCGAGGACCCCTCCGTGCCTCGAAAAGCACGTTAAGCTGTTGGTCCTGGCTGTCATTTGTGAATCTTTGACAGTCGTTACGGGTAGTCAGAAACCCGAAGGTCTGACAACCGATCTTACCTAGAGATATCGTATTACCCAGTAACTGGGTTGTGGAGGTCTGATAGGCAGTCGCTCCATGTAAAATACTGATATTCAGCTGCATCCGGTTAGACTGGAAGCCGACCCCAACATAGTTGGGAAAAGGCTAGGCAGATGATAATCCTACTAATATTATAAATGCGAAAGTTTGTGAGGATGGATGGATGGATGTTTGTTACTCTTTCACGCAAAAACTACTGAACGGATTTTGATGAAACTTTACAGTAATATAGCCTATATATCAGAATAACACAAAGGATACTTTTTATCCCAATATTTCCACGGGATCAAAACTTACGCGCGTGAAACCGCGGGGCGCAGCTAGTGTATTGTATTATGTAAATGGTACACTACAGAATACTTACAGTATTGTCCAATTTTTAATCCGTTCAAAGATTGTCTTTAAAAGATCGCTTTTAGCGAAAAGACCGCCCTTTATCTCACTGTATGTAAAATTTCTACATTTATGGCTGTAATTTAGATGGTGTACAAACGCCAGCACATCAAGCTACTTCAATCTGTTAAAGTTTTTTAATTTATTTTCAACTTTATAGCTAACTCATAAGGTTCAAAGTTGATTGGGAGAATTTGACAGTTTCGGGTAGCTTGATGTGCTGGCGCCTGTACATAATAAAGAGTATTCTATTCTATGAATTCTACCAATAGTCTTTGAAATTGGTAGATCTAAGTCGTGGTTTGGAGGCTTAAAAAACTGGCAACCCATTTAGTAGCGTACGTCAAAGGACACTAGATCAGCACAAAGTCTGTAGATAGTAGGTACCGCAAAATTTAATTAAACTAGAAGCCGGCCCTAAAATACTAATTAGTTAAAGATGAGAAAAGCGCTTGGTAGATGAAATAAGGTTTATTAGTCCACAACTTTGATCCAAATCATTTAATGATGATAATTAACAAAGCAAACGCAAGGAAATGTCATATCTTCGTCATGTAACAGAGGGTGGCTGGGACATCGACGTGTAAACTGCAGGCCAATTCTCGAAATCTAAAATGTTCAAAATCTAGTCGCAGTCTCATCTCAGCGACAAACAAATGTCAAAAACTTGTCAAATGTAGGGAAATTAGAGGTAGTTTTGACAGATTGAGATTGAGATCTGTGGGCCAATTCTGCTAATTTAAAACGTGAAAAATCTAGTCGCAGTCTCATCTCGGCGACAAACAAATGTCAAAAACTTGTCAAAATGTAGGGAAATTTGAAGTATTTTTGACAGATTGAGACTGAGATCAGACTGTGAACGTTCTTAAAAATTACGAGAATTGGCCCTCAGATTGTGAACGTTCTTAAAATTACGAGAATTGCCCCTCTGTTATCATGGATTTAGCACATAATTCTGGACCTGATTGACATTTTACTTCGGTTTAAAAAAAAACAATCTGCTGTTTCGTACAAAAGTGCAATACCTACGCAGTCAAAATGTATGAAACTACTGATTTTTTTTTGATAACCGAAGAAAAATTTCAACGCAACAGGGTCCAGAATATTAAGTAAGTATTAAATCCATGATAACAATTTGGGCGTCGATGTCCCCTGCCACTTTACATAAATGACTTACGGACCTTTATTGTTTATTAATTTGACACACTTACTACGTCATTAAGCCGTGTTGTAGCCATTTCGAACAAGCGTCAATGAATGTCAGTTATAATTTGAATATACGGACAATTTATGCTGGTAGTCAATTTGATAAGCAATTAATATACCTACCTGAATTTTCATAGTTTAACTACCGTAGTTAATGAAGCTCAACCAATATCCAACTCATCATCACCAGCCTACAGCAGTCCACTGCTGGACATAGGCCTCTAAAAATTGCACACCATTCAGCACGATTTTCGGCAACTATCATCCAGCTGTTACCAGCCACCCTGCGAAGATCGTCAGTCCACCTAGCCTGAGGAAGACCTTACATTTGCCGATTCGCGGTCGGCACTCAAGAACACGAGATATCCAATAATATAATTTATCTATATTGTTATGAAAATAACTTTATTTATTTTTATTATCTATATTGAGAATAAAACGTTGGCGAATGTCCAAGTAGCCACATCTGTGATCAATACCAACACAATAATAAAGAAGGTGACTGACTGACACACGTTACACAAAATATACCGACGATTTTTACGAGTGAAATAAATAATGATAACGAATAGTTAAGCAGATATGTGTTTATCTAAGTCGATGTAAACGCGTCGTTAAATTGACGTTTACCAACGAATGAAACAATTGAAATACCGTGAGGTATTTAAACATCTAAATTCGTTCAAACATTCCAATGTATTCCAAGCTGTCACTGTGTTATATCATCTCGTTTTAGTTATTCATTTCTACCCGATTTTCTACGAGTCAAAGATGCATAACTTTGAATCTTAAGGCTAGTCTAGAACAACAAAAACTGTATAACATGTGACAAATTAAAATTTAATAACCATTTTTTATAAAATTAAACTATTCGAAAAGCTTGCTCTTTTTAAATGAATAAACCTTAAAAATAAATGACATCAGTTCGAAGTGATTAAGAAGACAATCCTTATGAATTACACGGAAAATTATATTTTTCTCGTTAATGAATTTTCCTGTTTAATTTACTACATTTACCCAATCTATGCCCGCCAGTATCCATTCACCTACCCATTTGATTAATTTCTCTTCATCTACATACACACATCAAAAGTGTCTAGGGATCAACATATATTTTTGCAATAACTTTTCTCCTGATTGATATTAATTAAAATTTTCTTTAAGGATTCATCAAATAAAGTGTTTTCGTTTGTCACAGTAACGATAAACCAAGTCACCTTTGCATTAATAAAGAAATTTGCCATTTTCCTAATAAAGGGATTTTTGACATTTGAACCACTAACACAAAAGTTCGAAAAAAAGACTGAAATAACAGTTTTCTCTCAAATTTTATTGGGTAACTTAAACAATTAATAATCCGTGTTTCTACCGCGAACACTAACAACACAAGAACATCGGTTTGGCATACTCAAAATGAGTTCATCCAAATCACGCTGTGGAATGGCCGCCCATGTTCGTTGCAACAACAAAAAAAGGTCTTCTTGCGACTGGATACCCTCCATATTCGGCAGAGCTCTTTTCTGTAGCATATCCCATGCATGCTCAATCGGGTTCAAGTCTGGCGACTGAGCAGGCCAAGGCAGGACATTGATGTTAGCTGCGGCGAGAGTCTGTCTTACAACTCTTGCGGTGTGCGGTCGTGCATTATCATGCATTAACTGAAATAAGGGACCGATTTGCACTTGTAGAGGAACGATGACGTCTGATACAATCGTCTCAGCATAAATTTGAGCGTTGAGGTTGCCTCTGATCCAAATCAACTCAGTTCTTCCGCCGATCCAAATACCCGCCCATACCATGATGGTTCCACCACTATAAGGATGGACTTCCTGGCAGGATTTTAATCGCTGTTGGCGTCCAGGGGTTCTCCAGTGTCGTATACGTCTTGTATCCGGTCTCATACCAAAACGAGACTCATCAGAAAAGCACACGAAACGCCATTGTTCTTCTGCCCAATTTCTGTGTTCAAGAGCCCATTGATATCGAATCCTACGATTGTGCATTGCTATAGGTGGTACCCGTAGCGGTCTTCGGGAATGAAGGTTCACTTCATGCAAGCGGTTTCTGACTGTTTGGTCGCTAATTAAGTTCCCTGAAGAGTGATGAAGCCTCACGGCTAACATCATGGCGGTTATTGTTGGAGCTCTTCGAGTTAAGATTTGAATGTATCGGTCTTGTCTCCGTGTGGTGCAGCGATACCGTCCTCCATGGCGCTCAGCCACGGTACCAGTGCTTCGGTAACGTGTCCAAAGTCGACTGATAACACTCTGACTTGTATTCAGAGCTAAAGCCACAGTACGTTGCCGGGAACCAGCTTCTATCATTCCCACGGCTCTGAGCATTTCTTCCCTGCTTAAATGACGTCGCCGCTCCATAATAACGTTGGTTTTAATCAGTAGTAGGGAAACAGTAGCACTAATAATGTCTTCAATGCGTTGTATGTTTTTATAGGGAAAATATTGACAGCTGATTTTCATCTTTTACTCGAATTTGATTCACAGTTCCTGATTCAAATTATGAAATGCACCAAAAAGGATCCATATAAATTTATAAAATCATAAATTTATTACAAAGCCACATCTCAATCTCAAGAAATCCGCATAAAAATGCTTGATCCCTAGACACTTTTAATGTGTGTATTTTATTAAAAGCACTCAACATCATCTGCATAGCCTTTTTCCCAATTATGTTGGGGTCGGCCTCCAGTCTAACTGGATGCAGCTGAATACCAGTATTTTACATGGAGCGACTGTCTATCTGACCTCCACAACGCAGTTACTGGGTAATACGATACCCCTTGGAAAAACTGGTTGTCAGTCTTTCGGGCCTCTGATGTCCCTTAACGACTGTCAAAGATCCACGAATGACAGCCGGGACAGTCTCAGTATGTAAAGATGGTCACCCATCCACAGACCAACCACGGCAAGCGTAGCTTAACCTGATCGATCGATTTGTGCGGCTGTTATTATTTAGGTATGGGCCCCTCAGATACAAACCGCACTGTTCCTAAAATATTCTCTTTCATCTTTGGGAAACTTTTGATCTACATTTTAACAAGCGGTAGCCATATATTTAGCTACGATATCATCTTTCACTATAATATCTAATTCATCTCTAATTCATATTATTTAAATACATACATACCTTTGGATTTAATGCTTTAATAATAAAATTAAATTCTTTACCACTTCAGAGTAAACGTTTTTCAGTATAAATTAGCGTGTGTTTGCAGTGTGTAACAGTGATAACATTATTTATGACAAAATAAAACTCTAGTTATTTTTTTATCCCGTAAAAAAGCGAAAATTACATCTTTATGAATCAAAAATGCTAAACACAGATATTATCTTCAGTTCCATCTGAAAAGAAAATGAGAATGACAAAAACGATTTATTGGGCTTTTATAGATGTCATGAGTTCGTGAATAAAGAAGAATAATGGGAATATCGTTTCACAGATTATAATGAATTGTCCGTTTTGACTGTGGGACAGCCAAAGTGTTTTTTTTTTCATCTTCTTACAAACCTACACTTACAAATCATAGTAGGTACCTACGCATACTTCAAAAAAAAATATAATTTAAAAATACTCTGCGTATGACCTTTGCCGGGCCTACGTCTCTCTGAGGTATTCTTGTCGTATATGGCTGTATCATGCCATCGTTTTGATTATCTAATAAACGGCAATGAAATTCGGGAATGGTTTTTACTACATATGAGAAGACAATTTTTAAAAATCAAATCAGTTCTCAAATTAGATAAAGAGATAGTCCATTAGATTTTTTTCCTGGACCTAAACGCAAAAAGCGCAAGTTTTAGAAGCAATAAAATAATAATAATAAATTAATTGTATATGATCGACTACAGTAAACAAAATCAGAAAAATATATGATATTCTTCAGGATATATGCTAGGTAGATAGTGTGTTGATAACATAATACAACTAATTTGATACGATAGAAAAAATCATGAAGATACCTCTAAAAACTTTTTTTACAATAAAAACCATACTTAATATACATACAATCATTCTGATTTTTTATCAGATTATTCTACAAGAAACGTACTAAAGCACTAATGTTTTAATTGTTTAGTCCAAACAATAGATTTTTTGTAAATAGATAATTGCTTCATATTTTGCAATAAATCACCAGCGTTGTGACATCGTGCTTCTCTTTCTTTTCTTTGCCGTCCGACAGTGACCGCGCTTTAGGTCATGTAGTCCCCTTAATGTATACTTTCCCATTACTGTAATTTATATACAAATAAAAATACATTACCCATAAGCTACTGAACTGATCATATTACTAAACAAAAAGCTCGTCAATTCTAAAAACAATCACTGCCAATAATGTAATGACTTAGGCAATATTAATAGATTAACTTTGACTAAGCTTCGCTTATCTGTTTGGATAATCTTTCTAATTTGTATGAAAGTTAGGATATTTTGTCTAGACAAATAGTAAATGATAGAGGTTACCCCGTGTGCAAGCATAACCCTCTATGAGCATATTTATAGACTGTATTTTTCATGCCGACATCGGTGAAAAAATAATAATAATAATAATACATCTATACTTAATATTATAAAGAGGTAAAATGTGTTTGTTTTTTAAGTTTGTATGTAGGAGGTAATCTCGAGAACTACCAGGCGGTTTAAAAAAATATATTTGCATTTCATAGCCCAATTCTGGAGGAAGGTTGTAGGGTATAGGTAGGCTAACATCACGCTACGGCCCTTAGGAGCCGATCAAAAGGAAAAAAGCCAGAAAAAAAGAAAGAAAGAAAGAAAGAAAAATAGGTTTATTTGTCACAGAAACACGTGCAAACAAAAAGATGATTAATTCTAATGACATCATATATATCGAAACAAAAAAAAAATATAATATACATGAGCACAAAGCAGAGATAGTCGACGGCTGCACGTCATGACTGTGACAAGAAGGCTTCCACTCAGCATGATGCTGTGCTATAAGGGACCCACAGCACAGCGCTGCTGAAAAACGCTAAGCGAAAACACGGGCGAGCGATGGGATGCAATGCGATGAGTCGGAGGCCGAAATTTCACGCGGACAAAGCCGCGGGCAGAAGCTAGTAGTTTATTAATAAATTATCTTCTGAAAAATCAGCTTTTTAAACAGCAGCAATAAAGGTGGTAATATCCGTAAGAATGACTAACGCCTTGATGTGATGTTTACAAATACAATTTCACAATAGACATAAAACAAAATATTTTATTTGAACCAGTATTTTTGTTGCTTTCCAATTCATCGATTCTACAGACATATTTATGACAGAACTTATTTTAGAAACCACGTTTTATAGTTTCCACTTCAGCATTTCGATTTTATAGACATAAGTAATTTTACAGCCAATGAAAACACTTACCGACTGTGAAATATATCTCGGAAAATTTAAGACATAAAATACCCTACGAACCGACTTTATGAACAATAACTTTGAACATGTGGAAGCATTCTTTAATAACTATAATATTTTTTAGTGTTGAAAAGTAAGAGAACTAGAAATCTTTCGGAATTACTTTGTTCTATACAAAGTGTTAAAAAATTAGCTGTTTAATATTTTTGATCAAGTAGCTATTGAACTTTTGTATTAATTTGGAAATGTGCCTTTAAAGATACGGCAACTTTAAAAAAATCTGTAACATTATATATTCATATTTTTTTGAATCGATCGATTTGATCTTAAAGATTTATTCAGCGCATCACTAGAAAACATAAGTCGGTTGCATTTTGAACGACTGGACATCCCTATTTACGTCAAACTCAAAAAATGCCGAGCACGAGGAGCAACAAAGCTGTAAGTTTTATTGATTTATTTTTTTTTACATGTAACAGTGCCAGTTTTTTGTTAAATTATATGTGTATTGATATATACGAACGATCTAAATGAAAATCTAGTATAGAAATGTATTCTCCAAGCTGTGATATGTTTTCAAACTTCAACGTGCCTTTAAAGATACTTTGCCAAAGAGCCGACTAAGTAGTGGATTACAACATTGTGCTTTAAAAGTTACATTGCCAAGGACCCTCATAAGTAATGTTTTATTACAATGTGTCTTTAAAGTTACTTTGCCAAAAGTTAACCAAGTAACGTAAATGCTCCTATTACCGCCAGTTTTAGCTGCCTTAGGATTCACTTTAAAAAAATAGATATAAGCTGATATGTTAGGAAAGATGTTATAATTTATAATTAATCTCAACGAAGTATTCTTTGCAATTCAGTACTTAAATTCAATATTCAATAACACAATAATTACTAAATAATCATTGAATCCAAAAGAGTAGTTGATTCTATTACCGACCCATAGAATGCGGCAAGATTCTATTACCGATTTTTCTACTTCTTTTACCGACCGCTACGAAGTTGTCACTTCTTCTATACTATTAAATAAAATAAAAAATCGTTTTTAAGGTATTTATTATACAATAACAATAGTTATGAGATCAAAATTATTACAATATGAACATAATTATTTATTGCAACACTTAGAGCAATTATTTTTTGTTATTTTAATTAATAAAAATATAATCAGTCTCAGAAAACAGTCTTCAAATAATTAAATGCTTACTTAAATTTACAGCTTTTAGTTGAGCAGAGGCGTACTGCTTGCGCTTCTGCGGCTCCATGATTCTATAAAAGAACACAATCTTTAAAGAGATATAGAATTTAATTCTTCGAAAGAAGCTTTAAAAAGTTACATGGCCCCCATTCCGTCCCGCCATTTTTATTTGATTTGAAAACATATGAAATATAGCCAATGCCATGAAGCCATGAATGAAACTGGATGGCAAATATTATTTTACATTAATATATGTACTGTGACAAAATCTCTTAAAACGTATGCAAGAAATAAGCCAATTTGTTCAAAAATATACATTTTGTTTTTATGTACTGTAATATTACCAAAAATATCGCCACAACAGCTGTGAGTCGGTAATAGAATCAAGTATGAAGGTAACAATATTCTATTAGCGACCAATAAAATTAATAATAAACAGATAAAATATCCGCTTTGTGGAATACTGTTAAATTCGATCTTTTTGCTATATTATTTCTTTTAATGTCAGTTAGTCTTTAATTCAGAAAATAAAGGTCATTTACAGTATAATATCATTATAATAATAGGGATATTGTCTAACGTAGAATCGAGTTTTACACAAAAACTTTAAGAAATAGCTTTGTCGTTAATAGATCTAACGAAGTAATATAATTTTAAGAATTCAACAAGAAAAAAATAAAATCAAATGAGGTAGTTTCTAGATATTAGTTAGGTTCCCCCCATTGATATCAAGAATTCGAGATTCAGATTTTTAGTACAAACCTAAATCCGCCCCCCCCCCCCCCATTGGCATCAAGCAAGTACCTAAACTCAGTCTCCGAGGCACGCCCCCCCCCGCTGTGGCAGTGAAAGTCGACGGGGGACCCCCCTTACCAAGCTATAGCTACGTCGTGCATGGTGTTCAGTTTGCTTGGGTTTCGGTTTGGTTGCATGTGTTGCTTTTTTGTTTGTAGGTACTCCAACGAGCTAGGTCTAAGCGCACTTTAGCGTTGATCCCTGCAAGGAATTCACAATCTGATGACAGTGACACAACAGACTGTGAAGAAATTAACATAACTCCATCAGAAGATGAGACCTTCTGTAGTTCCTCAACGCCTTCTCTAGATTCTTCTTTAGATCGGATGAACCTACTCGACAGTGATGGATCTGAACATGATGCACCTATGTCTCCGGCATTGCAAAACGCCCCCACTATTTCGATCACAAAAGATTTGCCTTCCTCTTCTATGATGCAAGATATACCTTTTTCTCCAGTGTTATAAGCAGTATTTCCTTCTGAAAACGAAACCGATTACAACTCAATACCATCATTATCTTCAATTCCACTATTACCTTCACCAGCAGTACAGTCACCCCTCAGCTTGCAACCAACTCCAAACACATCTCAACACCTGTAAAAACAGATAACCACAAGATCTGTAAGGCGTGAACGAAACAACCGCCCCCGTTTAGTGGCGAAAAGAATTAAGCGCATAACTATAGATTTCAAATGGAAAAAGACACGCTTTATTCACGGGGCAACTGTTGAACCAATGCCATTTTCTCATCCACCTGCTGAGCTACCGTCACCTCGTCAATACTTCGCATTATTCTTTTCCGACGAAATAATAAGCGATATTGTAACCCAGACCAATATGTATTCAGTACAAAAAATAGGACGTTCCATCAATGTAACTGCGAAAGATATTGAACAATTCGTTGCTATCCATGTTATTATGGGAGTAGTTAGAATGCCATGCTATTTAGATTACTGGAGCACACAATTAAGATATGCACCTGTTGCAGATATAATGTCATTAAAAAAGTACCAATTAATTCGCAGATATATACATTTTGTTGATAGCAATGAAGAAAGTTTGGATAGGTTTCAAAAGGTCCGACCTGTTGTTGAAAAAGTTCGCCTAAACTGCTTGCTTTCGGCTGAAGAAGAAAATCAATTCAGTATTGATGAGATGACTCTTCCTTACAAAGGTAAAAAGGCTGGCAATCGTCGTCAATACAATGCGAAGAAACCTAAGAAGTGGGGCTTCAAAGCATTTGTCAGATCCGGTGTGTCGGGTTACATCTACGATTTTTTGCTATATGGTGGCGACGATACGTTTCGCAACATACAATTTACGGATAGAGAAGAAGCTTTGGGTTTTGGAGGTAAAGTAGTTGTGGCACTGTGTCAATCTATCAAAAACAGACCGTGTTTTGTATACTTTGATAACTATTATACGTCCCTAGAGCTGGTGGTTTATTTGAGAAATGAGCTGGGAATATTTAGCCTCGGTACCATCAAATCGAACCGTTTACGTGGATGCCAAAATGTAATAGACGACGATAAAAAGATGAAAAAAAAAGGCCGCGGTTCATTTTCTCAAATTGTCTGCAACGAAAATAAAATTGCCGTTGTCAAATGGTTCGACAACAAACCGGTCACTTTAGTAAGCTCATTTGCAGATTCCTATCCAGTTACCAAAATAAAGAGATATTCAAAGGACCACAAAGCCAAAATAGATATCGATTGTCCCAAAGTCGTCAGACATTATAATACAAACATGGGGGGCGTAGATTTATCTGACATGCTGATAGCCCTATATAGAACTCAAATGAAAACCAGAAGATGGTACATGGGCATTTTTGCCCAAATTCTAGATATTAGTATAAAAATAACGGTTGGTTATTGTATCGACGACATTGTGCACAAAAAAATTTAAAGAAAGTGTTGAGTTTGAAAGACTTTCGATGTCACATTTACTTCTCACTAATTTCCCAAGAAGTTGTAGAAAGGTCTGATGTAGCGGGACCTAGTCTGAAAATAAAGAAACCAGTTAAATCCCGGCCAATAGATGAAATAAGGTATGACGGTATGGGTCATCTGCCTAACCTTGAAAGTAGAGGACGTTGCAGGGTATGCAAAGATGGACAGTCCACTGTGATGTGCATTAAATGTAATGTGCGGTTATGTCTGACGAAAAAACGAAACTGTTTCTACGATTTTCATGTGAAAAAATAAAAATTTAAGCATTTTTTGTCATTTCAACAAAAAATTTAAGCATTCTTTGTCATTTTAGATAAAAATTTAAACATTTTTTGTCATTTTAAATAAAATGTTAATTTTTTGTCATTTTATTTCTTAACCCTGATTTGATATTGTATCTTTTTTGACACACTTCCAAAAGACACATTCCTCCGTATTTGGCAATGTGTCAAAAAAAGACACATATGATTTTCGCGTAATTACTGAAAAATGATTTTTTTCAGTATTTTTTTGTATTCCCTTACATCTCAAATAATCGGTAAATAAACATTTTTTTATAAAATTTGATAAAAATGGTGCTTGCCAAATTAAGGGTTAAACAGCTGATTTTTTTTTTTTTGTGATTTCTGAGTTGGTCTCAGTGTGAAAGTTGTTCAGTTCGATGGTCTAAAGCAACTCTTAAAGTTAGCAGGGTTATTTTTTTAACACCATATATAACTCTAGACTAGATCTCGGCATTGAGTTCGATTAAATTCGTCCATTATAAATAACACTCTTCAATGCCATTACTGAAGCTACCCTTAAGTGTCTACAAAGTTTCACTCAAACAAATACGTTAAATATTCTCTCTCTTGTTTCAGATTTCAATCATCAATCAAGAATGATGGACCGTATATAGAAAACAATGCTCAAAATTTATTATATTATGTTTGCTTTCGGATATAACAAACATAACAAGCATATAAGCAGTCAATAACAGTATGAGAAAAAGTGAGCTTTACATAGAGATAAATAAGTTAAAACATACCAAATATGATAAAACCAAACCTAAATGGTTTATGATGACAAGTTAAGAACAAGAAAGAATTATGCCGACCGACCTATGGGCAACCGATACTCCAACTGATAATGACACATACAGCGCAATCAACGATGAATTCCAAAACAATACAACGACTGACCCAATTGAGGATAAAGCGATTCAAGCAGCTTTCTGTACCGCATACACCATTATTTTCGTAGTTGGAATCTTTGGAAACGCTCTAGTATGTTACGCAGTGATCAGGAACCGAGCTATGCAAACCGTCACTAATCTCTTCATCACGAACCTTGCATTATCCGACATCCTACTCTGCGTGTTTGCTGTACCATTTACACCACTTTACACTTTCCTCGGTAGATGGGTGTTCGGAGGACCTTTGTGCCATATTATGCCTTATGCACAAGGATGCAGCGTCTATATTTCCACGTTGACTTTAACTTCGATAGCTATAGATAGATTCTTCGTTATAATCTATCCCTTCAAACCTCGCATGAAGATCCAAACCTGTATCTGCCTGATTGTTTTTATTTGGGTGTTCTCTCTATCTGTAACTTTTCCATACGGGTACTATATGGCCCTTCAAGATGTCTACTGCGCGGAAAAATGGCCTTCAGATCAAATTCGTAAGGCGTTTGGCGCAGTGACCACTATTATGCAGTTTGTGGTTCCCTTCATTGTAATGGCATTTTGCTATACATGTGTTAGTGTTAAATTGAATGATAGATTAAAATCAAGGCCTGGAAGTAAGAATAGTAAGAAGGAAGATGCTGAAAGAGAAAGGAAAAGGCGAACAAACAGAATGTTGATAGCAATGGTGGCCATATTTGGGTTGTCGTGGCTGCCTTTGAACCTGATAAATATAAGTAGTGACTTTTATTCATTGGCCGAAGACTGGAAATATTACATGGTGTTATTTTTCGTTGCGCACTTCATCGCTATGTCTTCCACTTGTTACAACCCGTTCCTCTACGCGTGGTTGAACGAGAACTTCAGAAAGGAGTTCATGCAGATACTGCCGTGTTTAGGAGCGTTGGTCACTAAGAGATCTAAGAGGAAGTTCAACCAGTCAGAGCGGACAGGTATGTTTCGTTCAGAAAAAACTTGCAACGGTAACGATACCGTGCAAGAGTCTCTTTTGACATCCACAGTTAGTAAGATACCCTCAGTTAGATATAAAATAGAATGCAATGATAAATTAAAGGTATATGAAGATGATGACGTTGAGAATATAAGTCCTGATGAGAAGCCAGAGGACAACCCGAGTCCTAACGAAGACTGTGTTAATATGTATATGTTTGTAGATAAAACTGTAAATACTTCGGATAAGGACCCTATCGTGTCTGCGCTGTAGATATAGCGGTAAGTTGAGACGTCATTAAGGTAAATGAATATTTTTAAAACGTTTTCAATAATTAACTAACGCGTTAAAATAAATGAGTATTAAAAATAAACACTCTGTGCTTCCATGCTAATAGGACAAAATATTGCTGGTACATGATAGGATTAATAATGCTTTGATCAGGAATGTATGCTAGGAACACGTTTGTTAATGAACCAATATCTATTTAGAAAGCTGTCCGATGAAATATCAGCACCAATCAGATACTTAATTGAAATTCGAAACAGTTCTGCTATGCTATTCTCTAAGGATACAGCCTTGCAGGCAGCGCTGTCGCGGCGGTGAAACTTATTTTCGTATTCACTAAGCTGCTTACAGCTACACTAGCGCTCAAGGCTGTGACGGCCGTGAGTTAAACTACCCAACGGCACAGCCACCGGAGGGCAAATTGACAGTTCTTCATACATTTTGGCATTCCTTAAAAAAAAACAGCGTCGAAGTCGCTTACAGCCTCGCCCACAGCCTCGCTTCTAACTGTCAAATCCAAAAGCTATAATATTCGTGGCGTAGTCTTCACAAAAATAATAAACTGTACAAGTTAAACTTAAATAAATTGATTCTTTTAATACCTACATATTTGTAAAAATGGCAGCTCGGTTAATTTTATAGCTACATTTAATAGAAGAAGCTAAGAAAAGTGATGATTTGAAGAAAGCTCGACAGGCGAAACGAATAAGAAAGATTAAAACAGTATCCCGTGATACAGATTTTATCCATATTTATAGGTTTTCTGAGGATTTAATTAATATATTGGAAAATGACATAGCTCCATATATGCGTCTGCGAGTTCGTTCCAGTGGTTTATCCAAGAGGCTAAAGGTTTGTTTACAGTAGGTTTCTTGAGATATGATGGGAACATCACCACACACCAACAAAAGCTTATTGAATTCCTGATGTTTCAGATTTTATGCACTATTTCTTTTTTTTTTTTTTTTTTCTTTTTTTTTTTCTGCTCTAATAGAGATTCAAGTATTTTAGTAGACAAACATGAACTAAAAATAAAGTAAAAAGGCACGTTCGATTAAAATGGGCAATAAAATACATACACACACGTTTTAGAGAGTTGAATTCAATTGAACAGTTTGGCACAAATCGTTATCCATGTAACTGCTTTTTCATTTTATATTTCAATATTTTGTAGTTTTATAGGTAGACTCTTGCTCTCGGTCATTGAAGTTTTATGGTTTAGTGGATAGATAGATAGATAGATCATTTATTTGTCCAAAACATAAGTATACACACACATGGCATGCAAGATGTTACATAGAATTATAGTACGGTCATGTTTTGCCTTAACGGCGTACAAATATAAACAGGTAGGCTATTGTTATTAGTAGATTTGTCCATTATTCAAAGCAATTAACATATCCAATGAAAACTCAATCAATCAAATTATAATAAATATACTACACAATAGTGTCATCAACTCGTCATCGAATGTATAATAAGCCAGTCAAAAGTCAAAGTAATAAATTAAAAAAAAAATCTACATATTACTTCACACTAGTCAGATTAATTTACTTGATTAATACATAATATCAACAATGAATAAAAAGAAAAAAAAAAAACATTGGAAAAACAAATGATAAAACAAAATGTAAATAAAAACTATAAAAATACTTTATCTTTTAAAAACTCGGAAATATTATAATAAGCTTTTTGAATTAGAAAGTGGAGAATGAAAGATTTAAAACAAAATGTAAGATCTAAGCTCAAACAGCTTTTGAACTAAGAAATATACGACAGCTAAATATAAACATAATATTATATTTTTGCTTTCAAAATCGGGGCTGTCTTGTGCGATATCTGGCCTTGTTGGCCAGCAAACCTTTAAAAAAAAATTCTAGAACTTTAAAAATATTTTTATCAGCCTCGAATACTGGCAACTAATTATTGGGATACTTACAATAGGTAGTTACAGCTAGAATATACGAATGTGGGATTCTTTTCTGATTCGTGCAACAGATTAAGAATAGACTCCAGGATGAATCCAATAACAATGCATCGAACATTCCAAAGGGAACTGTCAGAAACAGGCAAAAATGTTTATTGAGCAGTAAAATGTGAGTAAAAAATCTTCGGATCGTTAATAAAATGTTTTTTTATTTACGATCCGAAGAGTTTTAGATTTTATTTAGTTACTTTGAACAATATGAGCTTTAATAAAGTTACTGCTTCCCAAAAATAGATCTCAATAAAAACTTGCCAGACTACCGAATAGTTTGGCAACTTTTTCGATTGAATCATCATCGGTTTATTGTTCCTAGAATCGCGTTAACTCATTTATTTTAGAAAACATGATCAGTGTTATTTAGTTCGAAAATAAATGCGAAGGTAAACGGCGAGCGTTTTGGGGGACTGTCTTTTGTAATATTGACTTTAGAAAAGTGCTGATTCTCAGTCTAGTTTGAATACAATAAATTATCACATTAAAAGGGCAATCATTTAAAACATAGTAGGTCGCAAAAATTGCGCTCTTCCTACTAATGTCGTTAGGATGAAAAAGTCATCTTAAATATTTTTAGGTTACACAAATTTTGAATTTCGTGACTTTTCTCGTAGAAGTATTATTTTCACCGACATCCTGCTGGGATGCTGGCTAAAACTAAAATTTTGAAGTGTTTTTTTGGAAAACAATAATTGGCCAATGTTTGAAGTGCTGTTTTCTCGGGTTCTTTTGGACCTACAGAGCTACGGCTGCGTGCCTCAAATGGTTTACTTTAAATATGTAACTTCTAAAAAGTGCGATGCGTCGGAAAAAGTTACCCACTTTTTTCGTCGGATGCACTTTTTGGAAGTTATTAGTCTTACAGCTGATTTTTCAATAGGCAGGTAATTTTTATTCGTAGAATAAAATTGACTTCTGACAAATTTTGTGTGGAAAACCTGTCAAAAATTCAAAATTATTCTTCGGATAAAATTATCTGGCGTTGGTAAAATAAGCTCTTGAACTGAAAAAAGTCCGAAAATTTCGAGATTTTCGAGCACCACGCAGTTAGCACAGGTCTTTCGAAGCTTAGGTTTATACTATTGGTATGTATCAAAATCAAAAAATCAAAAGTCATTTATTCAAGCGAGCGAGATTCTTTTCGAGCGTTAAAATTACAAAAGACAGTTCCCCAAAACGCCCGCCCATCACCTCCTAACAATCCTAACAATTTTCCAAAAATCAATAGGTACCTACTATGCGTTTTCTTTTTTTACCTAACGCATTTTTTTTGAGCGGCGTAATACCTATAAATACCTAATTAAAAGTATCTAGTCGAACTAAGGTTAATAAAATCATAAAAGTTTAAGAAAACACAGTCGTTGCTTTTTGGGCAGAAGAAATGACATCTTCGAACTACGTGCAAAGTGACGTCTTAAAACACATACGAGTTCTTACTCAGAACTACAAATGTGTAGCATACATACATATTTGTAGTTCTGAGTAAGAACTCGTAAAATATTTTGATAAACGATGCCGCACATGATAGTATTAAGCTACGAGTCTCAACGATGTGGAGTATCGGCTTAAAATTTTCAGTTGTGTGTACATGCCGTGAAATAGATAATGCAATAGGCAGTCAGGTTGTCGCAGACTCGCTGAAGCAGTCATTTTATTTGCACTGTTTTGTAGGCTACACCACGGAAATAGGAATATTATTCTACATAGAAGCGAAACTGGGCGAGTTGCACGTCCGTAAAATGCTGACTAATTGATGGACACATAAGTCTCGAAATTGTAGGGTAATGGCGCTGTTTTGAACGCGTTTTGAGTGGGAGTTTCGTTTCTACGATGTAGATTTTTTTATGACAATCATATATAAACAAATATTCGCATAACATGGGTGGAGGTAAGTTAATGTTACATTAACAGTAATAAAATCCCCATATTTACTTTTTCTGGTATGCGAAACTTATAGGTTAAACATGGTAGAACACTAGACAAAATATAATAAGCTAAGGAAAAACATTCTAACAAAGGGTCAATTATTTGTTTATCCACTTAATTTTGCCCAGAACCACTTTTGGATCTTGTGGGTTTGCCCTTTGCAACCCCACTTGAATCACCAGATATTTCACTTTTGATATGTGATATTGATCACTCAGTTTCAAACCGCTTACCACTTTCCAGTTGAACTTTTTGATAGAAAAGTTTTTTGTGAAAATTTACTTGCAAATTAAAAAAAAAAGGAAGACAGTTTTTTTTTCGGTGTTTTTTATTGTTTAGTTTTATTATAATCCTTAAAACGGAATATAGTGGCTACTGTTATCCGTTTTAAGGATTATAATAAAACTAAACAATATAAAACTATCGTTTCTAATAATATTAACGTATAATCTTGTGAAGCACAACTTAAGGTGCTTATTTTCTGCATTTTCATTCTAAATTGTATGAAATAATCAAACAAACGATGAGGGCGCCACTGTGCGGTCGGCATAGTCTTAAGAGAATTGGCCTGCAGCCATTTGCCCCATCTCAAAAATCTAGCCTGTAATAACGAAAGGTACCTAAATGTATTGTGAAATGTAGTGAAAGTTAGTCATTGTACACACGGCTACACATAAAGCTATACATTTCCAGTTTTAGCTGACCTCGCATTGTATAGGTTTTTCGTACAATCAGAAGTCAGCTTATACTGGTTATGTATAGCTTGATGTTTAGTCGTGCGTAAATAAAAGTAATTTAAATTATATTTTTGTATACCCTATTTATTCAATAGGTACCCAACGTACTCAATACTCAATACTTTATTGCATTCCATAATGTGCACATAATATAACAGTTGGTATGTCATAACATCGAATCAATTATGGACCCTGTCGGGCACAGCAAAGTTAAATTTAATAGGAGAGAGGATGAAGGCGCTTTTTATTAAGAAAAAAAAATAAAAAATAAATATTAAATTAAAATAATAGGTATCATTTATTTATTATTATTATATTTTTTTTTGTTTTGTTTTTGTCATTATATTTTATATAGGTAAGTATTTATATATTGGGTTTTAAATTATATTTATATATTTTTATATAATAATATAATAATAATAATAATATAAACATTTATTTCTCTTCCACAAAGGCGCCTTAAAAATATGAAGACAGTACATCTAATAAATCCTTTGTGGGAGACTGGTATCTGCACTAGGAAAAACCTGTCACACAGATTACCAGGCCCCCCCCAAAAACAATGATTGAGTATTAAATCTTAAGTTAAACAAATTATTTTAACCTTTGGTAGAACAGAGTAAACCAAAATAAAGAGAAAAAAAAAATACAAAATTTGAATTGTTATTGAGTACTAGTGAAGTAGTGTGGTGTGGTGTGGTGCGGAGTGGTAAGGTATGGTATGGTGTGGTGTGACGTGGCATGATTGTGGTGTGGTGGTGTGGTGTGGTGTGGTGTAGTGTGGTGTGGTGTGGTGTGGTGTGGTGTGGTGTGTGTACAGGTAGGCTGAAAACAAATTTATCTTAACACTATTAGGAGGCTTTCAGTGCTATCGTAATCAAGGTTCAGAAGATACGCGATGAGAACTTGCTTGCACTTTGCTTTAGTGAGAGGGTATATTTTTAAAGTACAGTTTATTTTGTTGTACAAATAACTGCCAAGGAAACAAAAGTTTCGGCGCGAAAGACTACTTTTACACAGTTGAGTGGAACACACGTTTGTCTTAATGCGTTTATGAGCGTGCAAGGATGAGTTGTAGTTCAATGAAGAATGTTTACGCAAGATTGTTTGAACGATAAACAGTTGTCGAACAGTGAGAACCTTGCACTTATCGTAGAGTTCAGAGGTAGGGTGAAAAAACGGTAAAGCATGGGCTACCTTGAGCACTGCTCTTTGTGCTCGCTCGATTTTAATCATGAACGATTTAGGGGCACCACCCCAAACAGAAATGCAATAGCTTAGTACAGATTGGCAGAGTGCAAAATATACTGTTTATAGAATTTTTGCATCTGCAACACGTCGTAGGCTTTTAAAAATGAAGATGAGCTTCCTAATTCTTTTGGACAACAGATCGATGTGGGAATTAAAGTTTAGGTTTTTGTCTATAGTTACACCGAGGTACTTGAGAGAGTCCACTCTTTCAAGTTTAGGGCATGAGCATGAGGAAGACCTGTTGTTACACGAATGGGCTGTGATGTTTAATAAGGCGTTTTGAGTGAGATTACTGTTTGTTAGTGAAAATGTTATGTATTTAGTTTTATCTGTATTAAGTGAGAGTAAGTTATTGTTTAGCCAGGTCATAACAAGTGAGAAACCTATTTGAGCAAAGTGGTACACTTCTTCCCAAGTATCACCAAAGAAAAGGAGAGCCGTGTCGTCCGCGAAAGTAATAATCTTGCCGTTAGTAAGGTTTAACTGACAGAGGTCATTAATAAAAATTAAAAAGAGGGTAGGCCCTAAAATACTCCCCTGAGGAATACCTATATTGACTTCGCAGTCATCACTCAACCACTCATCGACCACTACTCGTTGAGCTCTCCCATTCAGGTAACTCTCGAACAATTTTAACTGTTCGCCACGAATTCCAAAGTGCTCAAGCTTCTTCAGCAAGTGTGGTGCAGAGACTGTGTCAAAAGCCTTCGCCAAGTCGAGGAAAATTGTAAGAACCTTTTTCTTCTCATCCAACCTAGAAACTATGGTATCAGTAAGTTGATGGACGGCATCGCTCGTTGATCTGCATTTACGAAAACCATATTGATTGTCCGATAAAAGTTTGTTTGCTTCTAGGTAATTGGTTAATTGCTTATTGATAACTTTCTCCAGAATTTTGGATAGTGTAGGTAAGATGGATATTGGACGGTAGTTATTGACACAGTCCCTGCTACCAGACTTATGAATTGGGTGAACTAGGGATTTCTTGAGATCCGAGGGAAATTCACCAGTGGAAAGACAGAGGTTGCAAATAAACGCGATAGGATCAGATAATGAATTGGAGTATCTTTTTATTAATGCACTGGGAACATCGTCACATTTTACAGCATAAGTGGTTTTAAGAGATGCTATAATGATCTTGATCTCATCCACATCAGTAGGTAGAAGGACAAAAGAGAAGGGACAATTCGGCAGAGAAGCGGTCTGGTATAAAGAAGGGTCAGACCCTGTGATAGATCCCGCTAAAGATTTACCGATTCTTATAAAGAATTGATTAATCTCATTCACAGAATTTTTTGGCTGGTCTGGATCAATCAGATCCATGGGTGGACTTTTCTGTTTAGTGGTGTAGGTGATTGATATATTGCACGATTTACATTATTAGCACAATAAATTATAATACTTAAGCAATTTTGTTGAATTTTATAGAATATTATTATTACGTAAGTGCATTGTATCTTACCAAATCGTATCGTATCCATCTTACGCGAAATGCAATACGACAAATGAATCAAAGCACAATGTAAATTGCACACAATTTTTAACATAAATCTCATCCGCCATTCTGGGATCCGATTCGGAATTGTAGTGTATTTGTTCAACATACAGTCAGCAGAATAAATTGTACGAATTTATGTATGTGCATTTATCTGTACTTCAATCTGATATGAACAGTTCCGCTATTGTAATCAACAGAGCGAATATTTGAAATGTAACTTTGAAGTCCTATCACGGAAAGAAAAACTACGGAAAATAAGGAAAACAAACACCAAAATTAAATTATGAATTTATAGTCTGTTGAAAGTTGCATTAACGGCATATAGTTACCACTCTGTTCTCCCCAAACATAAAAGAAAAAGTTCGTCAAAAACATTTACGGGGATAAAATGGCGGACAAAGGAAGAACTAATAGAATTTCTCATTTGCCGGAACTTTTAAAAATTCAACGACGGAAATAACAAGGAGTGAAAAGACGAATCATATAATAGAAGAGCACGATAAAGATATAATGAGAAATATTATGTTTATATTCAAAGGAGAATCATCGAGATTTTTGTTTTGATCTCGCTTCTTTTATGGATCATACCCATCACGCGATGGGCCAGCGTAATAACTTTTATTTTTATATTTAACTATAGAAGCACGGTTTGTTTATTTAGTTCACCTTTGTATAGATTTAGATCGTTCTGCTTCATTGCCCATAAAACATTGTATGCATGGCTTCGCGTTTTACATGTTCGTTTTATAAAATGAATTGCGACTTTTATATCTTTCCTACAAACTGTAACTTTGTACGCTTGTAATATAGATTTATCTTCTTACAGGAGCTTCTTGATGTTTTTGTTTAAAGATTTAGTTGTTCGGTATGGGACAATAGGTATATTAAATCTAGCATTTTTTTTTAAATTATTTTATTGAATATTCAATGTTTTTAATACCTTAAAAATCTGGCACAATTAACACATGGTTTATTTAATTATTCAACATTAAGTAATTTATACTTTTGCACAACGCACTCACTGTTCTACCATTATGTACACTAAATTATGTATCAAAGCAATATTTTATTAACAAACTATTTTAGCACTAATCCTATTACCCACTTGTTGCATCAAAGGTTGATAATAATTAACATTGTTGGTAAATATCCTATTGAAGTGATTGTGTATTTCGCACTCCTATTGAATTTCAAATCTCTTTCACTATTATTTTCGCACCTATTAAATATTAAATCCTGTGCATTATTACTTGGTTGGTCTCCTGGTTGTAAGCGCGACTACTGAGCATGGGGTCCTTGGTTCGATTCCCGGGTCGGACAAGGTGTTTTTGAGTTTTTCCATTAGGAATTTCGTAGTAACAGTCCGGAGTTTGGAAGTTGGCGGTTTAATACCCCCGTGCCTCGGAAAGCACGTGAAGCCGTTGGTCCTACGCCTGATCTCCCCCCGGTATTGTCGGATTGCCGTCCCGTTGGACTATGAGAGTAAAGGAACAGAGAGTGCACCTGTGTCTGCGCGCACACTTGTGCACTATAATGTCTCCTGCGTACCTGGCTAATCTCCGTTGAGATTGGCCACCGTGACCGAAATCGGTCGGGGAGGCTATTATTACTTATTACGTTTGAAAAATAACAGCTAGTATCTATACTTATAATACATAAAAGTAGTGGCTTTTCGTGTCTGTCTGTGGGACTGCGTTGTTTTTATAAACTCAATAACAGATTTTAATGAGGTTTTTACCATTGTTTACAGAATCTATTCCGTAAGGTTTATTATGTGCTTAACAAATAAATTGAACTAACTCATCATCTGCCTATCCTTTTCCCAACGATGTTGGGGTGGGCTTCCAGTCTAACCGGATGCAGTTGAATACCAGTATTTTACATGGAGCAACTGCCTATCTGACCTCCTCAACCCAGTTTCTAGGTAATACGATACCACTTGACCCGTAACGACTGTCAAAGATCCCCAACAGCTTAACGTCCTTTTCAAGGAAGGGTCTTGGTATGAAAGATGGTCACCCATCCACGGACCAACCGCGGCAAACGTAGCTTAACCTGATCGATCGACCCGTGTGGCTGATATTTCTTAGCCACAAGCCTAAACAATATGAAACTAATACATATCAAAGAAATCTCGAGGTTTTTTCAAGTCGTTAAAACCGTGCGAAGCAGAAACGGGTCGGTAGGCAAATTATAAAAAAAAGGCAGCAATTCGTCACCTCACCCTCTCTGGGATGAAACAGGGTGCGAATAATATTGCATCATCCATCCTTCGCTTACAGAAATTCTTTTACACAGAAGCAACGAACCTTTAAGAGCCTACACTACCTCAGCTAAAATTCACTCTTTATCTCGCTCGTACGATACTGCTCGCGGACTGAGTGAGAGCGAGACAGAGTGCGGAGCTAGGCGGTAGGCAGCGCCAATAGTTTAGGTATTTGCTTTTTACGGTGAAAATAATGGTAATTAAAAACTTGAGAGGTGTCAAGGGACACCCGGATGGAACGAAGTTCCTTTTGATTAATTAGTGAAGGAATTGTAATATTTTTTTTTTTTAATGTTATAATAATAAATAATGTAATGTATTGAATCTTGTATAAAATAATTATATTAATAATTATATTCAATGCGAAATAGAAATGAAAATATCTGGCTTGCTTTCTATAAGAGAGAGAGAGACAGACAGAGAAACATGCGACGCCGCACAGCTTACAATAGCTTACTATAGCAAAAAGTGTCGTGACAACTTTTCGTAAGAATTTTTTCCGTCTAGCCCCCTTTCACAACGCGCGATAAGGAACTTCGTTCCAAAAAAAGTAAATAACATAAGACCTGCTTTATAGTTAGTTCGGTTAGTATACAAAGTTTCATAATCTAATTTGAAGTATTTTTTGAATACCAGCGGTTTATTGTTCTGTTTAGAGGTAACTTTGGAATTTTTTTCTATCGAGAAAATTTTATGAAATCGTGTTTTCGTCTAACATAAGACCTAACATTAATCCTCAACTTTACCATATATTTATTTCAAAATTAATGCTGCAGTATTTTCGACATAACGGAGGATCATGCTAAGCCATTTGAGGTAGTATAGGCCCTTAAAGACTTCTTTTAACGTTTTTGTTCTGTTTTATATACTTTTTCCTTTTTTTGTTACAGGTAATACATTGCACGGTCCTCCTTTCGAATGAAAAATGTAAAACAGTGTTAACATCCGTGTCTCGACATTAAAAAGAACCTTAATAAACAAGAACTATTATATTTTACAAAATAATTGCGATTATTAAATATGCAGACGCCAGCACACAAGCTACCCGAAACTGTCAAATTATCCAAATCAACTTTGAACCTTATATTTTAGCGATAAAGTTGAAAATCTATTAAAGATATTTGACAGATTGTAGTAGCTTGATGTGCTGGCGTCTGTACTGTAGTGCTATTTTGTAAAAATCACATCGTGAAAACTTAAGTGTAATATGAAGCGTGCTGTTCCTAGATTCCCTAGCGTCAGGACGGCAGGCTTTTTTTTTTTGAGGATGGGAAATCATCAAATGTCCCCTCCCGCTCTAGGTGGAGCAGGACTGTCAGACTCTTACTGACTAAAACCCACCCGTGTTCCTTCCTTAGCCCTTTGTGTTCCGGGGCAGCGGTAACCCTTTCGGACAATCCCGCTGCCCCAGAGGACGGTAGGCTGACAGTTCATTTCAAGCTCACCACACCTTCATTTTCACGTTAAGATTTTTACAGGATTATTCGGCTGGTATGTTCTCATAGTGTCTAATTTATTATGTACATATCTATTAATAGCTGTTACTGTATTCAGAAACCTGTTTTTATCTACATTTAAAGTTAAGGAAATGCTGTAAATACTATTAGAAAAACCCCTTCTTATTCATATAAAATATGAAATATTCTAACAACTAAAATGAACATTGTAAAAAAAAAAATAAATTCACGTAACTAAAGATTGTATGTAAATAGTGAAGTAAGTATACGAAAAATGTACAGATCAGCAAAAAAAAAAATGTCTAGTGTAAATAAATTTTGTCATAACTAAGAATAAAAGTATTTACGTCAATTATGTAGTTCGATTATGAACTTTGAGCCCATTGACGAAGGTACTTTTTTCTATAAATGTATAGTCATTAGTCGTATGAAGTTTAAAGTAGCGCTGTGTCACGCTAAAAATATTTTTATAATATAAAAATTGGGAAATTAAAAATGTAAATATAATGCAAAATGCCTTGTAATCAATGTCAATGGATGAAATACGTGCAATTCGCTGTCGTTATACTAATAAAGTGTACCAAAGACATTGTTTGTTACATTTATTTTAACCCTTGAGTATTACCTGACCCTGAGCTTTGAAAAGACTGAAGAAAATTAAACCTGTAAATTGCTTCGAAAGGAGGAATATTTCTCATAATTATTATGTAAAACTATGCAGATTGCAGACCACGCTTTAATATGGTAAAGATGGTACGAAAAATATAGAAAGTGAGTCTTAGTGTTCGGTAAGTAATCATTTAAAGCTTTGAAAACTATTTTATTTTATAAGTCCCTCCACATGCCCGTCCATTTTGATAGAAATCTGTTGTTAGGTAACGCGTGAGAGCTGTCTAATAGGGATGTGAAAAAATTATCGATTATACAAAAAACCGATTTTTATAATCGATTTTTTATTCACTGTCGATTTTTTTCACACAGCTTTTTAGTCAGGAACTCAGGAGCGCGAAGCCGCAAAGTGCCGCGAAGCGAATCACTAACTATTTTAACTAAGTATAACAATCATCAATACATCTCTATAAGTTGGATTTGTTAACTTTAGATCAATGAAAATTTGAATTTCGCGGACTACCACTACACTACAGAAATTTCTTCCTGCGAAAGGAGAAATGAAAAAAAAAGCTCTTTTGTGTGAAATTTAAATTAAATGTTTATCTTGTTTATTAGATTAAAAAACTGAGCTGTGAATGCTGTGATAAGAGTGATATTTCATGCGTTTAATTTAATCTTTAAAAAAATAAGGTAAAAATTGATTAAGATTAATAAAATCTATTATTTTAATTAAAAAAATCGATTATTTTTAAATCGATTTTATTATTAGGCAAAACAATCGATTATTTAATAATCGATTTTTTATGTATACTGTCAGATCCATACTGTCTAAGGCCGCATGCAAACAGTTGCGAGAGAATGCGGTCGTCACGACCATTTTGTTCTGCGAACCCAAACGCGTGATCGCGTCGACAGAGGGCGCTTTCCGGTTTTCCGAAGAAATGAGTGATTTGACGATCACGCGTATTCACGTGAAGATCTTTTTCGTTAGTACACGAGGTAAGTATATTATGCATCAGCGAAACGGTGTCGTAACTTTAGGTAATGATCGCCAAGTGGCTGGTGAAATTTATTTATTTATTTAATACTTCAAGCACATACATATACAGAGGCGGACTTAATGTAGGTGCAATCATTAGAGGAATAAATATTTTAAATATAAAGACACGCAGAAACCTATTGAAACTATAAATATAATATATACCTAAATACATATAAATATAAGCACAAATAAATGAATATAATAAAAGGAAATAAGACAAACAATGAGAAAATATTAGCGTGTGATGATACTGCCAGCTTCATGCATGATTAAATGTATTTTTGCGCTAAATAACTGCTTACTATAGCGTATTACATTTAGATGTCACCTATTGTTAGTGAATACAGGCATATAAGAGTCTTCAAACATATGAAAATCAAACTAATTAGGTATTTAGAATGTTTTACACGAGTTTAAAACAAAGCTCGCCTACATGTGATATTGGAGACAAATCCTTTGAAATACAAAACTCAAAAGAAACTCTTAATGAATATGAAAACTTTTATCAATAATGTCGAAGTATATTAGGTACAGACAAACGAAAAGATATCAAAGGATTTTGAGCAATGTACGTTACATTGAAATCTACACAAGTAAATAAAATTGAAGCGTCTGTTTGTAGTGCCAAAAACTCAAAATAACAGGTTTTTACTAAATGCATTTGAAAGTACGAGTATATAGAAGTTTTGTCTGTCTGTTTGACGAAACTATCACGGGCAGATAGTTTATGTTATAAGGAGTAACGTATTACTTTTATTTTAGAAAAGGAATTAGGGTTCCGTCCAAAAAAAATATACTTAACCCATGAAATCCAATTTGTTTTCCGACATGCACGCGAACAAAGTCGCAGACACAGCTAGTTATTCAAATAATGCGTATTAAACTTTAAATAACCTATTATACTGCTATTAAAAACTTTTTACAAAAAAAAACAACCGACTTCCAAAAAAACACTACAAAGTGAAAAATAACTTTAATTTCGGAAGTCGGTGTCGTTGGTTCCGCATTTTCTTTTATTGACACCGACTTCCGAAATTAAAGTTATTTTTCACTTTGTAGTGTTTTTTTGGAAGTCGGTTGTTTTTTTTTTGTAAAAAGTTTTTTATTTTTCACTTTTTAGTGGGCCAGTTTGTAACTTATATAAGTTACAATAGCCTAATCTTAACTGGTCGTTATTGTTTAGGAGTTCTCCTTGTAAAAACCAGGAGAACTGGATCTGATTGAGAAGTCACCATCAGCTCCACTTCACGATACGCATTGTGCTTAGCAACCACATTTAAGTACCTAATCGAATTGCAACGCGTGAAATATTTATTATTGAGTAGTTCCGATGGCCATCTGTGGTCTTCATCATCAGTTCCACTTCACCGAATGGTGCTTTTTCAAAGCAAATGCACGAGTTACTATGAAAAACACCCAAATCGCTATAGGTGTGCCTACAAAATTTGAGGGTTTCCCTTGATTTCCATGGGATTCCCGCATCAGATTCCGATTTGGTGACAATGGGACCATTTCGGGAGCATACCCATTCAAATAAAAAAATAATTTTGAAAATCCGTTGACAATTGGCGGAGTATTCGATGAACAAACATACAAAAAAAAAAACATACAAACATCCGAACAGAGTACCTCCTCCTTTTTGTGAAGTCGGTAAAATTATCGTGGACGTCCAACGTCCACGTTCATTAAATGTGTAGGTACTGTGTTTTCACAGAATCGAGATAACACAGGGAAGTAGTATGGAAATATAATATGAAGACGCTTTTAAATTTCCGTCCACGATAACGTTACGAGTATTACGTGCACGTATTTCCATACATTTTATGGACGTGAACATGGACGTCCACGTTAGAAATTATAAAAGCGTATACTGTCATATTGAGAATATAATTTAACTGCCCCGTTGAAAAAAAAGAAAGAAAGAAAGATGCGTTTATTGGCATTACAGCACGCGGCGCGGCGTTTCTCGTAGTCACAAGCGCGACTGCTGAGCGTGGGAGGACCCCACGAAAAACTCAATAACACTGCTCGAACCGGGAATCGAACCCAGAGATGTTGGTGACAGATCTGGCAACCCCGTTGCTGGCTAGTAACGGGGCGGCCTACGTAATTTTACCTTTTTTCAATGCCTTTTCATAATATTGTTTCTTGTGATCTTTATCTTTAGTTAATATACCCAGTTGCACCTTTTACCTTTCTTTTATTTGGTGCTTAACATTCAGGAGGGTTCGATTCCGGGTTCGGGCAGTGTTATTGAGTTTTATTATAAGGAATTTCGTAATAACAGCCCGGAGTTTGGAAGTTGGAGGTGTGATGCCCCCGTGCTTCAGAAAGCACGTTAAGCCGTTGGTCCTGCGCCTGATCGCTCTCCGGTCGCGTCAGATTGCCGTCCCATCGGACTATGAGAGTTAGGGAAGAAAGAGTGCACCCGTGTCTGCGTGCACACTTGTTCACTATAATATCTCCCTCGCTGAAAGCTAGTCTCCGTTGAGATTAGCCGCCGTGGCCGAAATACGGTCTGGAGGATTTTATTGAGAATCTAACCGTGCGGCACAGCCATCGCTATATCAACCATCGAAAAACAAAGCGATTTAATCTATGTCAAAACCTTATTCCACCTAATACTGAGGGTCGGTAGGAATTGACACTATTGACAGGTAACCTGTTTTGGCGGTGAGAGTTTTACAGCTGTCATCCTAACTGACGCGCGGTGCGCTAGGATATCTGGGAATTGACAACTCACTTCACCTAAGTTTTCACGGTGACATTTTTACAGAATAGCACAACATTTACTAAAGGCCACGATTGTGAAGGAAGTTTTAAAAGAAAGAAAGTAAACCAGGAAACAAACTACATACAATATTTAAAGTAGGTTAAAGAAAAACTTATCCAGAAAACCTACACATTGGAAGTCACTCCCCGAACCACTACCGTAAAAGCCATAAATCTATGTTAGTTCTTACCCAGTAAAGTTTGTTTGCAAGAGAAACGTCTGTCGTGGTAATATTACATCCAGTGGCCCAGTCAACCTAGTTCTCATTAGGGATGCGACAACGCTAAAGTTATTCGATTTAGGTATTCAGTATCGCATATTTGGGTGTGAAAGTTTGAAATTCTGGAATATTTGACAAGTGTCAAATGCATGTTGAATATTGGAAATCGAAATACGTAACGGAACTCGTTGAAGTTTGTAAAATATGTGTCCGCACATTTTTGAGAGACATTTTATATTTTTTGATAATATTGGCAAAATTTTAGAGTTTAGTAGTATGATTCTTGGTCACTGTGTTTTACAGAATGGCGATTAGGTTATCATATTAAACAGTATAGCGATTATAAGTTGTTATCGGTCTGTTAAAATAGTAAAATAAAGAATTTTACTAAAAATAGAAAATTGAATCTTACAAACGAAATAATCATAAATTAAGCTTAATGTTGTTAAATAGGTGCTAAAACGAAAAAAAGTCTAGAATGTTAGTTGTTATATTATTTTAAACAGTGTATTTTTAAAATACGTTATAAATACATGGTTTCAATTAATGTGATAACCTAATAGGTAACATCTTTATTTAAGTTTACCTTTTCTTTAAGTATACCTTTTCTGTTAGTACAGTCAAAAGCAAAAGTAGATGATGAAAATCAGAAATTCAATACTAATGAACGGAGTTCGCGTCAGAACTGTGTGGCGTCGAAGTGTCGTTATGTGATTGTGAATTACACCAAACATTTACTACTTCGACGCCACACAGTTCTGACGCGAACTCCGTCCGTTAATTAGTATTGAATTTCTGATTTTCATCATCTACTTTTGCTGTTGACTGTACAACTTTTTCCGTCGAGTGAATAAAATTGGCCTTTCATCGGCAGTACCCATTTATGATTTAAAAAATGATATTGTATACCTACTAACAAAATCTAAGTATGTCTGGAATTGAAGCATAAATCGTTTAAATTATTCATGTGAATACAAAGTAATGACGCAGGCAATCTCTCGTCTAATTTATGATATTTTATTCGAGCATCATACAATAAGATGTTATTTGAGTTCAAGTGCGATAGTTCAAACGAAGACAATAAAACTAATTTATGATGGTATTTTTTCCAATTTGAGCATGAAAGAATAATAGGTACAATAATTAATTTTGAATGATAAATAAATCTTTTTATATCATGTAAGTAAGTTTGTACAAACACTTTTACATGAAAATCATATTTTTTTTTAAACTAGATGACTTTGGCGTTTCCCACTGACTACGATAAGAAGAAAGGCCGAAACAAACACAGAGGTCACATTTTGTCATTAATCGTGCAGCTCAACTCAGATTATAACAACTACATAATTATGCCTTAAAAATCAGTTTCTACGCTGAAGCGTTCCATTCACTTGTTATACTTAGGTATTAATTGCTATTTTTTTTATTAATTGTTTTTTTTTTTTTCGCATAAATCGTAGCAATATGTCTACTGGGAACTATTTTAGCTCTTTACCGAACTAACACAAACAAAGCCATCATCAAAATTATTGCTCTGAATTTCGAGAAGATTCATTTTGGGCAATTAGTTGTGGAGATTGAGAAATGAGGTAATTTGGCGTAGTGTGTTTAGTAATTTTACATTCAATTTCATGATACAAGATATTAAACTGACTTCTTGGTCATCGAAATACCTACCCATAATGAAGAAGAAGAAAAGGGGAACCAATAGTTTTCTATAAGTAGGTAAGTAACAGTCCTTTGATGATTAACCCACAAAAGTTGTAAACGTGAGCCTATAATAAATTTTACATTAACCCCTGATCACGTACATACTTCGAAAATTTCCATCGATACGCAATTCACAAAGACATGTCCCATCTCTATTTCTTAAGAGGAAATTGTTACTTTGAGAGAGCACATGTCACTACCCAACCAGCAAAAAAATCGTATAAGAAAATACTCTCCCGACTATGGATCGAGAAACACTCGTATGAAAGATCCCATTATTTCAAAAAGACGTATAAATGCATCTTTCTAGATTGTATTCCATCGAATGCTTTTTCGCTGTTTAAACATGTCTAGTAAACGTTTACTCGGTAGATTTATATTGCATTCACTCGATAATTCTATAAATACATCTTTCAATGACGTTCATACGACCATAATTCTCATGACAGTTCTTTGAAAGCAATCAAGTTGCCAAATTATCATCAAAATATCTTTTACAGCACTATTATTCGACAATTGAATGTCAGAACAATATTGTAGAGTAAAGGCAACTCATTCATCAAAATAGCATTGGAGTTGCTATTTCTGCACTCAAATGTTATATGATAGCTTTCTGGAGGCTTTCATTTGACTTAAATTTCGAAGTTGAGAAAATGCTTCTAAATTATCTATTACAGCATCGGAGGTGGTCTAAATATTATTTGAAAGTTAGTATACAGCGTTATAGTTAAATGAAATCTTTTACAGCACTATGAACGTCATTTTGTTAAATCAGTGTACTTTTGCAACAACCGTATTTATTTCGTTTTGCGACAATGGATTGTAATCGGTGGAAAAAAATTAAAAGAAGTGGTGGTTACCGACGGAAAGTAAATGAAATTTACGCTTAATTGAAACAGGCAACATGTTCATTGACAGTAACAGATGGCAAAGAACAATCGCTTAATATTATTGAGGGCTCCGTAGGTAATATTCACACACCTAATAATGGAATCTAGTGCATAATTATAAAGTGCGTTTCCTTCCAAGGCCATTTCGATTTCTTAAGCTGCTTTATGTCGTCCTTTGTTATAAATTTATCAATATCCAAATAGTTTACCATTTTATTATCAGGCACCTATAAAAAAATACAAAATAAAATATTAGGTATGCCTATTACATATACCTGCATATACCTACGAATAAGCTTATACATAGTTTAATAATATTGTAGTTTACACCAAATTTGTGACGTCAAGCTTGCAAAAGTGTACTTTGCATCAGGATGAGATAATGACAAAAAACAGTGATTTAACATTTTACACGAGGAACCCTAAACAAGCTGTATGGCGCTCTTAGAAGTTGTAAAATGGAATCCTCGATTCTGTCTCTCGGCTAAAGGCAGAGTGAGTGCTTTGTGATGATAAAGTTAGTGCTATAAATGGCGAGTTAATTTTAATAATTAAATTAATATTAAATGTCATTCAGTTTTTACCAAGAATTCGTGGGGCCCATGAAAATATTACTTAAAATGTGAGGCATATAGACGAAAAAATTTAATTCGCATATGATAATCACTACAGATAACTAAATGCTTGTGACTTTAGAAAAGTAATACTTAACTTTTACAAAAACTGTGGCAAAGTTTATAAATGGCAGAATACTTACTTTAATTATAATCACGAACTCGTACAACTATAACGCACTTGTAAATATTACGACAAATAAAACGTTCCATGAACGTCGCTTGATAATGTTTACGCGATGAAACAGTCGAGTGATAGCAAGCGGGCTGCTAATTTACTATAAATAAGTCGAATGAAAGAAGTTCTACCGACTTGTAAACAGTTGATGTGTGGAATGATGGCAGTCTGATATAAATTCATAGCACTTTTTCACATTGGAGTTGCGATTACTCGGTATTCTTTCGACTATTTGGTTGTTTAAGCGATGATTTTACAATATTCATAGCATTTAAAGCTGAGAGAAGTGCGCCCAAATCGGATCGAGAGAACGTGAACAGAGCTCTCTCTCGATATTTTACAGATCTCTCTCTCCACCAATAGCAGAATAAGAAACGTGCTGCAGTTTTTTATACGACTAATTTTGCTAGTTGGGTAATCGTCTAAGTTTCTCAGTAACAGACCAATGTCTGGCCCGAAGCATTATGTCGACAAGACCAGAATTTGCAAACGTTTAGGAGTACTTAAATAAATTTTTGTCTGACGATTTCTTGGTTGGTATTTAAAGGGGAAAATATTGGAAATTGGGAATTGGGACTGATACCAGAAAAAAAAACGAAAAATAAATGCGCCACTTACATAATCTGCATTGGCCATTTATTTGCTAACAATGTAAACAAAATGAGTTTATGGAAAAATAACTTTAACATCTACACAATAAAGTTCAGTTTACGCTACAACTTCAAACAATAGTGCTAGTCACTCTGAAAACCGAAAAAAACTTTTTTAATAGTGCAAAGTTTATATTTGTTTAACTTGAAATAATATTAACTTGAAACATAAGTTTGAATAGACAATACATACATACTTATACATAATCTCACGCCTTCTTATGATGATAAGTAGAAAGTGAATACAGTACAGTAAAAATCCACTTTTCGATATTTTTTCTATGCTTTCGGGAGAATATTACTCCACTGTTTGACATTCTGCATCCAAAGTTAAACATGCTATCGTTTTGACTTATTATTAATTGTGTCTGTACGGAAACAGAATAGTAAAATAAAAAGTAATGAGTCTACAAAGATTCGTTTTTCTTGCTATTTTTGACGTAACTTTGGGTGTAAATAAATAATAAAAGAACTGTAAAATCTTTAAAACTAAGTCCGTACCGACAAAGCTCAGTTATCGAAGAGATCAATAAACTTTATTTGTATTTATAACATTATTTATATTTGTTTGATTTATCTAATCTTTTTACGTGCCTACCAGTTCGGAACGGTGTTTCTGTGCGTGAGAACTAGACGTTGTTCATGTAGACTAGCATCTAACTGCTCATCACTGATACTAGCACTGCCGGACACGAAGCCAGGCGAAACAGCGTGTTTTTTGGCCATGACCGAGCGTTTTTTGGCCATGATTGGCGAGTTCTAGCTCGCGACTACTCTTAAGGACTCCTTTTTCCTCAATTACGTTCATACATCTGAAGAACAACACTAACTTCGCCACTTTATTTAATGGGTTATTAATTTTTTTTTAAAAGAACTGTGAATTATTCATTTCTATCTAAGCATCTCAAACATATGCAAACAAACTCTCAAAAAACTAAGAGAAATAACCGACTATGAAGGCTCTTATGCAAATCCAGAATTAATATTCATCGGAAAAATCGAGAAACCCGACAAGGCAGATTTTCATCGTCATTTTTTTTCCAATCTTATTTCTCTTTGAGCACATTTGCGAGACCGGAACCGCTTCCAATCTGCTCTGGATCTGTTTAAACTCATCTGATGCAAACTTCATCAAGAAATTATTACGGACAGAGAAATAAAAACTAACCTTTTTTCTTCAGTGGCTACAAAAGATTCCTAAAACACGCAACTGATTAATTTGCAATCAAGATTTGTATGTTTCTAACGTTTTTTGATGAGAGTTTCTTTGTTTTAAAGAAGGTAAGTAATTAAGTATCTAACACACTGTTTTGTTTTTAGGCACGCCATTTCATCAAATGCAATGTCAATGTAAATTGTATTACCAATAATATTTATTATGTCAGATTTCATAATAAAATACGTGTACCTACCGTGCATTATAAATAGATTCAAGAAAATCTTAAATCCCTTAAGTCAAAGCCAAGCAAAACAAGACGTGATAAATCTTAAACTACGGATAGAAATAAATAAACATAAGAAGCATCCTGTCAAAGTAAAAATAAAAATAAACACTCAACTCTATTCTAAAAATAAACAAAATGTACAAAGCAACTAAAAACCAGAGGCTACTCAACAGTAATTTGAACGTAAACAATCTTAAGTTAATTGGTTAATCGTTGAAAAATGGCCGCCGTCGTCACGCCAAGTAATTTGGCTGATGGCTACAATATGATCGTTTAAAAACCACTTATCTATGTCCGACACAAACAAGGTAATGAGATCAATGTGGGCTTACTCATATTTTGAAAACATATCGAAGGTTGGTATAAATACCTGCTTATGTAACTGAAATCTTCCTAACTATAAGGGAAACACCGCAGGAAAAACCGAAAACTAGAAAAACGAGCATGAAATTATGAAACCGAGAAAAGGTACTTATCATTTAGGCAATCTAAGACATCATCGACTTATTTGAAATCGCCGACATCCAGTGAGTTAACGTGATCAATAATCGTTTCCCTTCTGTATGATAGGGAAGACTGAAGCATTACCATCCAGTGGGACGGTTCCAAGTCCTTAGGACAACTAGTCCAGTCAGCAGTATTTTACTTCAAAACTTACCAGTATTTAGTAGGTACGGCGCCAAAACCTAGTACTATTTGAAGTTACGTATGCAATGTTAACGGCTCGGAAACTTAACAGATTGACTACAGAAATCCGGCCTTGCCAAATCAATTATTGAGCCTAAACTGGCTGGCAAGGTTCCGATTTCTGCTGCCGTTTACTTTATAGAAACATGGTGCTCGTTGCTTTTATGAAGCACCTTAGCTGACAATTAACGTCAAACTTTAGCGGCCTTGGAATAAGGAACATTTTGTTTTAGAAGATTGTTCTCTTCGAGATTGATCGCTAACGTCATACATGAAGCATGTATCGGAAGGGTGCTATCTCGATTCGAACAATATCGTAATCGGGAAAACGTGATCAGCCGTCCCATACATTTGGGTCGAGTAGGTCTAGGTCATAGGTTCTTAACCTTATTTTGCCCACCGCTCACTTTGAGAATTTTTTTTCTAGGGCCCCCAATTTTCTTCTTTCTAGGGCCCCCAATTTTCTTTTTTCTAGGGCCCCCAATTTTCTTCTTTCTAGAGCCCCTAATTTTCTTCTTTCTAGGGCCCCGCGGTTTCACCCGCGTAAGTTTTGATCCCGTGGGAATATCGGGATAAAAAGTATCCTATGTGTTATTCTGATGTATAAACTATATTACTGTAAAGTTTCATCAAAATCCGTTCAGTAGTTTTTGCGTGAAAGAGTAACAAACATCCATCCTCACAAACTTTCGCATTTATAATATTAGTAGGATAGTAGGATTAGTAGGATAGGATAGTAGGAAGTAGGATAATCTTGTGAAGCACAACTTAACGTGCTTATTTTCTGCATTTTCATTCTAAATTGTATGAAATAACCAAACAAACGATGAGGGCGCCACTGTGCGGTCGGCATAGTCTTAGGACTGTGTTCACAGTTGTCATACCTCTGATTTTGCATCACTGTCAAATCACATTGATATCTATTGTCGTTGCTGTTGGGTTGTTGCCGTTGACAAGTCTATCAAATTCGCAATGATCTTTATTTTCGTAACTATTAGGTCGCTATTGTGTTGTTGTTTTCAGATTTAATGTAAGTGTAATAGTCTCTGCCAGCTTAATCTCTGAATAAGGATTGTCTAATATTTCTAACCAACAGATTTTAATTTGTTTTTTGAAAATTTAGAGCATTTTGAGAAACCAATTTGAATATTTTGATGATTGGCTCAATAGTTATTTAAAATATTTACAAATGTACATATTTTAAACATTTTAAGGTAGGTGACGTCATCAGTGGCACAAAGATTAAGTGCCGTTGCCTCACTAGTACATAATTAAAAATTAAAATCTGTCAACACAACGTCACATGTGTCAGTATCAATAGACGTCATACATAATCGAATCCTATCAGTCTTATCGTACTATTTACAAATACAAACCGAATACCGTATTCGGTATACCGTATACCGTAACCAAAAGTGGTTATTGAAGGTGTAAGTAAGAATACGTCGCTAACAGTCGACGCAGCGACATTATTTATTGTTCTTTTTCCTGAACTACAAACGAGCGATACTTTTGTTAAAGCTGATTCCCGAAACCTGCCTAAAGTTGAGACCGTTATTATATTAGAGTATATTTCTACTAGCAGCCATCATAGTGTAGTGAGATTTTACGAGATTATGAGGCAAGTCGCAGGAATAATATAGTAAAAACTTTATACTGTAATTAAGTTTATATGTTTGACATTTATATTATAATTTGACACTTGACAGATTCTAGACAATATTTGCCATTTACTTTTTTTATTTTCTAAGGTAACGATACAAAACTGTTCGGCCAAAGCTGACGTAATTTGAAAGGCAATGAAGGTCAAAGGTATTTTATCATAAATATCAATAAAATTTGAATATTGTTCATGATTAATTGGCCGTCATGATCAGTAACGCTATTCCTCGAAATGGTTTTTCAATTACAACATATAAAAAAAATATGAACAATGCCCATTCTCCAGCCGTTCTGCAATAGAAAAGAAATTTGAAAAAAACAAGGTTTAGCGACTTCAGAGTTGGTCCTCGTTCAATTATTGTTGAAATTACAGTTCCTGAGGTGGTTACCTACATTGTGATGCTTTCAGTTTGGTTAAGAATTTTAGGTACTGAATTATTCTTGTATTATTTGATATTGAAAATGAAAAAAAAAGATAGAATATTACTTATATTCAGATTATAATTGCCAATAAGTGTCGCACAGGTTCTTGGTAACACTTTGATCAAGCACTGCGAGTCATTCTCATCGGTACATCAACGCCAATTAAACGATGAAATTTAACCAGACTAGCATTGATCGGAATTGGAGATAGAAATCTTCAACACAAAGCTGCAATGGCTCTTTCTTCAAAAGCCCCTCGCGGGATTGTCCGAAAGGGTTACCGCTGCCCCGGAACACAAATGGCTAAGGAAGGAACACGGGTGGGTTTTAGTCAGTAAGAGTCTGACACTCCCTTCTGCTCCACCCAGAGCGGGAGGGGTCATTTGATGATTTCCCATCCACAAAAAAAAAGACATGGCCTTGCACTGTTAGACTCACATAAAATCCTAATAATATGTTTGGACTTTAAAAGATACCCACCTTTGAGTATTTTTCGGCGTTTCTCCTCAGGGATCTGTCAGCTAGGAAATGCCGGCGCCAACTAGTTTTTAAATATTGACTAACAAAATATTGACGTGTAAAAATGTCTTAAAAGATCTACTTACTGAAATAAACATTTAATTTAATTTCATCTCCATTTGATTTTTATCTCCAATTTGTGTTAGCTTGTTGACTTAACGATAGTCCGAACTCACTAATTTGATCCAAAATGTTGGCGTTTCATGCAGAATGTTGGCATTTGATACAGAATATTGGCAGCATCGCCTGCCGAACGTATCATACGCCAGACAAATCTACATATCAACCATGTAAGCTGTTCGAATCAGAATACCTAATACGATTTCTGGAGCACGAACTATCATTGATTTATTAATATGAGTTCACCGCAAACGTCCGTCATAATGTAACTCAGTCCCTCTTGGTAGTAGTTAAATATTATTTGACATACTTAAATGTGAATTCGGTAAGAGATCCCAAAGTAGATAAATAAATATTATGCTAGGTCACGCAATACAGTACAGCGACTTTGATCAAACAAAAATGTTGACAGCGGACTTTTCACTTTCAAAAAAACACTACAAAGTGAAAAATAACTTTAATTTCGGAAGTCGGTGTCTTTAAATCTGTATTTTAGTTTATTGCCACCGACTTCAGAAATTAAAGTTATTTTTCACCTTGTAGTGTTTTTTTGGAAGTCGGCATTTATTTTTTTTTTAAGTTTTTTATTTCTCGCTTTTTAGTGGGTCTGTTTATAATGTATCTAAGTTACAATAGCCTATATGTCAACTTGCTCACCGCATTGTGACGAGCATAAATTGCTTAGCAACCATATTAAAGTAATCGAATCGCAACCGAGAAATTCCGGTGGCCATCTGTGGTCTCTATCATCAGTTCCACTTCACCAAATGGTAGTTTCCGAGAGCAGATGCGTGAGTACTACTATAAGTAATACCCAAATCGCTATAGATTTGCCTATACTATTTGAAGAGATCCTTCGATTTATTCAGGATTCCATCATCAGAACTGCATTTTGACAAAAATGGGAACAATCTGGAAGTGTATCCTTTTAAATAAAAAAATAATTTTCTACATCGGTTTATAAATGACGGCGGCAGCAAACAAAAAAAATACAACCGAATTCAGAACCTTGGAGTTTCTTGCCCGTTCTTCTCCATAGATATCTACGCTTTGGAATGGGCGACTAGCTTCAACTTTCTGACTAACTGAGATATGATACCAATACTACTTTTTGTAGCATGAAACAGGTTTTTAATTTTGAACGGTTCCATTGCAATTCCAAATAGACCGTGGGTACATTTCAGTCATCCATTGTAGCAGTTTTTGGAAACGCCAAATGGCTAAACGACGCTACTGAAAATGGCCTCGCTGTTTTCAGTCGTTCAAAATAATGATGATTCCGATTTAGAAAGGTTTTTAGATAGCTAGCCAGCTCAGAATAGATCATAATAAAATACTCTTTATTATGTACACCATCACCAACCAAACCAACCACTACCAACACCAAACCATCACCAATTTTGAGCTCAGCCTAAAATTAAAAATACGTAACCGACTGAAACCAATCAAAGAGAAAACTAGTTTTCCGTAGAGAAAACAAAGTCTTGAAAGAAATGGGATTAGTTTTCAGAAAAACATCTGTTACAATGTATTCTATTAAAAAAAACTTCTGTATATTTAGGTATGGAAAAGACCTCCACTTTGATATTTAATGTAAATTCTACAAGTTTTTCACATTATGGTAATCAGTACCCTTAGAAGTTACTTTGCTTATGTTACCGTGTTCTTGAATATTTTGTGAGGACCTTTACGGGTCCAAAAATTGAATTTGATACTTTCTTTTCCTGGGCTTTGAGACTCTAAAAAAAAAATTGGGGTCGTTAATAGGATTATCAAAATAAAATATTAACAGGCAGAAATAATTTCCTTTGAAGTTATAAAAGGTCGGGAACTCATTAGAAACTCCTCTGGTGCTAATAATGTTCTTGAAAGCTTGTCATCACAGGGAACTTTACACACACAATACTTAGTTGTTAAAATTATTTCGAGAATTCTGTTCCTACTTCCTACACCAACTTGGCTCTCGGAAATTTATTGATGTTTGTGTATATAGGGTGACTGGTAATTAGTGACCGATACCTAAACACGTGATTGTACTCATGATAACAAACAACTTTTACTATGGGACCAAACCTGAATTCGCGAAAAAAAAATGCTGTTCAGTACCTACATTTCGACCAGTTAGGCGAACATAAATGACTGAACAGCAGATTTTTTTTTCACAATTTTTGGTGTGGTCCCATAGTAAAAGTTGTTTGTTATCATGAGTACAATCACGTGTTTAGGTATCGGTCACTAATTACCAGTCACCCTATATATGTAAAGTCAGGGAAAGTAATTGTTCATCAAATTGACAACCAACTTAAATTGTACGTGTATTCGAATCACAACTGTCATTCTTGATATGATATGTCTATAATCAGCCTATAATGTTCCCACTGCTGGGACACAGGTCTCCTATCTATGAGTGGGAGTGGGCCGTAATCCACCACGCGTGCCCAGTGCGGGTTGGTGGCAGCTGTGTCTTCGAATTGTTGGTTCTGGGACATGCTGTTTCCCTCCCTCCGTTTTTCTTCACGGTTTTGAGAGCAATAGTAATGAATTAAATTACACAAAGTAACGCGCCTGTCGGGGTTCGAACCTACGACCTTTTTTTTTTTTTTTTTTGTTTTCAGGGGGAAACCTTCAAAAGGCGCCCGACCTCTGGGAATGGGAGGTCGGGGAGTGTGGGATTTTTACCTCACTAAAACCACCCCGGTGGTCACCATCAGCACATAGGGGTGGTCCCGGTTCCTCTTAAAAGACCAATTCCGGAACCCCCCCGTGCAACGCCTGTAAGGCACATCCCTGGGTCGAACTAGAACTCGTAAGTCACGGCCGTGATATGGCTATAACATCACTAATTGACATAGCGTGTCAAAATATATTTAATACTAGCTGACCCCGCAAACGTCGTTTTGCAAAAAAAAATAGATAGTAGCCGATTCTCAGACCTACTGAATATGCATATAAAATTTCGTAAAAATCGGTCAAGCCGACCGACCGAACCGATTTGTATGAAATTTTGTGTGCATATCGGGTAGGTCTGAGAATCGGCTACTATCTATTTTTTTTTTTTTGCAAAATGACGTTTGCAGGGTTAGATAGTCTAATATATAAAATTCTCGTGTCACAGTGTTAGTTACCATACTCCTCCGAAACGGCTGGACCGATTTGTATGAAATTTTGTGTGCATAGTCAGTTTTTTTTTTTTGCAAAACGTCGTTTGCGGTTTCAGCTAGTATGATATATAAATTTTCGCATAAATACAACACGATCCACAAAACAAATAAAATGCAACCTCCACAGTAAGACTGTACTATTCCCGGGAATTATTATCTCGGTACAAACAGTAGATCTAACTGTCTACGTGACCTATCCTGGGCGAAGAAGATTCCTCCTTAAAATAGCCATGAGCTAGTTTTTCTGTGGTTGGTTTAGTTTTAAATAAACTAAAACTAATATTTAAAGGACTAGGAGATTCAATTTTAGTAAATACACAGCCTTCTTACCTAGCTACCTATATTCGAAATATTTAATCCTTTTATAACCACGACGGATTGGGTAGTGGAAATTCTCGCCACGACCAATTTTGCAGCGTATTAAATTTATTCATGCATGCTAAATAATATAATTCAACATGTATAGTAATATGTTTTTGTCAGTATAAAATAATTGATATTATTTAGGCGATAGCTTACCATTAATTCAATATGATTTTTATTATAAGCTTAACTTAACTTGACATGTTCCTTCACTCTAAACCATACTTTGAAACAAAGCACAACTTTGGTAAGTATGAAGTAATTTCTATCATTGCCAAACAATATGCTTCAAGCATCAACACGGCCCAAAAAATAGCGTTAAAAATGTCCGAAGAAGAAAATCTAATACAATAGCAGCTGTTTCTAACTCCATGAAAGTTTTGAGGCTGAATGGAAGAAAAATGGCGCGTGGGTTCCTCAGTCGTTCTGTGAGAGTAACTTGAGTGAACAATAATATATCGTCAGCATTTGTTACTGTATCACGTAACTTCAACATTTACCGTCGACTCGGCGAGTTCTAGAGTCAGCTAACTTTGGGGATAAATATATTGAAAGAGCAGACATCAGTAAATCCACGATTTACTGAAAGAGAGCACAACAACACACTAATTTGCGTCCTAGAAATTTGTCCCTAAATTTCGGTATCTCATAAAAATATATAGATATATCGGTCTGTGTACCGGTAAAGGACTATTTTAATACAAAAAAGGATAAAACATTGATCTTGATGGTTACCTACATATTTCATACTTCTTACGGGGCGTTTATGGGGTGGCGGAATTTCTATGCTCAAGTCGAGCTTAAAAGGTCAGGGAAATTAATTGTTTACCAAATAGACTACCAACTTAAATAACCCGTATATTCAAATCACAACTGTCATTTGCTGACAGTTGTATGAAAATGCTATAGAAAATTGACGAAGTACATAATTATATATTTTATAGTCAACTAGCTGCGTCCCGTTGTTTCACCCATATAGGAATATCGGCATAAAAAGTATCATTTGTGTTAGTCCTGGTTATAAACCACCTGTGTGCTAAATTTCATTCAAATCTGTTCTGTAGTTTTTGCGTAAAAGAGTAACAAACATCCATCCATCCATCCTCACAAAACAATAGGAAATAGGATAGTAGGATTAATTTCTCTCACTGGACATAAAACTCCTAAAGTAGATATGTCTAGTAAACTTATCATTCCTTTATGAGATTTTCTTTTCTTTCATCTCAAATCCCTTTTGATAAAATCGGTTCAATGAATAAATTCTGTAAGCCTCAAATACGTTATCTTTGTCTTAATTTAAATGAAGTTATTAAAATCTTAATTAAGTTTCATGAGTTCCTTTGGTGTGGAAATAATTTTAAGACGGTGAGAGATTATTTAAGCCATGTTTTAGCAGACTAAACTTTGTCTAATCGATTACTAAAAGGCTTTGTAATGTAGGTACGCACGGCTACACATCAAGCTTATACATAACCAGTATAAGCTGACTTCTGATTGTACGAAAAACCCATACAGTGCGAGGTCACCTAAAACTGGAAGTGTATAGCTTGATGTGTAGCCGTGTGTACCAAGTGAGAACGTAACCTTATAACGAGCGTAACCTTATAACTGGATGATCAAAACAAGCTTGGTTTATGCATATGCATAACTTGCATGGTCCAAATAAAATAAATTTTAGGTAGAGAAGTCCTTTGCAAATCATCAAGTCCACTTTTTAATAGCAACCAGCTATTACCTTTATCGAAATAAAAATTCCAATAACTAAAAGCGATCTGCGGCATTAAATTCACTTACATCCGTAATTGAAAATCAATTCAAAAAAATTCGTTTAAAACTGCCGTGAACTGGCTCGATCCGGTTTCAAGCAGTTCGCAGCGGTTCGATGCGGTCACCGTATTTCATTGTTTCACGCCACAATAAAAATGAAAGGTCTCTGGCAACCTGACCTACAAACGGGGTTGTTCTTCCTCTGTTATATAAATTGGTACAATACTCCTATTGTTTCAACAATACTACTCTTAATAATGAAGCGAGTAGAGAAGAAATCATGTTTTATAGTGTGTTGGGTAGGCATCATTTTCTTATTGCTTACCTAGAGCACGGAGAAATAAGTTTTATTATAGAAACAACAAGTTTAACATTAAAGTTATTGGTATAGTAATAACAACTTCTATTTTCTAAACCTTATAGCTTGAGACTAAGGTAGTACCTACCTATTCAATCACGGTTAATAAAATAGGATTGAAATGAATGTGGGTCTTAAAAATCGGTTAATTTGTTTTGAAGTTCGCTACTGACTCCAACGTCTTTCCTTTACCCCTCATCTGTTAGAATTGAATATACTTTTAAATTCGGTAACAATAAAAAGAGTAATTGTGTCTCATTATCATTAGTGACAGTTGAGCTCTTATGAGTATTTGAAACAGCTTTTTCAGCGTGCTAAGAAATCATCATAATCAGCCTTTAAAAGCTCACTGCTAAACAATACCTCGTTAATGTTACAAATAAAAATCCTTATACAAAATATTTCTGTAAATTCGTAGCTGCCTACCTAATTACATAATCCTGCATCTCTATTTTGACAGGTAAGTCTTTTAGTACAGGGTTGCCAACTCCATTGAGTAAACTGCCATTAAATAATTGATGAAGCCACCCAAAGAGGCGGCTACAGAAATTCGCCCACGCAACCAGGGCCCAATTGTTGCTATTCAAACTGGCCAACTTTCCCAGAATACTTAAAAATGTAGGTACCAAGTAATTTCAATTATAGAGAATGTATTGTTATGAGAAACCTGTGAATGATTAAAATGCTGCGATGTTGAAAAATGGAAGAAACATTTTATTAAATATAGAAAGAAAAAAAAGGAAGAAAATACGTTTATTTGTGTAAATAAATCACAAAATGAAGATGCAATAAGTAATAATGACGTCCGTTACCTTAAACTAATGACAGAATTCATCAACTCAGCCTGTCGCAGTCCACTGCTGGACATAGGCCTCTCCCAGGCTGCGCCACAACACCCTGTCCTCCGCCTTCCTCATCCAGTCCGTTCCAGCCACTTTTTTTAGGTCGTCCGTCCATCTAGCTGGGGGACGTCCTACACTACGCTTGCCGATACGCGGTCTCCACTCAAGGACTCGTCTGCTCCACCGGTCTGCTTCGACAAATATGGCCAGCCCACTGCCACTTCAATTTGCTTACTCTGCAAACTATGTCGATTATTCCGGTTCTTTTCCGGACAATTTCATTCCTGATTTTATCCTTCAAAGAGACTCCGAGCATAGCTCGCTCCATAGCGCGCTGAGCGATCTAAAGTTGAATGAGTGAATTATATTTGTGCAATTATGAAAATAGAACCGAAAATATTATGAATAAAAAAAAAATACTGTTTGTTTGTGTCCTGGAATAACTAATAACGATCCTGGAATAAATAATATAAAACATGGCTGACATATTTAACATATTACTATAGTTGTCATGATGAGGGCATTCAACTTTTCTAGTCCTTCCAATTTATTTGAGGTCGGTGCAACATGTCTTAAAAAAAAATAATAATAATAATATCATTTATTTCAGGTACCACATAACCCATATCAGAAAACATCTTTAAAATTAAAATTATTATTTAAAAATAAATTATTCAATATTAAATACAAAAACACATATTAATAGAAAGAAAGAAAGAAAGAAAAATAGGTTTATTTGTCACAGAAACACGTGCAAACGAAAATATAATTAATTCTAATGACATCATATATATAAAAACAAAAAAATATATATATCTTTATACATGAGCACAAAGCATAGACAGTCGACGGCTGCACGTCATGACTGTGACAAGAAGGCTTCCACTCAGCATGATGCTGTGCTATAAGGGACCCACAGCACAGCTCTGATTTTTAGTGGTTACCCGAAAAGGACGTACGGAAACCAAGTCAGATCAAATTATTCGTACTTAACAGGTAACAAAATAAAATAAAACAAACAGACACACGAATACACACAAAAAATACAAAATATAAATACACACGAATAAATACAATATAAATACACCATCAACACACAAATTAAATAAATCAAATCAAAAATACTACAAATAACCTACTCCTATTCACTACAATAGTCTCTTACGAGCGACACTGTATGTAACCCTAACCCATCTCCCACTTTCCCACTTCGCCTTCCATACTTCTCTATTAGTCGCCATCTCGGTAGTCACTCCCTTTCTAACCATATCATAATTCACACAATACATCCATCATTTCTAAGCTGACTAAACTAATATTTAAAAAATTCTTTTTAGAATCCTTCCAACTGGACCGAAACCCCACCAAAGTCGATCAAAAGTAAAGTCATGTTGACTGTTTTCTTTGACTATCGCGGTGTTGTGCACTCGGAATTCTTGCCGGAAGATCAAACGGTAAATAAAGTATATTATTTGAGCGTTATGCGGTGTTTAAGAGAGCAAATTCGAAGAAAAAGGCCAGATTTGTGGAAAGAAAATTGTTGGATTTTGCACCACAATAATGCACCTTCGCAAAGGCCATCATTGTGAATGAATTTTTGACCAAAAACTCAACAAATACCATCGAGCAACCACTTTATTCACCAGATATGTCTCCAGCTGATTTCTTTATTTACCCTAAACTCAAATTACCACTTCGTGGTACCTGTTTTCATTCGGTAGAAGACATAAAGGAGAATTCACGGCGACAACTAAACTCAACTCCGGAAAAAGCGTTTAAAAATGTTTTGATGATTGGATTATTCGTTGGCGTAAGTGTATCGTTTCTGTAGAAGCATACTTTGAAGGTGATAAAATAAAGGATGAATAACTAACATTTTTTGTACTGTTCCTGGTACTTTTTTGACAGAGTTACTACTCTGTCAAAAAAGTACCGGTTTGGATAGATATACGTATTTATCCAAACTAGGTATAAAGTTCAGGTCACACGGAAAACACTATTTGTCTACATTTAAAAGGAAACTGAAAACTCTGAACTTTTAAACTTTAATTCTTCAAGATTTGTAGAGGAAAAAAGATAAAAGAAATGCAGCTGCAATTTTATTTATCTTTCCACGTGAGTTGTTATTTAACTAGAGAAGGTATTTCAGATTACTACTTAAGGGCCTATACTACCTCAAATGGCTTAGCATGATCCTCCGTTATGTCGAAAATACTGCAGCATTAATTTTAAAATAAATATATGGTAAAGTTGAGGATTAATGTTAGGGCATTATGTTAGACGAAAATACGATTTCATAAAATTTTCTCGACAGAAAAAAATTCCAAAGTTACCTCTAAACAGAACAATAAACCGCTGGTATTTAAAAAATACTTCAAATTAGAACATGAAACTTTGTATACTAACCGAACTAACTATAAAGCGGGTCTTATGTTATTTACTTTTTTTATTTAAGTATTTATGCGATATAATTATATAACAGACTTAAAATAATAATAATATCTACAAGTATATAAAAAGAAGGGGAAATAATCAAAGGGCATCAAAAAATTCGTCCGCATCGCTGTCAACAGGAAACGTGCCCAAAAGGCTGGCAGCATTGCCACGTTGTATGGCAATGCTGATTCTTTGGCCAAAAAATAGGCCAGCCCTCTGGTCACGTGAAGAGTCGACCAACCGCTTTGCGATGTCTCGAAATAATAAGTGGGCACTCGGGCCCCATGGCCCTAGTGTTTCTACCCCAAACGGCTCAAACAAATAAGTTCCAAATAGATTGGAGTATTTGCGCCGTTTGAGGTTTTCCACACCTGCAGCAGCCGCCCCAGCACAGCTCATCGTACATGGAAGATGGGATGGCGCAAGGGTGTCGACACATGTTGCATCCCACACCAAAGGCCTACCCATCTTCCAAGGCAATATGGTCATTCCGTCTGGTCTCTTTCCATCGTCGCGTGCCAAGCCATTGGGTTCTAAAACAGCTGGCACCCCGGCGGTGACAAGAGCACGACGGATGATGTCATTGATGCTGGCATGCCGTGCTATCCGGCCTGCGCTTTTACTGCAGGATAAGCCATGGTGTCCGAGGCAGTCGACACCTTCACCACAATGGCAGCGATGCGGAGCCACGCAAGGGGCGCCCAGACGCAGACAAGTAGCGAGCCGGAAGGTGGTGTCACCCATCAAAGTGCCTATGTTGGGTGACGGTAGCGCCTGAAGCCAGAGGCCCGACTCCCACTCACCCACAGCCAGTAGGCGGGCACGCTCAGCAGTGTTGGTGGACGTATTAATAAGATTATTCCGTACCAACCTGCAGAGCGGCTCATCCCACTGCCTCTGAGAAGATGGGTTCGCGGGCCGATCTGTATCCGGGCAAGCCATTTTCCAGGCGTTCACCGCGTCGGCCAAGCACGGCACTTCAGAGTCAACCAGGGAGGGGGCTAAAATCTTCCCGGTTAACTTTTCGGTACTGTGGACAGAGGACAGGAACGCCGGTAAGCTAATACTAGTAATTTTGCGGACGCCGAGGCCACCAAGACGGATGGGTAGTGTGGCTTGCAACCACGCTCGGTCGTCCAAGGCCACATTTAGAATGGATGTTAGAGTGCTGCGAATAATTTGGTCAATTTTGTCCAAGAGGTGTGGCTGCTTCCATAAAGGGGAAGAGCGTAAAAAATATATAAAATTTGGGCCAAAACAACAGTATCTGATCAGGGTGAATGCCGAATGTAAATTAATTTTGGAAAGTCTATCCGAAATGTCGTTGAACTCTTTGATTTTATCTTCAATGAATGGAGAAAAACTATCTTCCAAAATTGGGGAACCTAGGAGGTGTAGTGAGCTTTTTTCTAAAATTTTTATTTGTGGGGCTATTGCATTAAATTTTTCTAAGGTCAATAGTCTGTCGGTAATGTCAGAAAGGTAAATTTCACATTTACTTTTTTTTAATTACCATTATTTTCACCGTAAAAAGCAAATACCTAAACTATTGGCGCTGCCTGCCGCCTAGCACCGTACTCTGTCTCGCTCTCACTCAGCCCGCGAGCAGTATCGTGCGAGCGAGTTAAAGAGTGAATTTTAGCTGAGGTAGTATAGGCTCTTAAGTTTTTTGCCAGGAGGATAAAAAGGATAAAGAATAAAAATCAAAAAGAAGAAGTAGGTAGGTAGTGCAATAGAAAAATGTATCGGAAAAGTGATCGTGCAAAAATCTTTAAAAGTGACAATTACACAACTTTCAAATAGATTTAGTTAAGTAATTCAAGAAAAATAAAATATTCTAAAAAAACACTTTATTACAACTACATTAGTTATATAATGTACCAACTAACACTATTGAATACTTATATCACTGCACTTTTCCAATATCTGCCATTAAACACCAATTTTGCTGTTTGTGTATGTGAGTTTAAATGTTTGTAAACGCACACACGAGACAGGAGTAATTCCTAGCGTAGGGCAACGTAGGTATAGAAAAAAAAATCACCTAACCGTAATGAAAATCATCCAAACTGTTTTGTGGTTAAACCTTTCACATATGCTGGTCAGTAAACCAGATTTACAGATCATGAACCCTTGCAAAGTTACGCGTTAATCGCCTTATTGGCTTCTATGTGCTTAACCACAGAATACTTGATAATGGAGGAATCAAAACAATACACAATTACAAAACAAATGCAACAAGATTCAGTGTCTGTATCGTTTTGGTAAGATTTCATGACCCGAAAATGACAACGTCGACGAATTGGGTTGGTATACAATTGACAACGTCGACGAATTGGGTTGGTATACAATTGGAGACATGGGCTTGGGCATTCACTAGAAAGCCATATTTAATTATACCTAAAGTTTGTAAAGATAAAAATTCATTACTAGCCACTGTTTTAAAGATAGTGTCCACGATTATGCTCAGAAAAAATTATATACTGGGGTGTCTTAAATGTGTAGCAACGCCTTCCTCTTAATAACGCCATAGAACAATCATCACCGATTTAAAATTTAAAAATGAACTATAACTTTTATAACTTATCTCTCCATTCATATATTCTGTGGTCTTCTAACCCTAAACTAAAAGGGCCACATTAATAATCCAGTTGTATCGAACAAAGCTCTAAAATAACATTTTCACCATTCGTACTGTTTCGTATATTTGTTGCGCTCCAATCCTTTGGCGACAAAAACTTTATAAAGTTAGGTTATTGGAACGATATTTTTTTGATCTGAAATTGAAAATAAACGGTCCTTTGGTTCGAATTGTTTTTGTATTCTATTGTTATTGAATCTTAATCCTGATCGTTAGATGCTTCAATAAAGTATTGGTTTTAGTGTCTATTTAATTTAAAGGGACGCTTGTTTTCACGAAAGGATTAATGTTGAGACCGCTTCTCTCAACATCGCCGCGCGCTGGCAGCAGTGAGGGTGCGTTTCCACTGAATCGAAGCTGGGCGGAGCGGAGCGGAGACGTGCAAGAATCGACCAATCACAATGGTTGAAATCCTGATCGCGTCACTCATCTCGTCTGTGACGATTCCTGCACGTCTCCGCTCCGCTCCGCTCCGCCCAGCTCCGCTTCAGTGGAAACGCGCCCTGAATGAGGGGTACAGGGACAGCGGGGAGTCAGGAGGCCAACGGTCGAGCTCGGGTCTGCGCGCCACGACAACCAACTGCTGCACGTCACCACGCACGGCTGCGCTTGCAAGTTTGTTAACGTCCTCATTTTTAAACCGACCTTTTACCTTTGTAATTTCATTTCTCTTTTTATTATACTTTAAATACATATGTTATGCAGTCCACTTGTAGCGGTATCTACAACGCCACATGCAAACTACGCAGAATACTGACGTCACGCAAAATTCTGATGCAGAGAGATGCAGAATTTACTATAAATAATACAGGATTACTTTTCAATGACCAGCCAAATTTAAGGATGTGGTACAGACCATCAAACTACACAACTTTCTCCATGGGACAAACATCGTAATCGCAAATAAAAATTGAAGTTTTCTATGGGACAGTTGATAAATTTTTCGCGATTACGATATTGGTCCCGTGGAAAAAGTTGTTTAGTTTGATGGTCTGTACCACATCCTTAAATTTGGCTGGTCATTGAAAAGTAATCCTGTATACAACGACCTGACATGAATCATCGGGCAGTTGCCCGCAAGACACAACACCCGTGATGTCTGGTCGTAGGATCCTCCCTTTCCTTTGTAGGATTAGTGAACTTTATACCCTGTTCCTCATACCTCTATACACTCAACTTTCATTTTGCTCCACCACGGCCTATCATCGTGATGCGTTAGTTAAAGGTGTAAGTACCTGTGTATAGGTACACCTCTGCCTCACCCTTCCAGGAAAATGTTATGTTACGTCTATTGAAAGAGTTTGTGGCTTTGAATGAATCGATCTTTCCGCAAGGTGTCACTTGCCGTGGTGTCTGTGAATTATTATTATTATTCATTTTTAATACATTACACATTTAATACATTCCACTATTTTACATTAAAAAGGACCCCTCCAGATCCGTGAACAGCGTTCCAGTGCCTCACAACCGGACAATCAACCCTTTGCAATATGGTATTCAGAAGGCTGCTGGTGCTGCCCCGCACGCGGCGCATCAGGGAGGCCACTCTTTTCCGCACTATAGCCCTAAAGCAGTCAGTACTTGCCTTAGCAAACATACCTGATGCACTGCAAAAGCGAGGCAACCCCAACAGCATCCTTAAACCATTATTGTACAAGACCCGCAGGGCATTGAAAGATCTACGCGTATAGCGGACCCACAGGCTGCAGGTATAAAATGTCTGGCAATATGCTATGAATTATGTTTTAACACGGTACGAATCTTTATATCGTCACCATTCTGCTGCCCTTATCCCAATTTATTTGGGGCCAGTCGCCATAAATAGGTACTCAGATACTTGATAGCGCTTAAGAAAGCCACATTTCTACAATAGCTATAATACATAATCAGCCTAAAATGTTCCCACTGCTGGGAAAACAGGCCTACTCTCTGTAAGAAGTGTGGGCCATAATCCACACGCGTGCCCAGTGCGGATAGGCTAATGTCACATGTCTTCGAATTTTTGGTTTTAGTACATGCATTTTGCCGGGGCAGCGGGATTGTCCGAAAGGGTTACCGCTACCCCGGGACACAAAGGGCTAAGGAAGGAACACGGGTGGGTTTTAGTCAGTAAGAGTCTGACACTCCCTTCTGCTCCACCCAGAGCGCGAGGGGTCATTTGATGATTTTCCATCCACAAATAAAAAAAAAAAAAGTATATGCATTTTCTCACGATGTTTTAAGAACATTGGTGATATATAAATTACACAAAGTAAAGTGCTTGCTTGAGTTTGAACCCGCGATCTAGCTCGTAAATCGCGGCCGTGAGAAAGAGAAAACTAACTGTGAATATGAGTACCTTGCAGGCTAGATTGAATACATGACTATAACTGTATGGTGGTTTGGAGTATTTTATATATGGCCTATACAAAGGTCCTGCAGATCTGGTAGCGCGTGTGTCGGGTCATTGAGCTCCCTAAAATAGTGTTGAGCTACACGATGACTGATGCATGCGTGCCGTCTTTTGGTACAGGTCAACTTAAAGCTGCATTGACTCTTTCTTCAAAAGGCCTTTCCAGACATGGCCCTGCATTGCTAGACTCGCACAAAATCATAATAATGTTTGGACTTTAAAAGAGACCATGCCGTCTAAGTTTGTTTCGGCGTTTCTTCTCAAGGATCGGTCGGCTAGGAAATGCCGGCGCCATCTAGTTTTAAAATATTGACGTGTAAATGTGTCTTTATAAGATCTACTTACAGATAAACATTTCATTTAATTTACACCACCGGTCACCGTTGCTCTTACTCCACCTCATTGTAGGTACCGCATCTACTAATTATTCTACAGAATTTGTTTAAAATAGAAGTCAAAGTTAACAGGAAAAAAATCTGGTTTAAATTAGAGGCCCAAAAAAATAAAAGTCTCATTTTAATTAACATTGAAGGTTGTTTCTCATACATTTTTGTACATTCTATTTTCGCAATAAAGCGTACACTTACCTACGGCTTGCCAGCCGTAACAATTCCGTAAATGTTTAGCTGAAAACATCACAAAAGGGGAATTCTCATAATTTGTATTATGAATTCCTTTATCTTGTCCCGGAATATCCTGTCCTATGATAGAATGAAACAAGCGGCTAAACACGGGTTATACACGTCTCTAAACATTTATGAAGCAATATTTGAAGATACGATATTGTGTATAATAAGGAAAAATACGCTTTGAATTCGAAGTTAGTAAATAAATATTTGTGGGAGCAAAAAGATGATCGGAAAATTGGTAAGGGAACGTCAGAAGTCTTACCTATAAATTAAGGGATTACGAAATAAAACTTTGTCGATTTCCTAGTACTTTTTGGTAACCCTGATCTTTAGGTTGTAACCGCTTTGCTTTAACGTTTTAACCGCCTACATCGGATTAATACGACAAATATTTTCGTGCCCATTTCGCCAGGGTCGTATATTTACGACCAAATACCACAGTTCGTTTACTCTGTTTTCTTATTAATTACGCTGCATTCTATCAGGTTATTTGAAAAAAAAAAATCGAATCACTGTGCCGGGCGCTGGGGGCACGACAACTGATATAAAGTCTGGCGGTTAATGGGTTAAAGGGTGCCAACGGGACCCTATTATTAGGACTCCGCTGTCCGTCCGTCCGTCTGCTAACTAAATTAGCAACGATCCAATGTGGGTTTTGCAATTATCGCCAAGATTAGCAGACGTTTTTGATATCCAGATGTCAGATAAAATTCCTTACTACCCCACGAATCTTGGCAGTTTTTAATAAATTTAATTTTACCTTTAAATACCCAGCGGCTTTTATTTTATGTTCTAACCCTCATTAACCACTAAACCCATGTCTTATTTATTTATTTTCTCTCATGTTTTATTTAATTATTTTCATCCAAATCCACATTAATTTAGACACAATGGCAATAAAAACAAAAACGTTTATATTAAAACTTGGCAACAATTTGTTGGTTGGTTTGGTAACAATTTGTCATCTACTCGGAGTGTGTAAGTGACAAGTTGCCTCATTGCCCTCATTCCTGTCAGTTGGCTCCAAAGTTGGCTCATGTTACTGGCGTAAATTGACATGTAAAATTATTATATTTTCAAACAAAATATACCTATTGTACATATATTTTGTAGCACTTTGGTTCCTAAATAAATGAGCCATAGCAAAGTTTAGAATCAATCTATTATAAACTGGAAGAAAATTAACTGAAATGAAATGGAAATGATGACTGGTATTAGGTAACTACCGAAATGAAAATGCGCTGGTTCTTTCTAAGTAGTAAAAAAAACTAGAAAAAAAAGTATGTATATATAAATGTCACTCAAAAGTAAAAACCAAAAGGTAGCAAAAGCTAATTAAATAAAGGTAAAATATCAAAAGAAGAAAAGACTTTCACAACTGGCTTTGGTGAAAAGATTAGCATATGCTAATCTTTTTTTCACGTATAGTACGAGTAGGTATGTGCCACAGGAAATAATAAGTAGTCTTGCCACCTTACTATTCCCAAAATCCCAACCACTGCACCAACTCGAAAACGCCAAAAATATTTTCCATTACCAAAATAAAACATATAAAACATATAAACATTTACATAATCAGCCTACAATGTTCCCACTGCTGGGACACAGGCCTCCTCTCTGTGAGAGGGAGTGGGCCGTAATCCACCACGCGCGCCCAGTGCGGGTTGATAGATGTAACATATCTTCGAATTTTTGGTTCTAGGACATGCCGGTTTCCTCACGATGTTTTCCTTCACCGTTTTAAGAGCAATGGTGATGAAATAATTTACATTTACACAAAGTAAAGCGCCTGATGGGGTTCGAACCTACGACCTACAACTCGTAAGTCGCGTCCGTTACCACTGGGCCACCACTGCTCCCCAAACAACATTTATAAACATTTATTTGTCTAAAATCTTTCGATAATCGAGTTCTATCAAACCAATGACAATGCCCAAATCAACATAGAAATCATTCTCAACCCCTTTAACAAGGCAGAGAACATAAATAAGTAACGTTAACATAAACTTGTAACGTTGTGAGTGGTGTGACTTACATATTGCTTCGTTAGCTATCACCCGGTATAAATATAATTAAACTATTAAAAATATATATACAGGGTTATTTGTAAAACACCAGCAACCTCTTAAGAGGTCATTGTACTTATCATTATGAACAACTTTTACTATGGGACCAAATCTAAAATCGCGAAAAAAAAATCAGCTGTTCCCCACATTTTGACGAGTTAGGTACACGAATATAAATGTAGGGAACAGCTGATTTTTTTTCGCGATTTCAGGTTTGGTCCCATAGTAAAAGTTGTTCATAATGATGAGTAGGTACAATTACCTCTTAAGAGGTTGCTGGTGTTTTACAAATAACCCTGTATAAGTATTTTTTTAACACTCATGTGATAAACCCACATTCGTGTTTTAATACTCCTTATTATACAACAGTTGCATAAATAACTTAAACTTTATAGAGTAAAGAAGACTACTTATGAAGAGAAAATATTTAATTTCTTGTGTGTATGTTTGTGACGCATTCATGCTAAAACGTCTAAACGGATTTGAATAAAATTTGAAACATCCCGATATCCCTACAGGATCGCGACTTAAATAAAAAACTTTTTGTTTATGGTCAAAAACATTTATTACGTGGCGAACGAGTGGAGACTGGACTCAAACAATAAAATTAATGTTGCTGAAGCGTAACACGTATAATTCCCTTAAAAACAGTCCTTTCACAGTTACTTTACCTCTAATTTTGCATCATTGTCCAAATCACAGTGATCTTTAATCTCGTTCTGATAAGGTTGTGGTTCGGTTGCTGCCACGGAAAAACCTGTCAAAATCATTGAATACTTTATTCTCGTTGCAATAAGGATGCTGCTATCAGTGTAAAATAACTGCGAACGGACTGTAGCTTCTGTATATAGAGTGCAACAAGAAATCTGTTAGCGCATGAATAGAAATCTTATTGAAAAAAACAAGATGGCAGGCTGCAGTTCCGGTTTTGGCCACGCGCCAAAAGATCCTTGTAGCGATCATCAATAAGACGTCGTGGATAACAATATTGTTTTGTTTAGTTTGTCTTGAAATCTTGAACTTACATAAACTTTATTTAAACAAAAACTATGAATAAATAAGCATTACTTTTAACAACAATGTTTAGCACACCCTTTAAATATAACATTGTACGTACTTGAAATGGAATTGGTTTAATTTATGTAGTAATTCTACATAAAATTATGTTTTTTTTTGTATTATTTTATGTTATTTTTCTCATTTCATCGCTGCAGTTCAAGTGAAAAAAATAATGCGCGTGCAGCACCGTCCACGTGATAGAAGTTTCACTTCTTAAACAATAAATTAAGAGAGATTATCGAATCGCCGCCTAAAAAGCTTCACTTTCCACAAAAATCATCATTCAACCGGCTAATAAAAGCATTAAATTTTTACTTATCATGGAAAAAGGTACGAAAGCGTAGTGAACTGTAAAAGGCGACAGGAAACCATTATAAATGTATGCGAACGGACTCCTAATCCCACCCGGCAAATTGGGCCATAAAAACTATTGAGTCGACACCTTCCATTTAACGCAGGTGCGTAAAGGTCAAAGGGCCTAAATCGACCAACTATCTCGTATCGGTTAGTGTAATGGCCGATTTCTATAGTACCGGAAAATAGAATAGTTACTGCGAAAAGTTTCGTAAGGTCAGCAATGTTGGAGAAAAAGTGCTCCCTATGTTGAGAAGTTTAGCTGTATTTTTCTTCACGAACTGCGTAAGAACTATTGTTATATTATGTCCTGGAACGATTAGTGGAGATGAAAGGCCAACATCGTGTTTTTATTATTATCGTACAGGTGAATACGAATATAGTCATTATTTCAGCCAAAAACGTCCACTGCTAGACAAAGGCCTCCCCCAAGCACCTCCACTTCGACCGGTTCTGTGCTTCTCGCATCCAACGGGTTCATACGATCTTCACAAGGTCGTCACCTTGTGGGAGGCCTTCCAACGCTATGTCTTCCACACGGTCGCCACTCCAGAACCTTTCGGCCTCATCAGCCATCTGTTCTGCGAGCAACGTGCCCTGCCCATTGTCACTTAAGTTTGGTAATTCTTCGGGCTACGTCGGTTACCTTGGTTCTCTTGCGGATCACTTCTTAATTTTTTTGTGAATATAGTATTTTATAAATTTTACTAATTTTTCATATTACATGTTAACAAAACATAATTATGTATCACACATGTAATATTCGAAGAGTTGTTCCTATAACACACCCAGCCAGTTATGTATAAGGTGTGTAAATATTATCTCAAAAGTGGTTTTTATCAGATTAGTACGTACCTACATAATATACTTTACTCGTAAATTAAGTTCCTTAGAAAAAAATGTTTATAACTTAAGCATGTTTTTGAACTTTTACATTTTTTATAGTATTGTTTGCAAAAAAAAAGTCATCAACCCTATTCGAGCTAAGCCAGGCGACTTTTCTCGAACATTTATTTACAATATTCGATATTGATTTGTAGTGGTCCAGTGGTAGTGGCCTCGACTTACTTGTTGTAAGCCGTGGGTTCGAACCTACGAATAATAAAAGTCAAGAAATGTAACTCAAGCTCAAAAATGGCACCACGCAAATGTTTACCGCGTTGGGCGTTGCCGAAAAGGCCACCGCGCACCAGAACCAATCACGGCGCTTGCCAGAATACAACGCTTTACGCGGGCGCAGCTGATTGGCTTATTTGCATGTGTGTTCTTTCGTTCGAATATTCGAGGTTATTATGTTATTGTGAAGTTTGGAGCCGAATTTCTCGTTGATTTTGTTCATAGTTACGCTTCCTGACCTTTTATTATTTGTAGGTTCGTGTTGGAACCCAAGCAGGCGCTTTACTTTGTGTAATTTATTTCATCACCACTGCTCTCAAAACGGTGAAAAAAAAACTTTGTGAGGAAACCGGCTTATCCTAGAACTAAAAATTCGAAGACATGTGACATCTAACAACCCGCACTAGGCCCGCGTAGTGGATTACGGCCCACGCCCTCTCACAGAGAAAAGGCCTGCGTCCCAGGAGTCGTTACAAGCTGATTATACTTAATCGATACTATGTGAGTTTGCCGAATCATGCCGAGCCGAACAAGTGTATTATATGTGTATCATGTCTATATCATTTACAATCGCACCCAAGTGACTGAAATTCATTCCTATGTTCCTATTAATATTATAATTTAGGTCATATTTGGGCAGACTAGTCATTTTTACAGTCCCTAGACGCGCGGCCTTATAGCTGCGGTTAAATTCATTTTGTTTATTAGTAATAAAACTTTCGTATATTATCTAAATTATACTGTCTAAATAAATTAGTCTGGATACCTAAGGGTATTTTTTTCACCTTGAGTAGAACGTAGCTAAATGGAAACAGCGCGTTTCGATAGATAGGTATATGAAGTTATGCGACGCTTGAGGCGGTCAGCCCGTGGATGGGTGACCGTTTATTGCACACCAGCGGGGTAATTGTTTATCACACATAAAATGACAATCGATCGCAATATATTTTATTGTCACAGTTCCGCCACGTTCATTGCGTTAATTATAATGTTCAGGAGACGAATTTTTCAAACCTTTAAAGCAATGGATGTCAAAATTAAAGGCATTAAATGATTTTATTTCTGTAAGTAGGTTTGTACAAACTTTTTTACACGTCAATCATATTTTTAAAATCTAGATGAGATCGACGTTTCCTATCTGACTACTCTGAGAAGAAAGGCTGAAACAAACTCAGAGGTCACAGTCTCTTTTAAAGTGTAGACATAATCTTGGTCAGATCATGTGAAGACCATATAGACTGTTGTCTGAAATGAGCTTTTGAGAAAAGAACCACACAGATTGAGTGGACCTGTCCAGTCAGTGCACGCATTTGTCAGCAATCATGCAGCTCTACTCAAAACTTAAGGAACTCAAAGATTCGACGAACAATATCAACGAAAAGTTCATTGCGATCGATTGCCATTTTATATGTGTTACGCAACTACCCCGCGTATCGTAGTTGACGGCAGCCAGAAAGAAGACATTCGAATTTGCAGTGAAATAATATTTTTACTTTCTTTTTCTTCTGTATCCAGAGATTAAACTAACACGCAGTCTGTGCAATGTGCAATAACGTTTTTATGTCCATTTCAAAACGACCATGATTAAAAATCAAAAAAACTTCAGGAAAAAACCTGTTAAAGAAGCCTGTACCAATTTTCAATAAAAACGAAAGCACCATAATGATTCGTTTACTTTTAATTAAGAGTTCAGTTGATATCGACAGACGTCGCCTAGTCTAATAGGAGCACAATATATCGATGCCGGATATACAGCGAACCGCATTTAATATTTGCTCAGGATTTCCTGCAGTAGCTGGTATTCGATTAGACTGGTTTAACCTATTTAAGAAAAGCGGATGATTCTATTTAGATGTTTGTTAATGATTGCGTTTGTAAATTCAAGGAACTGGTGAAGGGCGGGCCTTTTGGGGAACTGTCTTTTGTAATAGACGTTCAAAAAGTACTGATTCTCAGCCTAATTTTAATAAATGACTTTTGATTTTCATTTTGTTAAGAGTTCAACTGACCAATAAGTCACAATATTTTTTTCTAAAGCCGCAGCAAGGCTTTTGGCTTAGGCTGATTCAGTACATACTAATTCCATGGACTGATCACAAATAAAACGGAAACTTTCATTAGGAAAACACACCTACATACTTTCATAAATGACGTATAGTTTTGTATAATTTAGAAGCATTTTTTTTTAATTTTGTAAATGTAAGAACCATGGATCCATTTATTATATTTTTTTTTTATATTGACTTGAAAGAGCATGGCAGTTGAGAATGTGTCATGCTCACTTAAATATCTCACTGATGGTGGCGCGTGTGTTGGATCATTCGGTTCCCTTCAAAATGGTTGAGCTGGATGGTGCTGATCCATGCGTCATGTTCGTGAACGGGCGCTGTCAGTTGAGACTGGTCATCTCTTAGCTGCCAGGGCTTCTTTTTAATATTATACCTATTTTGAATTGTTTCTTCATAACATTGTTCTCACATATAGAAGCAACAAGAATACTGTACTCAGGATTTTGTAATATCTTAATTTAAAAGAGTGTCCTTGGAGTTTCTTGCCAGTTCTTCTCCAAGAGATCTACGTTTTGGAATGGGCAACTAGCTTCAACTTTCTGACTAACTGACCGACTAGTTAATTTTGACAATTCAAAAGTGCCTGGAAATGGTTTAATTGAAATAAATGCTTTGAGTTTGAGTTTTTGAGTTTAACGTTTCAGTGACGTAATTTGCTAGTAAATTGCAGACGCTATGTAGCGGTCACCTTTCTTATGGTAAACCGTAGCTTAACGTTAAAATTTAAGTTTACGTTCAAAATAAAGCAATGAGAATAATTATCTTCGAATGCTATCACAAGATAAACGCTTCGGTGAATCGTTTTAGAGTAGACAGATACTTAATAGAGTTCAACGGATAGTTAGAGCTTAAGTATCCAATTTGCCTCTGTGTGAAACTTAAAGCCTTACAGCCGAACTTTCGACAAACTATTATCGAATAGTGAACCTTTGACCGGTTAAGATTGCGATAAAATATTAATAACTAACTGTTGCCCGCGTCTTTGTCTGCGTTTATTTTGTATTTCATCATTTTTAATTCAAAAATCTAGGATGAAAAGTATCCTATGTCATTTTCTAGGTCCCAGGCTACCTATCTCACAAACATAATTATCGGTTCAGTGGCTTAAGCGAAAAGGTTACTATCACATTTATATTATAATAATACTAGCTTCTGCCCGCGATTTCGTCCGCGTGAAATTTCGGCCTCCTACCCATCGCCTCGCATCGCATTGCCCGCCCGCGTTCATTCTGACTTTTTTTTCTTTTTGATCGGTTCCTAATTGATAATGGCATGATGTTAAGCCTATATAGCCTTTCTCAAGGATTAAGCTATAAAATGCAAAAATAATTTTTCAAATCCGACTGGTACTTCCAGAGTTTAGCGCGATCAAACAAACACACAAACTCTTCAGCTTTATTAGCGGCCCGTCCCGGCTTCGCACGGGTGGACATTTATTTGGTAAACATTTTATTATTATTTTCTTGCAATTAAAATAGCCTATATTAATCAGTGATAATGTAGCATTCAAACGGTGAAAGAATTTTTAAAATCGGTCCAGTGCTTTTTGAGCCAATTCGTTACAAACATACATACATATCTTTCCTCTTTATAATATTAGTATAGAAGTATAGACTAGCTGACCCGGCGAACTTCATACCGCGTCAGAATCAATAAATGTTGTATGAGAAAATGAATTATCTCTCTATTATTATTTTTTTCGTGAATTTTTCCAATGTTTTAATAGTTATCCTGCTTCGGGGCGTACAAAAATTCAACAAATCAAAGATAATAAAAATCGGTCCAGCCGTTCTTGAATATAATTCAAGAACGGCTGGACCGATTTTTATTGTGGTGTAACTAATCCGACTTTGTTTTATTTAAGTAGATTAATATAGATTAGTGTAAATAATCAATGGGAAACTAAACAGTAATAAAAGGGAAGATTTGTAGATCGTTGGTATTTTTTTCCAGTCTAGACATTATGGTATAGCAACGGTTCGTAGGTGTATTCATTTTTCAATGGATTTTTCACGGCTCTAGTGCCTACTTAAACATTTGTGTTACTTTATGGTTTCATACTTCACTAGAGAAATGGATGACGAAATAAATTTTTAATTATTATTAATACCCGGCGGCGCGTGAGTCGTTCCCCGGAATGTTACCACTTCATATATTTCATGTTTATACCATCTTTTTGTAATGTATATTTATTTTATTTTGATTGTTGTTTTTTACTTATATCTAATCGCATGCTGCACTGGTTGACGTCATCGCGTCAACGCCGGCTGTCGCTGAAAACCAGCTCTGGGGCTCTGTCTCCTATACGGTCTTAGCATTATGCTAAGCAGTGGCCGTTTTGCGTGCGGCCATGACGCACATTTTTTTCCAACTTGTTTTTTTGTGTTACATTTTCAATCTTATATTTTGAATTGTTTCTTCATTTGCGTTTTTTTTTTTACATTGTTCTCACTTATAGAAGCAACAAGATTAGTGGACCCATGATTTTGTAATATCTTGATTTAAAAGAGTGTCCTTGGAGTTTCTTGCCCGTTCTTCCCCAAGAGATCTACGTTTTGGAATAGGCAACTAGCTTCAACTTTCTAACTGACCGACTATTTAATTTGGACAATTCAAAAGTGCCTGTAAATGGTTTAATTGAAATAAATGCCTTTGAGTTTTGTGCTTGTGTTCTTTTTATGCGTCACATTTGCCGCAAATAAACGTATTTTCTTTCTTTCTTCTTATAACGCGAAACTATTTCCAACCGCTCCCACCACAATCCGCACATCCAATAAGGGCGCAGCTTCTAGAATGTTCTAGAAGACGTATGGAAAACTGACGACGCGCAACTTTTTTGGCATTAGCCGTGTAATGTCCATCAACTAGGCTGCGCAACGAAAAGGCATTCTCTGTTGTACAATTTACGAAACTTTATGCGGGTTGCAGACCAAGAGATAAGCTAAGTACGCGCCAAGTATCGTTTATAGATCGAGATCGATAACGATAAGGGGCCGTCTCCACGAGCGAGAGAATCGCAGTGATAGTCATACGGTGCCATCAAATTATCGTCGCGATGATATCGACGTCGCGATGATATCGACGTATGGAGATTGATTCATAGAGTTTCTATTGACTTTAATGGCACGACGGTATTATTGCCGAGATTCTCTTGCTCGTGGAGACGGCCCCTAACGATACTTGATTATACTCTGAGGTCTCAGAATATAATGCGCACATCTTAGAAAGAATCTTCGTGAAATACTAAATACGTACCAAAGATACTGGCTTCGGTTACATAGTACCTCGTGGCATTAAAATCGAATTTACATTTAAAAGGAACGGTTCTTCGGTCGTAGTGTAGCAGTAAACTTGGAAACAATGTTCACGCCATTACTGACTGTTTATGGAACATTCTATCTGTTGGAAATATATTTATTTCTTTCTGGACATACTAACTCGTCTTTCTTTAAATTGTATTAACTGGATTTACCGACATAGCTTGCAGAGTAAGTAAGCAGCCTATCGATTCTGTAAAAATCTCACCGTGAAAACTTAGGTGAAGTGAGCTGTCACTCCACCAGGATTAGGAATATGTTAGGGATTACCCCTATTGATAGCTCACTTCACGCTCACTTCACCTAAGTTATCACGGTGAGATTTTTACAGAATCGACCGGCTGAAGTGGCAATGGGCTTGCCATGTTTGTCGAAGAACCGATGGCTGTTAGAGCAGACGACTCATATAGTGGAGTTCGCGAATCGGCAAGCGTAGTGTGGGACCCCCCCAGCTAGATGGACCGACGACCTTAAGAAGGTAGCTGGGACAGACTAGATGTGAAAAGTGGAGGACAGAGTGTTGTAGCGCAGCCTGGCAGAGGCCGATGTCCAGCAGTGGACTGCGATAGGCTGAATTGAGATATATTTCACGGTTTATTTATTTATTAATACTTCAAGCACATACATGTACAGAGGCGGACTTAATGCCATAGGCATTTTCTACCAGTCAACCTTTGGGTGATGCAGAGACAAACAGTAGTAGGTGCAATCATTACAGGAATAAATCGGTTGTTATAAGCGTATTATTTACAGTTTTTATTGAAAGTAGTTACGAGTATAGAATCCTGAAAGTCCGACAACTAATTCTAAACTTAAATGATTACATTTGTCAAGCGGTGTTTCCAAACTGTTATTATATTCAATTTTCTCAAAACAATCTCCTCTCCGACAAAATAATTAGCATATTATAATTGCGAATCCATATTATCTTGAAGCGACTTTAATCTGACAGCATTAAAACGATTAGCGAGTATTAAATCGGATATCGAATTTATGTAAGTCGATTATCGAACCCCACCGAGATTAATGTTGTCTGAAATTGGTTGTCAACCATACATACCTTAGGAGGGAGAATGTCGTTGGAATGTTGGATAAATCGTTTTTTGGCCTTGACTGACGAAAAATTCTTTTGGTTTTGCTTATTAATGATGGTGGCATTGAATGAATGTAGGTATAGTCCTAAGGAGTCATTGATTTGTGTTATAATAAATAAATAAATAAATGTTTCAGCGCCTGTTGTGCCTTCAAAAAGGTTACATAAATTGCTTAGGTACACCGGACAGACGTACAGTCAGCAAAAGAGAGTCGTCGAATATAGTTGAAGTTTAGTAAAAAACCGATTATTTTTTCCGAATAATAATAATCGTTTATTAACCAGATCACGTTATTACATTTCCATATAAATATACTAAAAATAAACTACTCCCAAAATTATTGTTACAAGGGAAACATAATTATAACATTTTAACTTGTGGACTGCACACTAGGTCGAGCTAAAAAATTTAATCGAATAAAAATTAATTTAATTAATAGAGAACAAACAGTTAATTTATCAAATTGAATTTAATTCGAAAACATCAATCGGTTTCTTAGTAAACTACAATTATATTCGACGACCCTGCAGATACTTATCTCCTTTGCTGACGTACATCGAACGTACGTCATATTGTTTACGTATGTTTCATACCTGACGGCTAATTATCGTAATTTAAAACGTTCAAAATCTAATCGCCGTCTCATCTCGGCGACAATCAATGTCAATAACTTGTCAAAAAATTAAGGAAATTAGAGGTATTTTTTACAGATTGAGACTGTGATCAGACTGTGAACGTCCTTGAAATTACCGAGAATTGTCCCTCCCTCTGACGTCACAAGTGACAAGCAAGACAAATCTTAACTGTAGTTAAGTCAACCTAATTAAAGAGATCAGCACATATTAAAAAACACTTTATTCAGTTCAATAAAAAACACGGTACAATATTTTTTTTAAATTGTAGCAGATTACAAAGAGCCTTAAGTGCTACGTTTTTAGAACTGCCCTGGACCCCATACTAGGTTTCCCTGTGTCGTGGAGTCCAGTCCATTCGCAAGTAAAGCAAACATTTTCATTTACGTACGTGGAGTAATTAATGACAATCACTTGTCAGCCAAGTTTGATGAGAATTTTGTCTTAAGAGATCAAGTCCCAATTCAATTGAAAATAAAAATGCCTAATCTATTTTTTATTAAATTGGTAATTTTTAACCAATTTAATAAAAAAAAACGATTAGGCTTTGAATAGGTATTAGTATCATAAGAACACTAAGCAGGCTTAATGTTATCGTACGACACATATACAAATTAAATTGAATAAGCCTTAGGACTTATAATGTCATAGCGACGCTCAGAGGAGGCCCCTTTACAATCTCCCCAGGGATGTGCCTTACAGGCGTTTAACGGGGGGTTCCCCGAATTGGTCTTTTAAGAGTAACAGGGACCACCCCTAAGTACTGATGGTGATCACCGGGGTGGTTTTAGTGAGGTAAAAATCCCACACTCTCCGGTCGGGTGCCTTTTGAAGGTTTCCCCCCGAAGACAAAAAAAAAAGACTTTTAATGTGGTTATCTATATCGGTCTGACTTTGGCAGTCGTTTAATGCCCTGGAATGTCATTCTGGCCAAGAAATATATTAAACTAGCTGACCACGCAAAAGTAGTTTCCAAAAAAAAAAAAAAATAGATAGTAGACGATTCTCAGACCTACCCGATATGCACACAAAATTTCATACAAATCGGTACAGCCGTTTCGGAGGAGTATGGTAACTAACACTGTGACACGAGAATTTCATATATTAGAAAGATAAGGCGAAGGCAGTGGTGGCCCAGTGGTAAGGTCGAAACTTACGAGTTTGTAGGTCGATCCCAAGCAGGCACTTTACTTTGTGTAAATTATTTCATCGCCGATCCTCTAAAACGATGAAGAAAAACATCGTGAAGGAACCGGCATGTCCTAGAATCATAAATTCGAAGATATGTGACATCTGCCAACCCGTTTTATAGCTCACGCTCTATTATGCCAATACCTAGTAAGACGATATTCTTCTAACGCTTATGATAATACTGGCATGAACAAGAGGTCTGATTATTTTGAACTTATTATAATGATCGTCCGATAATTGTTTAATTTGGTTTAGTAGCCTATCGTAAGGCTCTTTGTACACGTCACGGTTTCTTTTCGGTCCGGCCTATAAACCGCGCCGTAGAAAAAACGTGTCTGTCAACCAGCTTCCATATTGATCCATACAACACTGATGACCGTGCCTACACACGGCGAACAAACCGTACTTTTTCACGGCAAGGAAAACGTGTGTGGCCTAAAGGTTTTCTGAACAAGAAGCACAATTAGGTAATTAGTTCGAACGTCTCTCATCTTTATCGTAATATCAGCGAACCATAGATAGATCTTGTACCTGTAGCATTATATTAAAATAAACCCATTTATCTAAAAAAAAGTATACGAGCGCCAATCGAGCGTCAATAAAAACTTTTTTTATTACAGTAATAGCTGCTCATAAATCCAATAAGTTATATTTCTTTACGTCACTTCAAGATGTAGCAAAACTTATTTTATTGATACCACCGAAAGCTGTTACCTCAAAGAACTTATAGGAGAAAATCGTTTTCATCAATCATTTCACTTTTTGATGTAATTCTTGTGTTGAAATCAAAATAAAATGGCTAAGACTTCTTAATATTATATGAATAAAATAGCTTCGAATTTAAGTTTTTATAAATACGACGATTTCCCTGCTAACCTTTATAGTATCGCGATCATGTACAGGATAAGATGGATGTCCTTTGGAATCTCACGGGCAAATGTGGTTTCCACTTGCCTGAAAGACCCAAAATTCATAAACAAAACTCATAAAAAGTTTTGATTCGCAGTGACTTCGATTTTCGTAGCACAATGGCAGCTACGTCGTAGCAGACTGTGCTACGCGCTACGAGAACGAACAGTGAAGGCACTGGTTACAGCAGCATAGCAGAGCGTATCACTAGGAGTTATTTGGAATCAAACTTATAAAAAAAACACGACAATGCCCCACCTCGTCCGTCTTTTAATTACGTTAAAGAAGTGAAACCAATAAATTTTAAAAAAATATATAGCCTCCGAACCGATTTCAGTCACGGTACTCAATCTTAACTGATATTAGCAAGGTACACAGGAGATATTATAATGCACAAGTGTGCGCGCAGACACAGGTGCACTCTCTGTTCCTTTACTCTCATAGTCCGATGGGACGGCAATCCGACACGACCGGGGGGAGATCAGGCGTAGGACCAACGGCTTTACGTGCTTTCCGAAGCACGAGGGTATTAAACCGCCAACTTCCAAACTCCGGGCTGTTACTAAGAAATTCCTAATGAAAAACCCAATAACACTTTTGTCCAACCTAGGAGTCGAACCCAGGACCCCACGCTCAGCAGTCGCGCTTGCAACCACGAGACCGACACAGGGCAGTCAAAAAACTAATGGGGTGAAACTATTATAAGCTTGAAAGTTTAAAATTACTAGCATAATCACCTCTCTTTCAAAGTTTCCAATATTGATAGGTAATAAAAAATGTTTTCCTGCTGGACCACGCATAAAACATTTTTACTAAAAGCTTATGACATTTACTACCACGTAACTTATAACATCTTCACGCACAAATTCCCCGTGGAACCTGTTATAGAAAAACGACCCTTGAACTTTAAAGAACACAAATTCTCAGAGAAATTAACCTTAAAATATGACACACACACACCCTCACACATACACTCACACTCATATTAATATCCTCGGGCTATTACAAACATAGAAACGCTACACATGATCCGTTATCTTAAAACTATTTCCGTCTTGGGTCTTCGTCAACGATTACCTCCGGTTTCTTACAGATTTATTTATCTCAACTAAATTATCTTTATACTCTGACTAAATCTAATGTTACGCTTCTGAACTGCGAAATGAAGATGAATATGGTTCTTATTTCCGCGCTTGTTGTTATTTAGGAGTCGAGATAAAAATAAAGATATCGAGAATATAATAAAATGTCGACTAGAGGACTTAGGGTCACAAAAAACCTTGCTCTTGTTTATCTTTCTTTTTGTTATTTATTGCTACGATTTATTTTTATTTTTTTTTCTTTTTTTGACGTGACAACGTCTTATGATTCGATGAAGCTGGCTGCACGCACGAAAAAACATGACGTCATGCGGCGTTACCTCGCTCTGAGGCGTTCCATTTAAGGCTTGAAGTGCAAGCGAGAGCGCAAAACGAGCGACAAAGAGGCACAATCGAAAAAAAAAAAGAATGAAAAAAAAGGTTTTTCTTTTTTTTTTTGTGTTTTCTTATGACATTGTCACTTTCAACTATCGTCAGTAAACCGACTTTACAGACAACCGATTTTTTTTTTCAGAACTAAGCTAGTGCCTCCTTTTGGGCTCCGCCGCAGTCGGGTGGAATAGCACAATAAGTGAGATTCTAACTACTGCACTATTGACGTTAACTCACTCAAAACATGTTAAGCTTAGGGGCTGATTTCTCCGATAATTTTATCCGAGCAATAATTTTGAATTTTTGACAATTCTTCCATACAAAATCTGTCAGATGTCAATTTTATTCCACAAATTAAAATTATCTGTCGATTGAAACATCACCCCATAGTAAACTTTCAAGAAAAAAAAAAACAAAAACATTTATATTTAAAGACAGTATCGAGAACATGCTTCTGCAGAGGTTACTTATGCGACATTTAAGTGATTTGAATCCAACGATAGCCCTTTATTGTGCGTGCTTCGATACGCACTTGCCTTATCGATATTTTATACTTGGTTTGGGAATGTCCTGAAATGGGAATAAAGAATATAAATACGCCCCATCACTACAAATTGACAGCAAAATTTGTAAGATTTATCATTCGACTAAACCAAGAATTAGCTAAAATATCCTAAACAATTTCAGTAAGCTATTTTCAAAGATAGGTTAGGGGTAGGAAAGGAGTTTAAACAAAAATGCCCATACAGGTGCTGTTCGGGGACTGAAAACAATATTAATAAACTGCCGGTCGATTATGTAAAAATCTCACCGTGATAACTTAGGTGAAGTGAGCGTGAAGTGAGCTATCTATAGGGGTAAGCCCTAACATCAGCAGTGCGATTCTGTAACCATCTCACCGTGAAAATTTAGGTGAAGTGAGCGTGGAATGAGCTGTCAGTATCATCCTGATGCTAGGGATTGATACTCTTGACAGCTCACTCTAAGCTCACTTCACCTAACTTTTCACGGTGAGATTTTTACAGAATCGATCGGCTGATGTTAGAGGTTGCCTCCATTGATAGTTCACTTCACGCTCACTTCATCTATGTTATCACGGTGAGATTTTTACAGAATCGATAGGCTGTTCCACCGAACCAAACTTATTACAATTTTGTTTCAGTGCGGTTCGGTTAGGTGTTGATAGTGCTCTGAGTGGCTTAACTCGATTTTTCCGCACATTTTACTTTTTAACCTTCACTATAACTCCTATAATCAAATTCTCTAATTAATTAATTTTCTAATTCTCTATCCTGTAATTAAAGGAGCACACCCTATAGGAAATTTTATATGAAGTTAAACAGGATAGACTAAATCTTATTGTTTGTATAGGACAGATCGTCACTTTGGTACGAGTACATGAGAGAAAATCGGTATTTTAAGCTAGACTCTAAATATTCTTTTACTGAGTAGAAACCATTGAGCTATATAACTAGAGAAGCAAACCTCAATAAAATGTGTCAAAAAAGTGTAGCCACTTTATAAACGCGACGACGTAGCTTTGAAACCACTAAACATTTAAAAGTAAACATATATCTGTCTCACTTACACACGTCGTAAGAATAATACCGTCCCTTAGATTAGACAAAGACCGCATTATAAACATGCAATGACGGGATGGGCTTGCCTACCCATGCGAAATTTTACCCAACATTTTAAGCCATAAAAAGCGTTTTAGGTTAAGTTAAATTATTTTTAAATATTTGAATTATGTATTTTTATTGGATGTGTAATAGAAGTTTATAAATAAAGAAAATAACTAAGACATTTTCTTTTTGAATATTTTTTCTTTATTATTAATGAAATTGAATGATTTAGTAGGTAGCCAGTCAGTCTCTTTTCTCAGCAATCGGATTATTTCCACCCATTTTTCACGGTGTGCTGCATCTTTAGGCACCCTGCTACGTTGTTATTATTAAAAAATATTTCAAATCACTTATTCCATAAATTAAAAACTCCCACTAATGTGGGAAACTAAAACTAAGTTTTTAGTGGTAACACTGAACCTAATTTACAAAATTCTAAATTTTATTGCGTTTTTACGTTGATATAAACACAGAGACAATTAATTTACGTGTGGAAAGTAATTCCGGTTAATTTATTATGTTTTTGTGATCTTGAATCGCACTCTTTCGCGATATTTTTTGTCGCATGTCACTCGGTTGACTTCGGTTGGCGTCACACAGAGCACTGAACTGACGTTAGCTACGCTGATGGCTGTGGCCATCAGCCTAGTGGCAACGCCTTGGTTCGGTAATTGCTAATCTAGTGTAACATATATATCAATGGTAGAAACATTTTTGGATTAGGTATAGTTTTAGCCTTTTTTGGAATATAGTTACTGATGTTTCAGTTTTAAACATATTGGGCAACTTATTACATATTTTTATTGCCATATAATATGGCCTATCACTTAATATTTTAACTTTGTTTTATATTATGTATAGATCTTTACTATAATAAAATGTAATGTAATAACATGCCTCCCAAAAGTGAACAAAGACGTAGGTACGTCTTAGCTAATAATAATACTTTAGGCAAATAACCTCTGTTTATATCGAGAGAGAAATCAAAGAGAAATAGTTGGCTGTTTGTCTTTCTGCGTTCGTTTATAATATTGATGTTGCTTCGAAATGGATTGGTTTTGCTTTTGTAAAGTTATGATTAATATTGTGGTTGAACTGTTGCTAAATATTTCGTAAGATGTTCGGTACTGGGTTTGTTGATTTTGACAATGACGATGCAGGCGGTTCGTACAAAGCCAGAAAACCATTTGTATGATTTTAGATTTGCTTGTTGACTTCTCGCTCGTGTCATCTTTTGTATTGTTTTGTATTCGTGTCTATTTATCTATGAAAAACCGAAGGAAAAAAATATCAAGAGACATATATTTTGCTCTATTCAAGCTGATCCAGTACATACCTACTAATTCCTTGGACTGCTAAAAAAAAGGTTTTTATTTCTTAAAAAAATTAGAACAACAGCAAAAAGTAACGTTTTATATGTCCATTCCACTCTTTTAATGAGCGTCTATTAGCGCTAATTTTCATTTAAACAAACTTACGATTACCTTTTAAAAAATAAAATAAGATGAGCTTTTGAGTGACATTTTAATCTCAATGGACTTTTAACATTATCCAAATGACTTTGAAAGCTCTTATCTCCGTACGTGCGGGGCAGCTATTACTAAAATTAGCCGGGTGAACTGTCCCGCTGTTGTCATGTTTTCTCAGCGGCTGCGAACCTCAATTAGCGCTACACAAATATAGCCGCCACTCCTTGCTTTTTGTTGTCGTGAGTTAGAGTTCAGCTGAAGCGATTTATAACTTACGTAAGCAGCGGTAAGCTTAGGCGCTTGTGGCTAAGTAATAAATGCCGCACGGTTCCATCGATCAGGTTAAGCTACGTTTGCCGCAGTTGGTCCGTGGATGGGTGACCATCTTTATATACCAAGACCCCTCCATGCCTCGGAAAGCACGTTAAGCCGTTGGTCTCAGCTGTCATTCTTGGATCTTTGACAGTCGTTAAGGGACGTCAGAGGCCCGAAAGATTGACAACCAGTCTTACCAAGAGGTATCGTATTACCCATTAACTGAGTTGTAGAGGTCAGATAGGCAGTCGCTCCTTGTAAAATACTGGTATTCAGCTGTATCCGGTTAGACTGGAAGCCGAATCCAATATAGTTGGAAAAAGGCTAGGCCGATGATGATTTTATATTCACCATTCCAAAAGTAAATAAATTAACTTTTGGAAATATCATTTTTTTCTTCTATTTAGACCTTATAATAAATATAAAACGTTTAAAAAATAACTAAAAGGGTCAGCAGTTATACTTTAATTAGATAAATGTTCGATATAATAATTAAAACATAATACTCACAGTCCGGTTTCATCAGATATTTGTGATATAATAATAAGTCCACTTTAACGCAGCGCGATAATATCCGCTTCCATCTCAATATTTAAATTTGCTTTCATTTCAAGATGAACTACAACACCGTTAATAGATTAAACACACGTTACTAACCTACAATATCAAATTATCAACCAACCTAGAACCAACAACGTTCTATTAACCAACAACCTCATAATTTATTTATTTAGATTTATGTGGGTATAATCTTAAAGTTTTACGAATTATGTGAACAAGACGAACATGACACGGAACTATATTCAATAGCGTGATTATTCGAATAATTATTAAAACATTTTAAAAAAATATCACCGCGCGTGAGATTCGAACCCACGGCTTGCTACGCATATACGCGCTTACCGACGAATGATTACCGCTAAACTGTCATGCCATATATTATAATGGTCGAATTTATGAAATATAATTAATTGCCAACAAATGCAAGTATGTGTATAGTCACATACACTTGCATTTGTTGGCAACTAATTATACATAACTAGTATAGAAATTACTCATTAAAAGAATCGTCGGTCGTAAGTCAAACTAAACGTCAAACTATTGCTTTGTGAGATTGCCTATGGACTTTTGGTCGACGCTGTACTTTTTGCTCGTTCATCGAATAATATCAAAAAGTCACCAATAAGATAAGCTTAGTTGGGGATTAAACTTTTTCCGCTTCCCGCTACCGCTTATGAAAGTAACAGCAGTCTTACCAAGTCGGATGCTCTTGTTTGCAAGCTCTAGTGACATTATGATATAAAGTTACATTTTAATCACCCAGCCGTGTTTCTGACGTCAAGCTGTTTTTAGGAAGCGTGATTTGACAGTTCTTAACGTTAACGTTCGCGTTTGCGTTAGTAACGCGAAACTGTGAGGCGTGGGATAAAGATGTTATCAATATTTATGAAGATTCATCTTGGTTAATGGGAATGTGAGACTAATATTGTTGCTTTAGTATAATCTCATACCTACCTGGTATGAGATTTCAGTATAATAAAGAGAAATTATACTTAAGGCCTCTGCCTCGAATCTTGCGGGCAGCGGGGCGGCGGCGGCGGCGGCGCGGGAGCGGCAGGATCGTAGGCGTACATTTAAATGGACCGGTTCTCGAAAACAGCGGCGCGGGAGCGGGCAACGAGCGGTGCGAGCAATCGGCGACCGCCCGCGCCGCCGTCGCGAGGTTCTATCCCGAATCCCACCCCATCTTGACTTTTAAGACTTGAGAGAACTACAAAATAAGTTAAAACTTTGCGAAAATTGTAGATATTTATAGCTAAACGAATTTTAATCAAATTAGGCAAACTATTAAAGTAAGTAAGAATAGTTTAAAAAAGAGAGGTGTTTTTTTTTAAGTTGAAATATATATTTCTGCATTTCTTTTTTTAAACAGACCATGCCTAAGATCGCACAAATAATACTTTCAAAGGAGATGGAATTTTCGGAAGAAATTTCATTGGCGATGAAATATCGGGTAACAGCAATTAATATTTCCTTATTTTTATTCACAAAGACAGGCTAAAATTAAAATATATAATATACAAGTATAAAATAAAAAATTAAAGAAAAAGGTAGGAGCATCAAAAAATTCGTCCGCATCGCTGTCAATGGGATAAGCGCCCAAAAGGCTGTTAAGATAAATAAAATACACTGTCCTGTCTTCAGAAGAAATAATAGAACCCGTCACGTTTTGTGATTAAATTAAATATTGAACACGAGGCAATTTTGATATCTTCTCGTTTTATATTAAACATTCAAAAGGGAAACTGTTCTTAATAAACTCAATCAAAACGACACGAGTTTCAGGAATCGAGACAGTTTTCAATTACGTTACAAGTGCTTTTAATGTGGGTACGAGGATGGTATTAATGTGGGTACGAGGATGGTATTAATGTGGGTACGAGGATGGTATTAATGTGGGTACGAGGATGGTATTAATGTGGGTACGAGGATGGTATTAATGTGGGTACGAGGATGGTATTAATGTGGGTACGAGGATGGTATTAATGTGGGTACGAGGATGGTATTAAGTCAGCTTTACGGCTTGTGCAATATTCATTTCTGTAAAATTGTAATGATATAAGCGTTTGTTGGATCAAAAACTGGTTTCTCATGATTTCAGGATGGCCATTTTTCGCTGATATATGATTTTAATTCTGTAAGTAGGTTTTCATATATTTTTTTTAAACCAGATGAGGTCGGCGTTTCCTATCTGATTACTCTGAGAAGAAAGTCCGAAACAAACACAAAGGTCACAGTCACTTTTAAAGTCCAGACATAATCTTGGTCAGATGTATAGATGTTGCGATATAATAAAGCGAAGGGCCGACTTTGCACAGAAGTTGAGGCAAGACATCTTAGGGCAATCAAGTCAATGTCACCTTGACATTAGTGAGGACGATAAATTTAAAAATCTTTAAAAAAAAAAATCAGCTATTCCCTACATTTATGTTCGTATAACTCGTCAAAATGTAGGGAACAGCTGATTTTTTTTTTCGCGATTTCAGGTTTGGTCCCATAGTAAAAGTTGTTCATAATGATGAGTACAATAACCTCTTAAGAGGTTGTTAATGTTTTTCCAATAACCCTGTATATAGAGTGACAGCTTGACTAGATATGAAACGATCAGTGCAAAACTGTGACTAGAATAATTAATTAATTTGTTAGAATTTATTTATTTTATTATTTATGTACACACAGTAAAATACATGGATATGACATAATTATAATTTGAGTACAAAGCTGCTGCTTATTTCTTAAGAATTTTTTTCCAGTAGACCTGCGAAAGGAGAAGTAAAAAAATAAATGTAGGCAATAGTGTGTCAGAACAAGAAGAGAAAAATATGAATGTGTGGAGACTAAAATTAAATATTAAATAAACCTACACAATTAATACAAAAAAATTACATAAGTATAGGTCCGCAACTCCACGTCAATGCGCGTATTTTGCGTACGGGAAAAAAGCCAACGTCACGTGGTGTTCCCAGGCGGTCACCCATCCAAGTACTGACCACGCCCGACGTTGCTTAACTTCTGTGATCGGACGAGAACCGGTGTATTCAACGTAGTATGGACGTTGGCCATACTACGTATACTTAAATAAATACATAACGCATAAGTATACTTAAATAAATACATAATGCTAAAATATAGAGAAAAGGTAATGCTCTTTTAATCGACATTTAAATAGATAAATAGTTTATAGTATCCGGAAAAAAGAGACTAGATGAGGAGCAAGACTGCTGCTTAACTTTCTGAACAAGAAACATTATTCATGTCTAACGCTATTTTCGTATCGTTTATATATTTATCACATAGGTTTTATATTTTCTAACATGATGATATTATCGTGGAGGCCCGTCACCGTCGACGTCACAGCATCACGACAACACACGGAAATAAAATGTATGGAATTATAAAGGAAGGCGCTTTTTCGTCCACGAAAACGTTACAACGTGTAAGTACGTTTTTCGACAAAACGTGAACATACATGATAATATCGTCACGCTAGAAGTTTTATAAATTACTAGCTTCTGGCCCGCGACTTCGTCCGCGTAGATTTTTTTTGTTTCCCCGACCCACCCCGTCGCAACGTGTCGCCGGCCTGCGCTATTACTTCGTTTTCGCTTGGAGAAAACTTCAGACTTTTTTTCTTTTTGCTCAACTCCTAAGGGTCCTAGCGTCAAGTTTAATAGAATATAGCCTTCCTCAAGAACTGGGCTATCAAACGCAGAAATATTTTTATATATGCGACCAATACTTCCAGAGATTTAGAGCTTTCAAACCGTGTTTCAAACAAACAAACTCTTCAGTTTTATAATATTAGTATAGATTATTTTAAAACTATGATATCTCCTTTTTTTTTTGTGGACCCAGAGCGGTAGGAGTCATTTGATGATTTCCCAAATCATCAAATGACCCCTACCGCTCTGGGTGGAGCAGAAGGGAGTGTCAGACTCTTACTGACTAAAACCCATCCGTGATCCTTCCTTAGCCCTTTGCGTTCCGGGGTAGCGGTAACCCTTTCGGACAATCCCGCTGCCCCGGCAAGCGTTTATAAAAACACCTTCGCAAATAATGCATTATTTTAGAACAAATTTGGTTAGCATAAAAGAGGTTATAGTGAACTAACCTTAAAAGATAGACATATGCTGTCGCGGACTTTTTTTTAAAGCTTTTAAAGGGGAACAATTCTGTTATATATGATTTTTGCGAAACTTTAACCGTTTACGCAGCGCACGCAGCGGAAGCTCTCAATAGGAAAAAAATCCCCCGATTTTGAAACATTCTTCATTGTTGCTCCGCTCCTATTGGTTTTAGCGTGATGATATATAGCCTATAGCCTTCCTCGATAAATGGGCTAACTAACACTGAAAGAGTTTTTCAAATCGGTCCAGTAGTTCCTGAGATTAGCGCGTTCAAACAAACAAACAAACAAACTCTTCAGCTTTATAATATTAGTATAGATAAGCGCACAATGGGTTCTGCATTTTTATTTTTCTGATAAAATTCATAACCTATATTTATATTTATTTATTTAATATTTATGTACACACAGTAAAATAAATGAAGATATTACATAATTATTATTATTATTTTATTTTTTTATATTATTTATACTATCAAAATAAGTATGAAATGTAAAAAGTCCCACAATATTGCGGTTTTACGTTAAAAAGAAAGACTTTCCGCCACTTTCCGGTTGGAAAGTGGTACCTACACGTAGCTGACACAATTCTCAACAGGTCCCCCTGAGGATCGTTGAGTTGAAATGACATGCACATTCCGCTGCAGCAAAACGGTTTATTGCTAACTGCAATATTTACTATAGTCTGCTTTGAATATTACTGCACGAGAGCGGTCAAGGATTCTGACACCGTTTTGAGTTGAGCCATAATAAAAAAATCCTTTTCTAAGAGCTGATTTTTCCAACACCAGATAATTTTATCCGAGAAATAATTTTGATTTTTTGACAGTTGTTCCATACAAAATCCGTCAGACGTCAATTTTATTCAACGAATAAATTTATCTGTCTATTGAAAAATCAGCCCTTAAGAGTAAACTAGTCGCGAGCTCGAACTCGCTGGTGGTCATGGCCAAAAAGCACGCTGTCTCACCTGGCTTCGTGTCCGACAGTGCTAGTATCAGCGATGAGCAGTTAGACGCTAGTCTATACGAACAACGTCAAGTTCTCACGCACAGAAACACCGTTCCGAACTGATAAGCGCGTAAAAAGATTCGAAAAGTGCTTCGAAAAATCGAGTTTTATGAAAAAACCACCACATAAATCAATTACAAATAAAATTTATTGATCTCTTCGATAACTGGGCTTTGTCGGTACGGACTTGGTTTTGAAGATTTCACAGTTCTTTTATTAGTTATTTACACCCAAAGTTACGTTAAAAATAGCAAGAAAAACGAATTTTTGTTGGCTCATAACTTTTTAATAGCCTTTTATTTTACTATTCTGTTTCCGTACAGACACAATTAATAATAAGTCAAAACGATATCATGTTTAACTTTGGATGCACAATATCAAACAGTAGTTATTCTCCCGAAATTTGTATAGAAAAAAAAACACAAAAAAATGGTGCATGGTGTATTTATGGTGCATGAATTCAGCACCATGATTCCAGACCCCCCAAAGCTGAAATGTTTCGACGGTTGTCAAAAAACATGCTGCTTTATAGAAAACTACAATACCTACGTGGTCAAAATGTAGGTATGTAACAGCAATTTTTTTTAACTCAAGCCCCTAATCGCCGCAGGAGACGCCCTGGGCGTCGGGAATCGACAGCCGATCTCCGGCCACTGTAGGCGCGGGCTTGCGGATGGCGAGCAATGGGCAGCTCGCCATCCGGTAGGGACCAGGCCCGGGTCAAAGATGTCATCACTAACTGACGGGGCCCGCTAAGCCTGCCAGAGTCGCAGGTTGTTCGAAAGAGATACCGTGGCCCCTGGCACAGGCAACTGAAGGAACACGGGTGGGTTTTAGTCAGTAAAAGTCTGACACGCCCTCCTGCTCCGCCCAGAGCGGGAGAAGTTATTTGATAATTTCAGACCCTCCAAAAAAAAGGGGGTTTAGAATCATGTACCGAATCCGTATGGTTACAGGTTGCGCAGAAAAACCGTAAATTTCTCCCAATTAACTTTGCACCTTAAGCTTTAAAGATAAAGTTGAAAATCTATTAACGAAATTAGACAGATTGTAATAGCTTAATATGCTGGAGTCTTTGCCAGCCACCCTGTATAAATAAATTTTAAATACTGCCGGGTTAGTTGCGTAAAACACTATCAGTAGCAATGGGTTTCATTTTGACATTTCAACAACATTCATTGCGTTATTTACGTTGTTGAGCAGACACATTTTGCGAAAATATGAAGCAATGGATTCAAGTGATTCAGATTCAGATCAATAGTGTGTTTACGCAATTAGAGTACTGGTCGTTGGTAAGCGTGTCTCTTGAGAATAGCTGGAGCGATTTGGCTATTTTTTATTCTAAAATGTTCGCAATGGTCATAATAGGGTTTTTAACACTCTCCCTGCCGACAATATAAAACTTTTTAAGTTCAGGAGGCCGCCGGCGGGTCCCAAAGTTTCTGCTTGTGAACGCCGTGAGCCAAAAGTCAAAATTATTACAAGAGGTCGTGGCATACGCTGGCGGGTCCAAAAAATGTCTTCTAGGACGCTGTAGGATCCGCGCTGACAAATTCAAATATAAGTTTTTACAACTACTGGCGTACTGTTATGGAACATGTGATACTTCTATTGTGTGAGGTGCTTTGGCCTGCTGAACAAAATGTTTTGGGGGTCGCCGGGGGTTCCCATGGCAAGGTGATTCTTATGGAAAAAAATAGAAAATCTGCCGGAATATTGGAAATTCGGGAAAAACTGAAAGTGATTTTTTCTATGGAAATTGAAAATTGCATAGGACAAAGTCTGTCGGGACAGCTACTAAATAACACAAAACTTTTGTTTTTTTCTTACGTTTACGATTTGTCATTGCATGTCTGGCAAAGTTTTAGGCCAACAAGACGCGACACGAAGAAGCAGATCATTGCATGAAACACAAAAGATTTTTTACCACTAAACAATAGGTACATACGTGCTTGCTTCGTCTGGATGAAAACAATGATTTCAAATTAAATTTTAAAAACGTAGCACAACCAATATCGACGACAAGGAAAAACCGTTTAAACTCAGACATGACAATTAAACGCGGCCTTGCAGAGCAAGTGTAGCTGTCAATCGCAGCTGGTGCACAAACATTTAGGACAGTAATCTTGGGTATACCTAGTCGTTCAATTTATAAACGCACGTCAATCATTACAATTTAAACCTTATTTCTATAACTTCTAAAGTCTCAGGACGCGTGCTCGTGATTTGCAAGAACTAGAGCAAGTATGTATTGTAGCAGATGTCAAAGTTGGGGTCGGCTTCCAGTCTAACCGGATGCAGCGAATACCAGTATTTTACATGGAGCGACTGCCTATCTGACCTCCACAACCCAGTTACTTGGTAATACGATACCTCTCGGTAAGACCGGTTGTCAGACTTTCGGGCTTCTGACTACTCGTAACGACTGTCAAAGATTCACGTATGATAGCCGGGACTAACCACTTAACGTGCTTTCCAAGGCACCTGATCGATCGACCTGTGTGGCTGTTATTAATAAGCTTGGTGAGGCGTGTAAATAGCCTGCACCTTTGCAATGGCGGACTTTAAAATAAATCAATTTCACTATTGATGAATCCTCGAGAAACTAATACCAAAGAATTATTAGCAGCAAAACATGCCCACGTACCTTGGCAATCCAGAGTTCCCACTCAGACCCAGGGCGATGGGAAGGTACCTCGTTCATGCGCGCGTGGTCACTTGGAGGTATAGGCTGCCGGCCGGCGAGAAAAATCTTCTTAAATCCACTGGTGGAATGGTTAAAACACCAAAAATCAACACTGCACTATAAGTTCTGAATGAAGCACAGATGCAGGTCCATTTATTTTACGAATATCATCAAGGTTTCACCAAAAAGGATTTTTTATAAAGGCGGAGCGATGCGCACACTCAGTGTGTTACAAACAGAAGGGGCGAGCTCGCTCGCAAACGCCATCTATCAGGCATCTTGCGAGAAAACTCAAGAAAGTTTCGATACATGGGCACTGCGGCAACAAAGATTGGTGCGAGGATTCATCAATTGAGAAGTTAAAATATTTAATTTGAAATACTAACATATTCTATTATAAGGAAAAAATCGTAAAATATCATTTTTTTTTTTTATATTGGCAAAGGCATTGACGTTTCACCAAAGCTACGGGCCCCTCTAATAGCGAAAGAACCAAAGACCTACATCATGAAATGAAGTTAAACACTGAACAAAGCGTAAAATGGAGCCTATTCTGTTCCTCTTTTCTGACACAAAGAGATTGATGGCTTTTTCTACGTAAAATTATTTAATTTTCCTTTTAACACAGAATTTTCACAAAGTCAGAACATAATAACTTTATATACAAAAGCAACGAGTAGCGAACAAGTAAGTAAGTAGAAGTTAACGAATAGAAACAGTGTTGTTTCATGTTGTAAAGTATTGTTTTGTTTTGATGTGCCTCAAGGTTCCTGGTATTGATAAGTTTGTATTGAAACATAATTATTTCTATAATATTGGCCCTATTGTAGATTTTTTTTCTGTAATGCTTTGAAAGAACTTTTTGATGAGGTGAATATGTAATCAGCACCTAATCAAATTGATTCATAAAGCTCTTCGGGTCCAGTACAACAACGCCTTCCGGGTGCTGTTGGGGCTACCGCGATTCTGTAGCGCGTCAGCCATGTTTGCTGAATCTACTACAGATAGTTTTTCAGCAATCATGAGGAAAAGAACGGCATCATTGTTACGCAGGATTCGTGGGAGTGCCAACGGCATACTGAAGGTGATCGGGGATAGGCTTGACGGCGTTTTTCTGGAGTATTGGACCCGTATGCACAGCTACGGGTCTGATACTGCAGGAAAATACATGAATTAAATTGTATGGTATTGTAGGTTTTATTTTGTTTGTTTTTAATTATAAGTAAGTACTAACATAGTTACGTAACTTGTATCACTAACAAAATATGGAGCAAGTTTCCAAAATAAACGTTTTATTATTATACTAGCTTTTGCCAGCGACTTCGTCCGCGTGGAATAATGACTTCCGGAAATTGAGGCACTAACTCTCATAGAGTTTAAACGATGTGCTCTTTCTTCTGCCGATTCTTGAGAACGCGTATTTCTCATTCAACACGTTTTTCAAGACAATAGCGGGCGGACGCCGGCGTCCGCTTGGGGCTTGAATAACTAAAAATATATAACTACGTCTAATATATAAAATAATATATAATAAAACCTACTTCACTTAAAACTAAATACCTATAACTACTATAATTAATAATACCTATACCTATAATTAATAAAAGTACCTACGCTTTTATCTACTTAATATTAAAAAAAAACTGAACATAAATTAACCAAAACTTACCTACTACTAACTAACTACTACTAACCTATTACTACTTCACCTAAAAAGAAATCCTGTTTTCCGAACATTTCCCTTCATTGCTCTGATCCTATTGATCGTAGCGTGATGAAATTAATGATATACTATAACCTGCCCAGGAGTATGAAGAACAATTGTACCAAGTTTCGTTGAAATCCGTCGAGTGGTTTTTGTTTTTATAACGAACATACAGACAGACAGACAGACAGACAAAAATTTTACTGATTGCATTATTGGCGTCAGTAACGATCACTAATCACCCGCTGATAGTTATTTTGGAAATATATTTCATGTACAGAATTGACCTCTCTACAGATTTATTATAAGTATAGATTATTATTATAATTATAAAAACCACATAAACATAGCACACTACATTTGGGAGCTTGGTTTTGGTTGAGCTTCCCTCATCTGTACCTACACAACTCTTGCCGCTCAAAAATCTGAGCTAATGAAGACAGCCTTCTGCTTCGCGGGAACCTGCAGTACATATAGTCCTGATTTACTCCAACCGCGACAGCTTCAGCAACTACCGTTCATCGGCACTAAGTTGACCTTGGCTCCTCCTGATGATGTACTAAACCAATGACCAGCTAAATATCGCTTAAATGGATAATTATATGAGTGACCATCCACTGAATTGAATCCCAACTATCCATCGAACAAAAGTTCCCCTACCCCATAATTACACCCAAAAGTTGGAATCCCTTATGAAAACACATCGTGATTGAAACAAAATTTAAATATTCATTGGTAGACGCGGTTTAATTAAATGCCTTAATATGTAGGTCGAATCAACGATTGAATAAATTGTTTTCAGTACTGAATGAGACTCTCTGTAACTACGGATTGTTCAAGTCGAGAACAAATTGATTTCTGATAAGGGCACAGTGCACAGTCGACTTAGCGAATGTTGTGCAGAACAGTATACACAGTGAACGTTGTTATTTTATTTTTTAGAGAAAATTAACTGAAATTGTTTATTCTGTAAACAGGATATTGGAATTACTTTCACACGCCAGGTTATAAAAAAATAAACTAGATGGAGTCGACATTTCCTATTCTATCTTTGAAAAGAAATGGCGAAACAAACTCAAGGGCCAGTCTCTTATGAAATCCAGACATTATCTAGGTCAGATCATATGAAGACAATATATAGACAATATATATTGCCTGAAATGGTCTTTGAGGAAAGAACCACACAGATTTGAGTGGACCAGTTCAGTCAGTGAGCATTTATCAGTAGTCGTATAGTTCAACTCAGAACTGACCAATTGAACTAAACGACTCAACGAACAAAACCAAAAAAGGATATTTGGGTAGGCCGAATAAAGTACTCAAACTGTCATACCAATATTAAAACTAAAAGAGAAAGAAATAAAATTACCCACATATTCCTTAGAGTTGGTGGCTCGAACTTATTGTTGATCGTATGAGAAAGGGAATTGGCACGGTCAGTAACAAAAGTCGATTAACACTTCAGTTTTTTTATCTCAGTTATTGAGCAAAATATTTGTTCAAAATTGCAGCAGAAGTACAATGCAATTCCGAACAAATATTTTGCTCAATAACTGAGACTAAAAAAATCTGAAGTGTTAATATTTTGCTCAATAACAAAGATTAAAAAAACTAAAGTGTTAATCGACTTTTGTTGCTGACTGTACAATACGTTTTTTGATCTCCACTTCGTATCAAGTTTTACGATAGCCGTTAAAATCTAAAAACACGTGGCAGTACTGAAGATACGGAAACGTATCTCCATAATAATAATTAAGTATAGTAGTAACTCCACGGTTACTCTTTTAAAAATACAGTTGTAGTTGGCTTTTACAATGTTCAAATGGGAGGACAGTGTAGGCCTGTCAACAAGCACCAGAGGGGCAACTCTCGCAATTTTAAGAAAGGTAACACTGATCTGTCAAAAATAACACTAATTTCTCTACATTTTTAACAAGGTTTTGACAATTTGTTTGTTGCCGAGATGAGACTGCGAATAGATTTTGAACGTTTTAAATTACGAGAATTGGCCTTCATGTATTTAAACAAATAGAAAATGTTCTACAAATCTACAGTCCACAAGGCCTACAACGTTCTCACATTCACAAAATTTAAAATAATCCTTATAGGACATAAAATAGTAAAAATAAAAACCAATTTAAACCAAACGACATGATTGCCAGTAGAACTTTAACAAATCTGAATCCTCTCCATAGAAGCCACTAGTAAAGTTGAAATTAGAATTGTAAGGTAAATAATGGTATATGAATCTTCAGGGGAAGCACGTTAATCCGTTGGTCCCGGCTGTCATTCGTGGATCTTTGACAGTCGTTACGGTAGTCAGCCCGAAAGTCTGACATTCAGTCTTACCAAGGGGTTATCGTATTACCCAGTAACTGGGTTGTGGAGGTCAGATAGGCAGTCGCTCCATGTAAAATACTGGTATTCAGTTACATAAGGTTAGACTGGAAGCCGACCCCAACATAGTTGGGAAAAGGCTAGGCAGATGATGATGGTGTATCTTCAGGGAAAGACAACCAGTATTAAGGTATCAAAAGCCTTCTCGGAACGTGCTTATAATAGTTATTTGTGCAACAAGAGAGCAAAGTCGTTTTTTGCTGCGAGTGCTGATTTTGAATCCTGAGTGTAGCGAGGGACTCAAAGGCACGAGATGCAAAAAAAATTTGCTCTCGTGTAACACACATAACTTTTCACTTCAGCAGCGAGAACATTATGAGTTAAATTAAAGCGTGTTCGGAAATAGCACCCATGATATTTTATTATTCAAAATATATTACGTAACATTATTGAAACTAGAAATAAATATTTACAGGTTAAATATCAGTTTTATTTGCAGTAAATACTTATTTTCGTTTAAATACAACAATAAGTTAAAAATTCAATAAATTACATTAAAAGACATAATTAGCTTTTTGCAAAATTTCTTTAGTTCGTACGAAATTCCGAACGTGTTTGTCTTTGAGGTCGAATTCAAAATCGGAACTGAAAGGGCTGGTCTTTGTCTCTCTCTCTTTCTAATAGCGGGAAAGAGATAGAGTGTGAATGTTTCGAATTGTATGATTAACCCAAGGCTGAATAAGATATTCGCGGGTTTCTGAAAAAAAAAATTAAAAGTTACTTTGTCTCACTCAGTGAGCAAAATCAGATTTTGCTCACTGATTTCAGGCAGTAAAACCTACATGTTTGAGCTACTGAAGTGAAAAATCTTTTGCCTTAGAAACCTAGAAGCCTTTCTTGGAAGGCAAAGTTTCTTGAAATACTTGACTCGACAGAAATGTTAAAATCAAGAACAAGAAAACTTCACGGATCAAACTTGAAGCTACATTTTAAATAACAACTTCGCCAGTTAAACACAAATACACGAACTGCCCTACTTATCTTGACTTACAAGTCAAAGTTTCTCAAGTACATGTGGAGCATGTCTTACAAATAAGTTGCCGTCTGATATTAGTCGTAACGTTCTCGCTGGCACAAGTTTGAGGACGACTGGCCAAGAAAATGCTGCCTCGAAGTCCGACAATTCATTTTGAAAGATAAGCTAAAATGGTCCGTGGTTTGGAATGTAACTTATGATTTTACTAGCGAGACGCGCACGGTTCACGGCTTGACAAAAAATCCAAATGTCTTTAATAAGTGTAAGTTTCTTATCAATATATACATCTATACTAATATTATACAGAGGAAAGATTTGTATGTATGTTTGTAACGAATTGGCTCAAAAAGTACTGGACCGATTTTAAAAACTCTTTCACCATTTGAATGCTACATTATCGCTGATTAATATAGGCTATTTTAATTGCAAGAAAAAAATAAAATGTTTAAAAAATAAATGTCCACCCGTGCAAAGCCGGGACAGGCCGCTATTTTATAATAAAATCGTAGCAAAGTCAAAACTGTACATTTTTAAAGTAATATTTGCGAGGTCTGGAAACGATTCTAATGCAAAAATATATTATTAGATTGTTTTTTTGGATTTTCGATAACCAACGTCATGGACAAAATTTAAACTCAATTTCACTGTACCACAGATTACAACATGATACCAAATCTATACCTGTATAGATATTATAAATTTTAATTAAAGTCGTTTTTCGTGTCTATCCCTGTGAACGCGTTGTTCTTTTAAACAAAGCAGCGGATTTTATGGGGTTTCCACGTAAACCTTCTGGAACAAATCTGCAGCGGGATTGTCCGAAAGAGTTACCGCTGACCCAGAACTTATAGGGCTAAGGAAGAACCACGGGTAGGTTTTAGTCAGTAAGAGTCTGACACTCCCTCCTGCTCCACCTTGAGCGGGAGGGGTCATTTGATGATCCCATCTACAAAAAAAAGGGGATTTTTCCGGATGGGAGACGCGGCGCGTCGTGCTACGCGTGTTGCGTGACGTCTCGCGGCGCATTGCACGATTTTCCGTTTACGGAGAGGCGACGCGTGCAGCTGTCCGCGTTATCACACGCGCAAACACAAACATATTACAATGTAAGATGCTCTTTACGAAGATGCAGAGTGTGGCGCGTGGTGCGTTGCCTGAGGAGCAGCGACGGTGAATTCTGTAGCGTGTAAGCGTTGCTCGCGCGGGAGAACGCGCCGGACATCGTGGCCTTGCGGGGGGAGGGAGGCACCCCGCCCGATTAGTTTAGTTTGTGTTAGGCTAGAGAAGAAAGTGTTATAAAAAAATAAAACCGAGTACTCCAATTATAACAGAAAGTGTTCGTGTTGCAACATGACCGACGAAAAGTCTATCGACGTCGAGTCGACTTCTTATTTCTGCAATACAAGAGCGACCCGAGTTGTGGATGTCCAGTTATTCAGAAAGACATTTTAGAAAACTCCGCCGCAGGCGTAGCGGCGGGAATAGTTCGTATTGCGCGAGCGACGCCGTGGGCGCTGCGTCACACGTCGCTGCTACGTACGCCGTCGCGGTAAACGCTGCGTGCGTTGCGGCGGCGTCATCTGCGGACTACAGGCAAACGCGCGTAAAGTCGTTTTTCCGTAAACGTTTTCATACATCGTTATATGTTTGAATTGTCTGCGGGCCGCGCCGCACAACGCGTCGCGCGACGCACCGCTTCCCCGTAAAAGAGGCCTTATGTGTATAATACATTCATATTATATGTCATATAATATGAATGTATTATACACATAAGGAAGATTTCTTTATAAATATTCATATAATATATGAATATACATTTATAAAGAAATCTTGTTTTTTGCTGCATCGTAAATACCGTCCAAAGCAGGGATGGATCGCTAGTCTACACTAAAAAGGTTCGATCCCTGAGCGACCTTATACATAAAGTGTGAAGTCTTTTTCACTGTACTGGATAAATGATAAATGATTTTATTTGTAGGTTTGTACAAACACTTTTACACGTCAATCATATTTTTTAAATTAGATAAGGTCCCGGTTCCTGTCTGATGCTATAACGGATGAATCATCTGACGGATAGATTCGAATACACTACAAATTATACCAAAACAACAAAGTAGGTAATACAAAATAATTTAGATCACTGTTCCTGTGTAACCACCACACACAATAGATAATACCGTTCACAAACAACAGCGTGATAACGTTCCATTACTTGATTGCCTGCATTTGCGCTCAAAGAGCTGTCGGAAACATATCGAAACATTCATCGGGCCGAATAATCTAGTTAATCTTTAATTATCTTGCCGCTCACCTCGGCATCTGCTCCAGTTCACGCGTCAGTGATCATCGCTTGTGTAAAGACCCTTTTTGGGTATGACTTTGTTACTTGAATATAGGTGTTGTGGGCAGCGGGATTGTCCGAAAGGGTTACCGCTACCCCGGAACACAAAGGGCTAAGGAAGGAACACGGGTGGGTTTTAGTCAGTAAGAGTCTGACACTCCCTTCTGCTCCACCCAGAGCGGGAGGGGTCATTGGATGATTTCCCATCCACAAAAAAAAAAAAAAAATGGGTGTTGTTGAAATAGAAGTTAGAAAGTATAGCTAAGCACTAAGGCACCATCTTCACGGGCGAGAAAATCGCGGCAATAGTCATGCGGTGCCATCAAATTATCGTCGCTATGATATCGCCGCGATTCTCTCGCTCGTGGAGACAGTCCCTAAGGGCGGGTTGCTTCAAACGGTTTGTTAACGTAATATACGTACATACGTCAAATAATAACTAGTAGGTAATCGTAATTATTTCATGTAAGTCAAGGTCATTATTTTGTAATTGCAATTTGAAACAACGCTTTTTTTTGTTTTAACGATAGTTAGCGCCATTTTTGACGTATACGCGTGCGTCAAGTGGACGTGAAACAAGGCACCTTAAGAGTTTGTTTGCCGCACCCTTTTACACCGTAATCTTCATGGATACCATGCGTTTGGAGAAAACGGGGGCTTATGTTGGACTCCTAGCGACGAAAACCACAAGGTTCTTCCCGATGTCATGAGTCGGCGGCTCAAGAAATACCCGTGGGTACGAAATACAGTCGAGCAACCAACTGCTGATTGGGTAACCTAGTTCTTGCCCTCGTATATCGCACTCGAGACAAGAAATACATCTCAATTATATTAATTCGGTAGCTTTTTCTAATAATTTAACACCCCGACCCCAGCATATAGTTTATCATACGTTTTACGAATTTTATTTCTTGTAGAAAACTAAAGCGTGCCAAATGCGTTGAAATTGCCAAAGCATTTGGGATCACCAGGGAGTAAAGCTTTAAAACAGGTGGAGGAAACTTTTCGTATATTGCTCTTCATATAAAATTTTCTCAGCTGAAACTAGCAACAAAAATACCCCCTTAAGGCTAACTAAAGTGCAGAAATAGGTTTCAATATGTGTCTAGGTTTTAGTTTGTAATTTGTATTTTGATTAGGGAGCAGTGGTGACCCAATGGAGACGGCCGTGGCTTACGAGTTATAGGTCGTAGGTTCGAACCCAGGCAGACACTTTCCTTTTTGTTAATTATTTCAGTGCTATTCTGTAACCATCTCACCATGAAATACGTGAAGGAAAACATCGTGAAGAAATCGGTATGACCTAGAACCAAAAATTTGAAGATATGTGGCATCCACCACACGCACTAGGCCCCCATGGTGGATTACTCCTTCTCGCGGAAAGGAGGCCTGTGTCCCAGTTATGGGAACATTATAGGCTAATTATGCTCAGGCTATGGTTCTAAATACTGAAATGAAAAATGAATAAACTTTGTCATTAGTAGGTACAGACGCCAGCAGGTCAACCTACCCCAATCTGTCAAATTTCTTTGATAGATTTTCAACTTTAGTGCAAAGGAATAAGGTTCATATTCAATTGGGAAAATCTGACAGATTGGGGTAGCTTGATGTGCTGGCCTCTGTACCTACCCCATCATCACACATGAAACGTGAAATACCCGACAAAGTATTGCATGATCGGTTTAACAATTTAATTTTAAACGCATCTTTTCATTTTGTTCGCCCGTTGCATCAGATAATTTCAGACGCGGTGAACCAATAATTGTGTTGTTTTAAAGTAATAATCGAATAACACGCTTTCATTTAAGAGTAAATGATGAAGGTAAATACCACGGTGATTAAATTACTATGTTTATTTATTTATTTTATTTACTAGCTGCGCACCGCGGTTTCACCCGCGTAAGCTTTGATCCCGTGGAAATATCGGGAAAAAAAGTATCCTATGTGTTATTCTGATGTATAAACTATATTACTGTAAAGTTTCATCAAAATCCGTTCAGTAGTTTTTGCGTGAAAGAGTAACAAACATCCATCCATCCATCCTCAAAAACTTTCGCATTTATAATATTAGTAGGATTTAATTTATTTTAGGAAAACTTACAGCTACTAAATAATAGTTTAAACAAAATAAGGCCAATTACAAGTTTCCACGCGTTTGTTACCACATATCCGAGGTGAAGGGATTAAGCACGTGAGATGAATATAAATTAAGTATATACTTCGTATTGCCGAGAAAATAATAGGTACGGCAATAATTTGGATATCAAGTGCGGTGAAAATAATTGTTCATTCAAAATTACGGTTCTGTCTTCCTTAATGTAAATAATTATGTTTTATTCCCTTTTTAGCTTCTATATTAAACATCGGTATATAGTTTTATCGAAGTGAGGTATATATACTAAAGTGACTGACTGCTATTTGCAATTTGTGAAAGACCGTACTTACTGTGATAACCAGTAAAAAAACAAATATTTATACAATACGAAAAATGGCAACATTCTTCACTACTTTTCCCAATTTAAAAGTACAACAAAAAAAATCAAAACATTGCCTCCTAAACAATATAGCCTTTCAACTCGAATTTACATAAAAAACAGACACTAAAACTCTTTCACAAAAACAGAACGGGTGAAAACAAAACTTTTTATCTATTTAGCAAGTTCGATGACAACAAGTATCGAATAAAAACACGGAATGTTTACGACCAGCGAGTTAATTGTGTAACACACATAAAATGGCAATCCATCGAAATTCATTAAGACATCCATTGCTTCTTAGGTTTTAAAAGTTCGTCTACTCAACAACGTAAATAATGCAATGAACGTGGCTGAACTGTCAAAATGAACGGCATCACGATCGATTTCTCATGTGTCTTAAGCAGTTACCCAGCTGGACACATTGCGTATATAGGGCGATTCATCATGTGTAAGTTTTGTGGGTAGGTTTTTACGGATAGGAACTAAGGCCCTTTTCACATGCACACAGTTGCCGTCTAAACGGCACGGCGCCGTGCCGTGCAAGCTCTTTCACATGTACATGGTTTCAAAAGTCCAGACTCCTATAATGTTAGCGAACGAATGACCCCCTGCGCTCGCCGCCGTGCCGTTTTACGCCCGTGCATGTGAACGAGTCCATACAAGTCAATACATGACTGCAAGACGGTTGCCGCGTCAAAACCGTGCTTATTATAGTGGATATCACGGGTCGCCGTGCCGTGACCGTGCCGTGTAAAAGCTGTCTATGTAACTCATACATTTCTACTTTACACGAAACTGCGACCGTGCCGTGACCGTGTGCATGTGAATAGGGCCTAAGATGAAAAAATTATAGGTCAACCGCTTAAGTTAAACGTTGCCTGACGTAGCTGCGCGGTGCGGGAGGGGTGATAGTTGTCACAAGTTGACGAATCACTGAGCTCTCCCATCACGTCACCACATCCCTCCCGCACTGCTACCTCAGGCAACGTCTCAGTTAAGCGGTCGGCCTATAGTCATGACTAGGTAACTGTTAGAGCGTCCGAAGTAAGTTAGACAACCGGATACCGTGTCAAGTGGTAGAACGAGACTGTGTTTTTTTTACTTTTAGCTAAAAAGTATCAACGTTTAAAAGAGCTCATAATGTTTTTTTTAAGGCACACAAAACTTAACTACGATTTGTTTTCTTACTAATAAACACTTCGCGTTCAGCTAAGGTTAGAAGATACTGCGAATCTATAAATTGACACAAAACAACTGTTTTGCAACTGTAGCCAGCCCCAGAAGTATAGAAGATATCAATCCATAGTTGGTCGAAAATCGTAATTTTATCGACCTACAACCGAATTCTGACCTGTAAATTGCAAAACCCTAAGAAAATTTGAATTTTGCGGGATGGCGCTATCACTTGGCTTTAGGCCGTATTCAGTGCTCTCCTGACGGTCAGGGCTGACGGTCAGTGCGTACGCGCATATCAGTATTGCGATGCGGATGCGGTCAGTGCTGCTCTGAATGCACGTATTGGTTTCTATGGCGACAGCTACGGCAGACCGACGTCAGTCCTGACCGTCAGGAGAGCACTGAATACGGCCTTAACGAGATTCTGACAATTGTGACCTAAATAGCGTCGGTCTGTTGGTAATTAATCGCCCTTGCGACAATCGCCGAACACAGAGAAGCAATTAGCTGAGCAATCTGGAGCAATATCTGTCGATATTAGATACTGTGACGCTACAGACACCTTTCGATCCTATGGTCCATCAATTCTAATCGCCCGTATTACGGATTCGTTGATAAATTTATCTGGTGCAATAGCCATTGAAGCACCAATCAAGTTTTCTTGTAAATAACAATAACATGGTGCTGGGGCTGATAGTGATGTAGCTTCACGAATACATTCTGTCAGTTATTTTAAGTTTCATGTCAAAGTAGGTCTGTCTATTGCCATCGACCGGACAAAAACCAAACTTTAAAAAAAAATGCTTTAGAGAGATTTCTAATATAGAGGTACCTGAAAACGGTTTGCCTTCAGAAGTATTACATAAATAAATAAACAAATGTATTTTCGTAAAATATAACGTACATTAAATTGTATTAAGTCCTCCATTACGCGTCGCCTCAGGCTCATAGGCGTCACGGCTCGCACTCTGAATTATGAAATTTTAATTACGGTTCGTGTAATGGGGTATAATAATTAAAGTTGACTCTTTGTAATGAGTCACGTACATATTTTCTGTAGCTCTCAGGCGAATGTTTGTATAAAAGTATTTTATAATTTTTAACCCACGAAAAAAAACGGAGGAGGTTCTCGAGATTGTCCGAAAGGGTTACCGCTGCCCCGGAAAATAAAGGGCTAAGGAAGGAACACGGGTGGGTTTTTGTCAGTAAGAGTCTGACACTCCCTTCTGCATCACCCAGAGCGGGAGAGGTCATTTGATGATTTCCCATCCATAAAAAAAAAAGTCGAAGCGTATATTTTTTTTTTATGTATGACCACGCATATCTTTTTACAGAGTAGTCCGATTTCGATAATTCTTTTTTATTGGAAAGGGTCCCCGAAGTTGGTCGCATATAAATTTGGAAAAATAAATCCAACCCTAAGGGTAGGAAAACAGGGGATGATTGATTGTTCACTCATTGATTTTAATGTATGGCCGCATAAGTTTTTACAAAGTAGTCCGATTTTGATAATTCTTTTTTTCTTGGATAGGGTATACCTGGAAGTTAGTTCTATGTAAATCAATCAAAACTTTGAAGTGAGCCTTTGAAGCGTACCTTAAATTGTTTCTGTTAGTGTGTTTTAATTTGTAACGAAGTTGTATTACAATTTCGTTACATGCTAAGTGGTATAGAAACTTTATGTTAAGAGTAAACTAGTCGCGAGCTCGAATTCACTGGCGGTTATGGCCAAAAAGCACGCTGTCTCGACTGGCTTCGTATCACGTAACAAGTGGAAGGGCAGAATTTTCCTAACACAAGTAAAATTCTTACTTAAAAGGAAATTCTCTAAAGAATATGTAAACAAATTGTAAGTTTATGAAATAAACGTTTATTATTTTTATTTTCTTTATCCCAATTTATTAATGGTCGGCGCAACATGTGTTGGCAACACCGAGTGAAGCTACTTCGAGTGTTGGCAGTGAAGTTTTGGAAGGAAGGAACTTCCATAGAGTATAGAAAACTTCCCGCCATTATTATTTTCTCGTGCCGCGAAACGCGTTTATTTTTGTGGATTGTTATTGTTTTAGGATTAATATATGTTCGAATAAATAGTTAATACTTGTCTTAAATTCCTTCCGTGAATAAATAGTTAATACATGTATTTTTCTCTGTTAGTCGTCATCTCGGTATTCAGTTCCTTTCTAACCATATCATCTTTCACACAGTCCATCCGCCGTTTCTTATAGCCCTCCTCAGTCATACTCAAAACTTTCCTCACGATATTTTCTTCATTCTTTCGCATCACATTTCCTTACTACGACAACCGATTGCACACATTTTTTTAATCACCGGTGTCATTTTCTGACTCATAAACCAATCAATTTCAAATATCTTTCTCTAAATTTCACCATTCCGGAACGGAGTTAGTCCAACTATGTATACTGGTGGTTTTATTACTAGAAACAGTTGGGTTAACCCTATTTTGCGTGGTTTTAGGCAAAGTTAAGGCCAGCCATGCGGGCGATTTTCGATATTCTGGCAAATATCTACAGTCTGGTCATCGAGAGAATGCGTTCCTGACACCTTGTCACTACGACAATTCTAGGAGCTAATAAAGATCAAATTCGCAAAACACGTAGCTATTCAGTTAAATGAAACTGACAGGTGTCAAGAAAGCGTTCTCTCGCTGGCCGCACTTTAATTTTCTGCTCACAATATGAAATCTAGAATGATCTACGATTTACATAGCCGCAAAATTCTGCGGTTTGTTCATGATCAAACAACAACAAAACTACAGTTATAAACAAACTCAATACAAGAGAGTAAACAGAAGTTTAAATTCAAATTCTAAAGAAAAACAAACCTAAGAAGAACAGCACGAAGTTAATAAAAGTAAAGTATTCTGAACGATACAATACAAAGCGAAACTCGGTCTCATTGGAGATATTTTATATCTAGATGTTATGTATTTTAAAATAATGTTTAAGTTTTGTCTACTTCATAAGTAAATGCTATCAAGACAACTTTTAACACTACCAAAATACATATTTTTCTGGAAACACTTAAAGAAAGAAAGAAAGAAAATACGTTTATTACGTTACGTTTAATACGTTTTAACATCTCAATATGGTCTTTACTAGAAATCTGTCGCAACATTTATACAAATAGTAGGTATGTTTTTTAACAAAAACGAAACCAAACAATTACGTAACTAACTTCTTACGCGTTTAATTAAAAAGTTGTTTTCTTAGTTTGTGACAAATAACAACAAAAACTTTGAACTGTAATTGGAAACCGAAACGATAGTGCACCGATCAATGCACAAGTTCACCGAATTTCTTTTTTTTTTTCTAAAAAACTGTTACGGGAGCAATTGGAAAGTTTAAAATTGGCTTCCATTATGTACTGTATTGTCTATGGCATGTAATCGAAAAAGTTCTTGTACGTGTCTTTTAATAAATACTTCTTTATAATAAATGGTATTGGTACGTAAAAAAATCAATCATTGATTACTTTTCATCCAAGTGGCCTTGATCAAATATGTGATTTCCTGCAGTGTAATGTTTGATTTAACTTATCTTTTTGTAAGCACGTGACCTTCTTCTTCTTCCCGCAACCTTCTTTTTTTATCCCTTTCAGTGCAGTAGATTTTGCCAATACGTTGTTGAATTAAGGAACAAAACTGAAATGCCCCATTTGCCAGTAATTTCACCGACATCTATGCATTTCAAAACTGATACACAGGACTACTTGTAGAAAAACATAATGTAGATATACATATTGCTGATATTGCAAACTTTTACGCAAAAAGTTCGTCATTATAGAGGTGCATATACTAATCTTGCATTCAATTACATTAATATTTTTTTCTATTATGGTTAGTTCGTCCCGCACTACTAACTAATCCGGTGCAATATACTAATCCTGCATTCAATTAAGTACATTAATTAAATTATTTTTGTTTTGTTTCTCTTACGCTCTCCAATAAGTGCATCCTATCAATATATAACACTAATGTAGAAACATTTTGTACCAGAAAATTTAATAACAGCAAATACGGACACCAATCACTGTAGATATCGGTTTCCCAGTCAACAAAGTGTGTTGCAATATCCACATGGTCGCATTACAACTGGCGCGTCACATCCGGTGAGAGACAACATGGCCGCTATCTGGAGTCCGGTTTCGCTTCAACGCTACTCTTTGACGGATTTATACGAGTGACCGACGTGTGAAATTGTTTTTTTTTTAATCTAGCTGAGAGGAAAATATTTGTTAAGGATAAAAAGGTTTGTGTAGGGTAGAAGACCTGTGTTTGAGAATAAAAATAAATGTGTGGTTTGAATTATAACCTCTGGTCCGCTATGCGATTTTTCCGCGGCTCGCGCCATCCGCCAGCGCCGACACGGAAATTCACAGTACTACTACACACACTTGGTACACAGCACCAAAGGCCGCGTGCCATTAAAATGACGATATCTCCTAAACTATCCAACGGAGCTGTTTAAAAATTAAATCGTTGGAATCATTGTGAAATAAGCTAACTCACGATGTAAGTATCATAAAATTTCTAATTAGAATCTCATCAGTAATTCTAGTTAGAAGATATGATGACTCGCCAAAAAAACAAGACACCATGTCCGAAAAAAAAAATCTAAAATTTTCATGTACGAATACACAATCTAAGTATTAAAAACGGTAATTGCGTAACACACTTACAATGGGTAATGCCATTCATCTTGACAGTTCAACAACATTCTAGTTAGGGAGGCGAGGTAGCTAAATGGCGTAATTCAACGGCGCCGTCGAGACCTATCAAAATCGAAAGATAAAATGATTTCGAAAAGAAAAGCTCGTATGGTAAAAACCATTTTAGCGGTGGGTTTGGCGTGTACGGTTTTTCAAAAATGTTAAAAAAAACAGTTACTTGGGCATTCTCGAGCGCGTCAGATATTCATACTACGTTTGCCCCAAGTGCCTCTGATAACAACGGTATACTAATCTGCCGGTTTGCGTGGTGGGGGTAGGCATATAAAGTAGTCAAAAATGCAAAAAAAAAAAATTACTCGAGCGCGTCAGATTTTCGGAAGGGGTGTTAAGTAGGCCCCAAGGAAGCTCCCTTTAAAAAAAACTGACGATTTCGGCGTGACGATAAGTTGCGATGAATTTTTGACAATGCAAAAAAAAAAAGTTTTTTTGAAATACTCGAGCGCGTCAGATTTTCATAGGGGAGGTTTATCTCGGTATCCTGAAAGCATATTTCCTTAATCTGACAAAAATGTTGGTGGGTTCTCTTAATCTGATCGAAAAAGGTTTTTTGGTTTCTTTTTTTTCCTTTCTTTCTCCTTGATAAAACGGGGAATTTAAGAATGACAATAAAGCGATAGATACAACCAACGTAAATGTAGATGAAATGTAGTACGAATTGTATTATTTATTGTATAAAAAAAAATGAAATGAAATACAAATTGTATTGTTATGTATGACCTTTACATTTTTGCTCAATACAATTCATCAAAGTTTCCAGCACATTCGAGAAATATACCGTCGGGTCTTTTCTCTCTCTTCAATCGTCGTTATACTGAGGGCACAGAGGTCTACGGTAGGGGACCATAAACATATATATATATATATATTAGGGTGTACCGAAAATTCCCTTCTACCGCTTCTTTCCCCACCATCAATGTTGCGAAATAAAGAAAAAATACTGGTAGGATATATTTCCGCGAAGCGCTCAGTCTGTATTACATGTTTATGGCAAATTCCTCTTTTTTGCTTCAATTCTTCACTTCGTTTTGCTTACGGTACGTCCAAAAAACAATTTGAGGATCAACAGGCTATTGAATAATATGTATGAAACTGTACATGTTAATAATACTTTTGTATACAGATACGCGTAGCTTTTTCCGAGTCCACGAAAATTGTCGAGAAGCTTTAGAAAAAAAAAAAATTGTGAGATTATATAATAAAAATCACATAATTTAATTATCGTTATTTCATATCAATTTTTTTTAACACCCTCAGTTTTCGAGATATACTCAAAAAACCGGGAGTTTGAGTTTTTATGATGCTTCAAGTCAAAAAGTTTTAACTTTGGACAAAAATGTAAAGAGACCTTTTTTGTGTAAAATAAAATTACCTTTTTTGTTTATTTAAATTTTTTTTTTGTAAGATGAATCGTTCGCGATTTATATGCCGCAACGCGTTTTTCGGAAGACGAAATGGCTCCTCCACACTTCTGGTCATGCGGAAACCGGCAGATTTTGTATTTTTAGTGAGTTTTAGATTATATTCTTCAAAATAAAAAATAAAAAAATCGCGCTCGAGAATGCCGGATTAACGTTTTTTTTTTACAAGTTCGCGACTCTATAACTCGGCGGCGTCAAGGACTTATCGTCAGATTAGTTAAATTTAGTCTTAAAACACTAAAATCAACCCCCAATATCTTAATCTGACGCGCTCGAGTATTTCAGACTATCGATTTTTTTTTACTAATCTGATCGTCTATCCTAGGCGCGCGTCACTACATATAGAGCTAAATACTTTACAAGGTTGTTCTATTAGGTCTAAGGTATCTCTCATATCTCAAACTGCCACGCTCGAGTATTACCGAAAATTCCCCTATTCGCCTCCCTAACTATTCGTTTCCTTATTTACGTCGCTGAGCAGAAGAATTTTTCAAACATCTAAGACGCAATGCATTAGCAATTTCCTTCAAAATGTTCAGATTGTTATTGAAAATGTGTTACGCAATTATGGTACTACTTGCGCTTGGGGTAATGCTTCAATAAGAAAGTAAAAGAGACTGCAACACAATCTTTTTATACATATTTCCTACTTTTATAAAATGTGTTCATGTTGCCAGCCACAAAAACAGATTGGAAAATAATAAGGTTTTTCCGGAACATCAATGTTGTGGTCACGACCAGATTTACCATTTAAATTGCCAAAGCGTTGAATTATTCATTAGTACAAATACCTACCTAAATATTTTATGAAAATATTCAAATGGACGCGATTTCTTACAAAAATAACCCGAAACATATAAAAGGAAGAACGAGTAAACGAATCCCTAAATCTAATATACCTTCGAGGGTAGATAAACTACCGGCAACTTTATCTAATAAAGGGAATGTATTCTAATAAAAGAATTAAGGCAAACTGTTAAAGGATCAATTCCAGATTCAGGGAAATAGTAAATCTTCTAAGTTACGTGATTAATTGATACTAGACAAATCAAGAGATATAACTTGAGATGGGAACATTTATTTTTGTAATGAATGTTTTTAAAATGTGTTCAGTGGGATATCTATATTATAAAACAAAGTCGGGTTAGTTAAACCATTTATAACTCAAGAACGGCTGGAGAGATTTTTATGATCTTAGATTTGTTGGATTTGTCTCCGTCTCGAATAGTAGAATAACTATAAAAACATGGGAAAAGTTGGCGAAAAAAAAGAAGATAATACAGTCTCTCACACATTTTGTAGGGAACTGCTTTTTTAATACTATCTCGAGAACGGATTGACTGATTTCGATGGCGGTACGAAGTTCGACGGGTCAGCTAGTATTAAAATAAAATATTCTAAACTCCAATGTATTCATTTTTTTCTCTCGTTTATCGTAACGGGTTAAATGTATGAGAGGAGTCCACGCCATGTACATAATATTACCTAACTATTAAGTAAGGTAGTGGGTCTGCCTATCCAGTCCAGGATACGCGTGGTGGCTATTTCAGTTGGTCTTACTTAAATAAATTAAATCGATGCATCTATACAAATAAATAATATTGAAGTGTCTGCTTCTAATATCAAAATAACAGCTTTCTACTAAATTCGTATGGGAATACGGTATTAAAACAAAAAAACAGTTTATATTTTTTTATCTTTGTCTCTCTGTTTATTCCAGCTAATCTCCGAAACGGCTGGACTGATTTTGACGTAACTTTTACTGGCAGATGGCTGATGCTATAAAGAATAACATAGGCTTCTACTTTTATTTTAGAAATAGAATTACATTTCTTTGAAAAAAAAATGAAAAACCACGAATTTCCGACATCCACGCGGGCGAAGCCGAAGGCTAGTGTAAAAATATACTTAGAAAAAGTTTAAATACGGTTAATTTACAAGATTTGGCAATACTGACTATAGCAAAAGTCTAAAAAAGGTCATAAAGTTTGGACGCCAACTGTCAAATAAAAAAGGCACAGCAGCTATTACGAAAAACCCATGATATCAGCAAAGAACTGACGCAAACAGATAAGACATACATTGTATGAAGCAAATATTCCCCGCAGTAACTCCTAGAGCCTCAAGCAAGACATTTTGACGTTTTATGTTCCCAAGATGGCGTCGATGTAATGTCATTAAATTGTAGCGCGGCGTCTACACAGTGGCGGAATTGTATGTATTGGCTTTACTGTTTCCTGATAATAATTGGAAGATTTAGATAAGAATCTTTATTGCTTGCAGGGTTTATTTTATGTTTTTACATTGTTCTCACATATAGAGAATGAATGACCGCGCACGAGGATGAAACGCAAAATCGTGAAGCGTTCAACATTTTTTAAAACATCGTGAGGAAACCGAAATGTCGTAGAACCAAAAAAAAAATTGAAGACAAGTGACATCTATCAACCCGCACTGGGCCCGCGTGGTTAATTTTTAGTAAATACCAAAAAAAAACTTTTTTTTTCATTATTTTTTCTCGAGTTGGTATCAGGTTCACTCTCTGATGCCCGCTTATCGTTGAATTTTGGGACGCGATGTAGAAGCAACAAAAATAATATACCCAGGATATTTAGTGCATTGTCTTGATTTAAAATAGTGTCCTTGAAAATTCTACAGTCTGGAATGGGCAATTAGCTTTAACTTTCTGATTAACTGACCGACTCTTTTACAATTCAAAAGTGCCTGTACACGGTTTAATTTAAATGCTTTGAGTTTGAGTTTGGTCCGATTGTAGTTGTCTTCTGTTTCATCTTACACACTTTCAGTATTTTTTTCAGTAAGTTATACTACTTTTTTCGTTCGCCTCCCGGCCAAACGGTAACTTGAAGGCAATTGGGTCGGATGGATTGGTATGGTAAATTGAAAGAGGCCTACATATATATTGAAATGGACTGCGATAGGCGATTTGGTCTTCATTTGTTTCACGAACGCAGAATATAATACACTATACCAATATAGGCTACATCTACCCATTGTACAAAACCCTCAAATTATTTCTTAGGACTTATTGTGAGGAAATATGTTCCCATTTTCTTTTGCAGTAATAATTGATACAGCTATTGCTTCAAAGCAAAATGGATGTGACATTTTCTGAAAGCTTGTCCTGAACACGAAAACACTCTTATACTCTGATACATTTTTTTATATTTTTCAAATTAAAATTGCAAATAACAATTTACACTATGAAAAACTACCAAAATCAAAAAAATATCTAAAAACGAAAGTTCAACAACCTATTAGGCCGCTGCCTGGAATTTTGCGGGCAACGGGGCGGCAGCGGCGGCGGCGCGGGAGCGGCAGGATCTTATGCGTACATTTAAATGGACCGGTTCTCGAAAACAGCAGCGCGGGAGCGGGCAACGAGCGGTGCTCTCGAGGCAATCGGCGACCGCCCGCGCCGCCGCCGCTGCCGCCCCGCTGCCCGTAAAATTCCAGGCCGCGGCCTTAGGGCAGCGGAAAAACTTGTGCTCTCTGCCAATAACAAACAATAGGCTGACTATAACGGTCCGCACACACCCGCTATCTATTGCGTACCCAACTTCGTGTGGCAATTAACACCACCATGCAGTATTGTTTTCATCTCGGCCATTTTAGACGGAAACTTCTGTAATTGTACTTGGCTAAAGTTGGGTTCTGGTGCAATTACAAGTAGGTATGCCAGATTTTTAGATGATGTTTCGTTTATAATCTCGATTTTAGCATATATAAGTATGAAATCCTTAAGAGGAAACGCGGTCGGAGAGACTTGAAAAAGCCTAAGTAAGAAGTAATTTGAGGTTTGGCTCTCGTCTATTTCCTCCTCCAAAATTGGACCAGTTTAAAAGATATTTCATAAACTGAATAAGAAGAATACTATACTGTGTGCCCATGTTTTTCTCTATTTTCATTAATATTTATTAAATTTGTACACTAGGCCTCTATTGACAACGGTTTTTTTTGTTTTTTGTGGATGGGAAATCATCAAATGACCCCTCCCACTCTGGGTGGAGCAGAAGGGAGTGTCAGACTCCTACTGACTAAAACCCACCCGTGTTCCTTCCTTGGCCCTTTGTGTTCCGGGGTACCGGTAACCCTTTCGGACAATCCCACTGCCCCGGCAGGCTTCGGCCCTTCCTTAATGCTGATTGCTTGATGCTTAATGCTTGATGCAATTTGAGCATTTCTTCTAGGGTTCTAGGGCTTATAAAAACAATGTATCAAGAAAAAGGAAAACATAGGGACATACAAGACGTAGTTAATATTTATTATTCTGTAAAAAACATTGCTTTATGGTCATTAACCAGAAAGAAACAGGCGAGAGCGTTTCTATGGAGAAACGACCACCCGCATTTCCTCTTAATTTTTGAAGAGATATTTGCTGAAGAGTAAGGCTTCTATTTATAGAATACTGCTATTCTTCTATGCAAACGCATGCTATTGGAGACAAAAACCCTTTTCCCTTTATGCTAGCCGAAGTTTAAGAATCAAAGGACCTGTCAGATTTTTGGGTTTCTGCCAGTGAACACCAACTTTCACTCTCGGATTTGGGGTAGACATAATAACCTTATCACATTCTATCTATGTTTTGTTTACTACACAGTATATATTTACTTCTTGAGCGAGAAAATTAAAAAAGCTGCCTCGATGTAGCATACGTGGAATATTTAAGATTATGATAACAATATTAAGTATGTAGCTCTCGTATTATATGATGGATTATGTATCCAGTGGTTAGGGTGGACCGAAGCATAAGAGATAGCGATAAACATTTTCATAGTATAATGTTCATGGTTGTGGAGGGCAGATAGGCAGACGCTCTTCGTTAAATACTCGTATTCAGCTGCATCCAGTTAGATGGAAGTCGACCCCAAAAATATTACCTAGTTGGGAAAAGGCCAAACAGATGATGAGGATATTTTCTTTTTCAAAATCAGGCACACAATTTTCCAACAGAATAATTTAATCAAAACTGTGTTGTTTTTTTTGTGATTATGTACCCTGCACGCGCAGGGTACATAATCAGCCTTTACTCCCTCTCAAAGAGAGAAGGTCTGTGTCCCAGCAGTGGGAACATTAAAACCTGATTATTATGCACGCAGGGTTCTAAACTATAATTATGTTTTTTTTTTTCTTAGAGGAATTGAAGTTGATTCGAATTTTCTTCCACTATTATTAAATCCCTAGGTAATTTATCTTATCACAGTACGGCCGCCGAAAGAATGCAGACAATTCTAGTAACGAATAAACATAAAATTCGCAAAACAATTATTCGTTTATATGAAACTGACAGGTGTCAAAAACGTATTCTGTCATAGAGGGTACTGTAGTCCACAGTGGATAATTTTTTGTCCAGATTAATGGCCCTTTTAGATTAATCTTCTCAAAAAGGCTGAATACTGTCTAGACAGAAGATTCAGTACCTTATTAGGGTTGAAAAAAAAATGAGAAGACGTGGAAGAAATTATGCAAAGATGAATATTAATAATAATAATTCTGAAGACCGTATTTCGGCCACGGCGGCCGATCTCAACGGAGACCAGCCTTCGGCGAGGGAGATATTATAGTACACAAGTGTGTGCGCAGCAGACATAGGTGCACTTTCTCTTCCCACAGTCTCATAGTCCGATGGGACGGCAATCCAACACGAAAAAAGAGAAAAGCTAAATATCTAGAAGAAAAATCTTCCAGTAAGCAAGGAAGCCAACTGATAATCAGCCTCATTTCTCTTCCAATATACACTTTAAAGAAGCTCGAATATAAAGTCGATGTAATGATAAGTCACAAACGCTTCGCCCGCGACCATCATAAAAGTCTCAATGACTGCCTCAGTACACTTTAAAAGTCGTAAATTTCGACTTACGAGCGAAGATAACGTCTTTATTACTTTGTGTTTCTTTTCTGCTTTCATTACTAACTAAACCCTTGGAAATTATAGTACATTATAAGTGCGGTAAGTTGAAAATTACAGCCGAGGCGATATTGCTAGCCCTCGCCTACGGCTCGGGCTAGCAATATCGCCTCGGCTGTAATTTTCAACTTTTCAAGAAAGCAGAGGCTGTAATTATCAAAGCGCACGTATGTCATACGACGTTTTATAACATATTTGCGAGGAAATAAATAAAACTCGTACTGAATTTGCATCTTTGCTTGTTTTCCATAAGATGTACCTATCTATCGGTCGATTTTTCGGGCAAGAGGCTTAGAGTAGCCTTTTTCGCTGCCTCTGAGACTTCTGGCGGTGTCGAATTAATAAATTCATCATTATTTGACGACATCTATATAAAAAGTTTTCAAATAAAAACGATACAGCGAAAAGAAAAAGCGCGCGGATTAATGTTTACTTGTTTACAAAATTAGCGATGCGCGCGTATCAGCGCTTTTTTTTTTAAGGCAAAGGCAAAAACAGCCAGTATTACTAATAAAGTAAATTATTATTTTTTTTGTTTTTGTTACAAAAATGGTTGTAATTTATTGTCAAAATTAATTAAATTAAAGAATTAAATGTTTATTTTTTATATTTTATCTCCCAAATTTAATTTTATTCATAAAATGTTGACCACTTTTCTGACATAAAAACTCTTTTCTAAGATTTAAAAAAGTACTGTTCGTTTTAGACGGAGCATCTTGTTAAACCGTACGTTTTACCTTATTAAAAAGAAAGTCGTGCGTTTTACATTACGATAACGCACTAGTACGTAATGACATACATAACGATATTGAAATTGGTGAAATAAGAGACCTTTACGAGCAAATGTGTTATAAAATTCAATTAAAGTGTTACGTTGGGTTATTTTTAGAATAAACATTATTTAGTGCTAAAACTCCTCGCTATCGTTTTTAAAATACGTTAAAAAAAAATAAAAAAGCTAACACAAAATCATAATCTGTAATATACTAGTTTGCGGTTTCGCCTAAATCAGGGTTTTTTTTTAAACCCAAATACCTACCTATTCGCAGTTATCTTGCATAGATGACCTTTTCTGTTGAGGTCATCACGTGGCTATATTATCTGGTTTACAGGATTAAATTCGCCTTGGCCGTAAACTGAGTAAAAAAAATAATAAGTAATTAAATATTATTCGCTAAAACCTCTTCACTTGCACGAAGACCAAAATATTTTTGTTTAACAACTTGTGCTTCCCCGGCAATAACAAACTGAAATTCTGATTATTGACTGCCTTGAAATTGTGTATTATTGTGTTTTTACTTTACTAAATTATTTTCTGGACATAGAACTGAGCGAGTAATCTTAAGAGCCCGTTTAATTGCACCTAAAAAATGCCACTGATGCCTCAATCAATGAGGTCATCCACTGGGCTCAAAATATGTAATAATATGATCAACCAAAGTAGCGTCGACACGAAATAATGAAGAAGAAGTATTTCACATGGAGCCAGTGCCCTTCTGACCTCCAGTAACTGGGTAAGTAACATTGGTATAACTTTCTGACTTCTGACTACCCGTAACGACTGTCAAAAGTCTACAAATAGCAGCCGGGACCAGTTGCTAATGCTAAAGTTTACTTATATGAACTTTAAATCGTATTTGAAAATCCCAATAGTACAATTGGTATATAAACGGTCGGTTCCCAGGCATTTGCTCGAGAAAACTTCACTAAAAATGATACTTTACAGTTTAAACCGTTTTCAAGAACTTGGCATGCTTACAAACTCACAGTCTTAAAGATTGCAGCACTTCGCAGTTTGCACGCAGAGGTAAATAGCTGGGATCGAACAAGCAACTTTGCAAGTGTTCCTAAGTTGGAACTTGTTAAGAAAAAGTCGTCTAAGTTAAAAACTTATAACTTGTTAAGGCAAGGCGAATAAGGTCGCAGTTGATTACGTTCTAGGACTCCAGGTGGTAATTCTATGTTCAATTTTCTTTATTCTATTTTACTATAGAACCTTAAGTGCTAGGTTTTTACAAATGCCCATCCTATCGATTCTGTAAAAATCTCACCGTGATAACATAGGTAAAGTGAGCGTGAAGTGAACTATCAATGGAGGAAATCCCTAACATCAGGTGGAATGACAGCTCACTTCACCTTAGTTTTCACGGTGAGATTTTTACAGAATAGCACTGCTGGACCCCACACTACACGCGGCGGGATGCGCTAGATAGCCTGCGACATTAAAATTTAAAAAATTCGCAAAATTTATATTTGTTGTTCATTGTGAACGTAGAGGGTTGTATTGATGATATTTATGATTATAATTCTGTAAAGTCATATTTGATATGCTTGTGAATCATATTTTAATAAACATTTATCATGACACTGACCTGCAAATTGCAAAAAACGTAAGAAATTTTAAATTTAGCGGTCCCCCTAAAAACGTGCAAACAACTACCTACTCGACTAAATTATTTATTGATCATCAACACGCCTGAGCATTATCATTTTGATCTACCATCACTTAGACCCGTATTACAGAACGTCACTCAACACTCAAGCATTACTTAAAACTATTTCAACCAATCAAATGGCTTGAATCTAGTTTTAAGTAATGCTTGAGTATTGAGTGACGTTCTGTAATACGGGCCTTAGACTAGCGGGGTAATTGCGTAACACACAATCAGTAGCAATGGATTTCATTTTGACATTTGAACAATATTCATTGCGTTATTTACGTTGTTGAGCAGACACATTTTACGAACATAAGAAGCAATGAATTACCAATATCCTTTAAAATGATTCAAATTGAAATTTATAGTGTGTTACGCAATTAGGGTGCAAAACTGCAAGACGTCAGTTAGAAAATATATAAGAACCACTACACCTACTGAAATCTTCGAAAAATCCCAGTCTCACAGCGTTTTTTAATCGCCACCATCAACGGGAAGTTAACGAGAAACGAGATTTTCCGAACCGAACGTGACTTCCCGGTAACGGACGTGCGGTGGACACACGGCCATAGTGAATTCAGGGTGGCCAAAAAGTCGTGGATCAAACGAAATAGGGTGATAACGGAGGTCATTTCCAACAAAAGACTTTCTACAGCATGGCCATAATTCAATTACCCTAAAAGTTATGAATATTTTTGTTTTATTTAAATGCGTTACCAACAAATGTTTCTCACTTTAAAAGCACACTGTGAAAAAAATAATTACTACGGAAAAGTGACCCTGTATCAGAAAAACTTGCTGATTTATTGCCAATTCAAATGAAATGAATCACTCTTTGATTCTGGTTTTATGATCGTTTTTTTCATATCAAGGTGCAAATTTCAGTAGATTAGCTTAATCAAAAATAATTTTGAAGTTTATCATGCTGCTAGTTAAACTGTTAATAATAATACAACACCGTTTATTTTGTTCTTTTAAGTCACATTTTTTTATATTAGCCTGATTGTAAAAAAAAAATTATTTAAAGAAAACAAAAACATTCATAACTTTTAGGGCGATTGAATTATGGCCATGCTGCAAAAAGTTTTTTGTTGGAAATGGCCTCCTTTATCTCTCTATTTTGTTTGATCCATGACTTTTTGGCCACCCTGTATATGTATCGCTACTTGGGCACCGTCATTTCGTTCTCGTTGACGTCTCATAGACGTGGCGGTAGACAAAGTGCCTAAGACATGAAACTTGAAAGCCATGATAAATTATATTTTATATCCGTAAATTGGTTCGAAGACAACTTTTACACGTCAAAAATAAATTATGTTTTAAGACTACATAGATGAGGTCGGTGATTCCTATCATAATCTGCTGCTCTGAGAAAAAATACCGAAACAGACTGAAAGGTCACAATTTCTTTTAAAGTCTAGACACAATCTTGGTCCATATGAGAACCATGAAGATTGCTCAAATGCTCACACAGATTTGCCATGCTCTTCCCTTGACGTTTTCCTTTGAAATGTTCGGTTCTCGGCATCTAAGTAAACTAACATCTTACAAGCTTATCCCCTCAAGGAGACCTGTTGTGTCTACGCCTACGCATAGCCACATAGGTATATTACAATAGGGTGGGATTAACGTGCGTCTCGAGTTACATATTATGTTGATGTCTTGTCGTGTTATTTGTACTACACACATCAAAAGTGTCTAGGGATCAACATATATTTTTGCAATAACTTTTCTCCTGATTGATATTAATTAAAATTTTCTTTAAGGATTCATCAAATAAAGTGTTTTCGTTTGTCACAGTAACGATAAACCAAGTCACCTTTGCATTAATAAAGAAATTTGCCATTTTCCTAATAAAGGGATTTTTGACATTTGAACCACTAACACAAAAGTTCGAAAAAAAGACTGAAATAACAGTTTTCTCTAAAATTTTATTGGGTAACTTAAACAATTAATAATCCGTGTTTCTACCGCGAACACTAACAACACAAGAACATCGGTTTGGCATACTCAAAATGAGTTCATCCAAATCACGCTGTGGAATGGCCGCCCATGTTCGTTGCAACAACAAAAAAAGGTCTTCTTGCGACTGGATACCCTCCATATTCGGCAGAGCTCTTCTCTGTAGCATATCCCATGCATGCTCAATCGGGTTCAAGTCTGGCGACTGAGCAGGCCAGGGCAGGACATTGATGTTAGCTGCGGCGAGAGTCTGTCTTACAACTCTTGCGGTGTGCGGTCGTGCATTATCATGCATTAACTGAAATAAGGGACCGATTTGCACTTGTAGAGGAACGATGACGTCTGATACAATCGTCTCAGCATAAATTTGAGCGTTGAGGTTGCCTCTGATCCAAATCAACTCAGTTCTTCCGCCGATCCAAATACCCGCCCATACCATGATGGTTCCACCACTATAAGGATGGACTTCCTGGCAGGATTTTAATCGCTGTTGGCGTCCAGGGGTTCTCCAGTGTCGTATACGTCTTGTATCCGGTCTCATACCAAAACGAGACTCATCAGAAAAGCACACGAAACGCCATTGTTCTTCTGCCCAATTTCTGTGTTCAAGAGCCCATTGATATCGAATCCTACGATTGTGCATTGCTATAGGTGGTACCCGTAGCGGTCTTCGGGAATGAAGGTTCACTTCATGCAAGCGGTTTCTGACTGTTTGGTCGCTAATTAAGTGACGTAGTAATTAAGTGGCGGATGAGGCCGCGGGACTCCTGGTCTCTGCCGTAAAGACGATTGTTGATGCACATACAAAAGTTATTATTAGCTCGCCAAAACACACGATCCTAAAGCCATGGATCACTCCAGGCCTCTTACGATGCATCAGAAACAGGGATCAAATGAATCTTAAAGTTAATAAAGAACCAAATAATTATATTCTAAAAATAACCTTCACTAGATATCGCAACTTCTGCAACAAATTACTAAAGAACCTGAAAATAGCATATGAGAAATCTGAATTTGAAAGTGCCAAAAACAACCCTAAAGCTACCTGGAACATTATCAAACAAATAACAAATACAAATCGCCCATTGTCCACACCCACTGAACTACTTAGCGTATCTCCTGACAATATCACGGCCGTAAATCGTGTTAATAATTTCTTTTCAAATATTGGCAAAAGTCTGGCAGAAAATTTGAAAGTAAGTGCGCCACATACTGCGGTACAGACAGAAACTACACAGTCACCCCACTCATTTGCTCTATGGCCTACTGATGAAGCCGAGGTTCAAAGCATAATTCTTAGTCTGCGCACAGACTGCGCGGTTGGCTGGGATGGCATATCAACAAAAATACTCAAATCCTGCTGCCCAGTGTTACTTCCAGTTATCACTCATGTTTGTAATTGCTCAATTTCGTCAGGTCGTTTTCCTAAAGTGTTTAAAAAAGCACTGGTGCATCCAATTTATAAGGCTGGGGACAGACGCGATGTCAATAATTACAGGCCCATCTCGGTACTGCCTTCCATCTCTAAAATTTTAGAAAAAATATTGAATAATCGCCTTACTAAATATCTTGAATCCCACAAGTTTCTCGCTCCGAATCAGTATGGTTTTAGGGCTGGAAGGTCGGCCGAGGATGCGGTTGGATGCTTTGTGGATAATACTGTCGGACTCCTTGACTCGGGGAAAAAATGTCTAGGTATTTTCCTAGACCTCTCCAAGGCCTTCGACACCGTGTCTGTTCCTCACCTATTGCGGAAGTTGAAGGGTCTAGGAATTCGTGGTCACGCCCTCAATATTTTTCATGACTACCTTTCTGATCGAACCCAGTGCGTTAAAATTGATAATGTTATCAGTGACAGCAATTCCATTGTGTATGGCGTGCCTCAGGGCTCTGTGATTGGGCCGACACTGTTTCTGATATACATTGACGCGCTCTGCAGACTCTCCCTTCACAATTGCTCAGTCTTTACATATGCCGATGACACTGCATTGCTTGTTCATGGGGACAGCTGGACACACGCATTTGAATGCGCTGAACAGGGTCTTGGGACCGTCATGAACTGGCTAACTAGCAACCTTCTCACCTTGAATCCTACCAAGACCTTGTACATGACATTTTCTATAAAAGCCTCCTCCCAGCCAGACCGGGATTCTTTTCATCTGAAAGTCCACAACTGTCCGGTAACTGCCACTCGCCTTCCTTGCTCATGTCCTCACATAATCCGGACGGATAATATTAAATATCTTGGGGTACAAATTGACAATCAACTGACCTGGAAACTACACCTTAAGACATTTACTGTGCGAGTACGTAGACTTGTCTCTATAATGAAAAGACTCAGACATTCTGCTGTCATTGAGACACTACAAAATGTTTACTCTGCACTTGGTCACTCAATCCTAAAATATTGCATAACTGCCTGGGGTGGAGCGGCCAAAACTCATCTTTTGCAGCTGGAACGAGCACAAAGAGCCGTCCTAAAGGTTATGACCTTCAAGCCCTATAGGTATCCTACTACACAACTATACGAAAAATGTCAAATACTTACAGTGCGCCAACTTTTCATCCAACAAATAGTGCTACGAAAACACTCCACTCTCCCATTCATTGCAAACTACACACTCAACCGTAGGAAATATCAAATCTGTTCCACCCAATACTCCAGAACAGCTCTTGCTCAACGTCACTACAATATTATAAGCAACCACCTGTACAATATCATAAACAAAAACTGCAAAATTTATCCAATGACTAGGTTCGAATGTAAGAAAAGTGTTCAAGGATGGCTACAAAAACTTAATTACGAAGACACCGAACATCTGCTTAAGATACCTACTTAGTCACTCACTGTAACTCATGCACGATTTTCTCATTCAAGTCTAATTATTTTAAACTTACGACATTACACATACATACACTACACATACATAAATTACACATACATACATTACACATCTCTAAACATTCACTCACCCTCACACATTTACATTCGTTATCCACTTTATTTTCTGTATAATTTTTACTGTTTTATATTTTTGCTTCATTTCTCTGTGACAATGAAACTGCACTAATGCCCCTGCTGTCCTTCGTGGGAACCAGTGTACCTTTGTGTATTAACTTTTGTTGGAACACTGGTACTCATAACACAAGTTAGATCTTACTTTGAGTACCAGAGTTCAAAATACGCTAGTTTTTAAATTTTCTGGTAACACAGTTCTTAACGTTAGTTACTAGTGTTATTGTTCACTTTTTTGCGAAAATAAAGAATTTATTATTATTATTATTATTAAGTTCCCTGAAGAGTGATGAAGCCTCACGGCTAACATCATGGCGGTTATTGTTGGAGCTCTTCGAGTTAAGATTTGAATGTATCGGTCTTGTCTCCGTGTGGTGCAGCGATACCGTCCTCCATGGCGCTCAGCCACGGTACCAGTGCTTCGGTAACGTGTCCAAAGTCGACTGATAACACTCTGACTTGTATTCAGAGCTAAAGCCACAGTACGTTCCCGGGAACCAGCTTCTATCATTCCCACGGCTCTGAGCATTTCTTCCCTGCTTAAATGACGTCGCCGCTCCATAATAACGTTGGTTTTAATCAGTAGTAGGGAAACAGTAGCACTAATAATGTCTTCAATGCGTTGTATGTTTTTATAGGGAAAATATTGACAGCTGATTTTCATCTTTTACTCGAATTTGATTCACAGTTCCTGATTCAAATTATGAAATGCACCAAAAAGGATCCATATAAATTTATAAAATCATAAATTTATTACAAAGCCACATCTCAATCTCAAGAAATCCGCATAAAAATGCTTGATCCCTAGACACTTTTGATGTGTGTATATAGATGGTATGTCTTTAATGTTATGATTCTTTACTAAGAACTAAGTGCTGTCATTATTGTTTTTAGGTTTAGTTATGTTAGATCAGAGATAAACAACTACTACTGTGCCTCGCGGTGCTTGTTCGTGACTCCGTCAGTGCGTACCCATCCTGAGGCCCAAGTCTGCTATTTTTATGAATTCGTCATTCCAACGCGATCCCATTGTCATTTTGCTATAAGTTCGTAATCTGCTAATTTCATAATGGTCGATCATTGGCCGGTCAATAGTCTGAGAAAAACTACTAAATTTTATGCTAGATTTCATTTAATATATATTTTTACATATTACGTAATACATTAATGTTTGCAATCTGAAGTAGTAAGAAGTTCGTAAATAGCAATAAACATTACATTTATTCATTTGTCATTATGTACGAGATTACCTTTTTATGCCATTTCTTTCAATGGAGTGTCAGTGGTTGACCATTGGAAAGTCATAATGACGCCAATATATTAGTAGATTACCAAAGTTGTCAAAATCAACAATTATGAAATCAATGACAAACCATTCTGACATTATTGTAATAGCAGACTTGAGGCCCTGCTCGCTATGCTCCCACAACTCAGGCGATCAGCCTTCTGAACGCCCTGAGTGCTCAGGAGCTGGAAGTTGACATATTTATGTATTGCAGTAAATCGATGTTTAATGTTTGTATGTTTTTTTTTTTTTGTTAAATGTTAACTACGTTGTTGGCTTGCGCTTTAGTGTTTACTGTAAATGCAAGTAATTGTTATATTATATATAAATAAACTATTTGCTCCTTAAAATCATAGTTCTAAAATTATCCATATTTAGATCAAATATTTCAAACTTCACTGAAATTCTATTAACTCTGTTCATTGAACCTTCAGATTAGTTTTAATCTCAGGTTTAAACATTATGTCCATTCTACTAGTTAGGGAGGCGAATAGGGGAATTTTCGGTAATACTCGAGCGTGGCAGTTTGAGATATGAGAGATACCTTAGACCTAATAGAACAACCTTGTAAAGTATTTAGCTCTATATGTAGTGACGCGCGCCTAGGATAGACGATCAGATTAGTAAAAAAAAATCGATAGTCTGAAATACTCGAGCGCGTCAGATTAAGATATTGGGGGTTGATTTTAGTGTTTTAAGACTAAATTTAACTAATCTGACGATAAGTCCTTGACGCCGCCGAGTTATAGGGTCGCGAACTTGTAAAAAAAAAACGTTAATCCGGCATTCTCGAGCGCGATTTATTTTTTTTTTATTTTGAAGAATATAATCTAAAACTCACTAAAAATACAAAATCTGCCGGTTTCCGCATGACCGGAAGTGTGGAGGAGTCATTTCGTCTTCCGAAAAACGCGTTGCGGCATATAAGTCGCGAATGATTCATCTTACAAAAAAAAAGTTTAAATAAACAAAAGAGTTTTACACAAAAAAGGTCTCTTTACATTTTTGTCCAAAGTTAAAACTTTTTGACTTGAAGCATCATAAAAACTCAAACTCCCGGTTTTTTGAGTATATCTCGAAAACTGAGGGTGTTAAAAAAAATTGATATGAAATAACGATAATTAAATTATGTGACTTTTATTATATCTCACTAATTTTTTTTTTTCTAAAGCTTCTCGACAATTTTCGTGGACTCGAAAAAAGCTACGCGTATCTGTATAAAAAAGTATTATTAACATGTACAGTTTCATATATATTATTCAATAGCCTGTTGATCCTCAAATTGTTTCTTGGACGTACCGTAAGCAAAACGAAGTGAAGAATTGAAGCAAAAAAGAGGAATTTGCCATAAACATGTAATACAGACTGAGCGCTTCGCGGAAATATGCCGTCCTACCAGTATTTTTCCTTTATTTCGCAACATTGATGGTGGGGAAAGAAGCGGTAGAAGGGAATTTTCGGTACACCCATGTGCCCTCAGTATAACGACGACTGAAGAGAGAGAAAAGACCCGACGGTATATTTCTCGAATGTGCTGGAAACTTTCTCCCCTGTAGCCCCGCCCCGCACTCGGTCACAATGTAAAGGTCATACATAACAATACAATTATAATACAATTTGTATTTCATTTCATTTTTTTATACAATAAATAATACAATTCGTACTACATTTCATCTACATTTACGTTGGTTGTATCTATCGCTTTATTGTCATTATTAAATTCCCCGTTTTATCAAGGAGAAAGAAAGGAAAAAAAGAAACCAAAAAACCTTTTTCGATCAGATTAAGAGAACCCACCAACATTTTTGTCAGATTAAGGAAATATGCTTTCAGGATACCGAGATAAACCTCCCCTATGAAAATCTGACGCGCTCGAGTATTTCAAAAAAACTTTTTTTTTTTGCATTTTCAAAAATTCATCGCAACTTATCGTCACGCCGAAATCGTCAGTTTTTTTAAAGGGAGCTTCCTTGGGGCCTACTTAACACCCCTTCCGAAAATCTGACGCGCTCGAGCAAATTTTTTTTTTTTGCATTTTTGACTAATTTATATGCCTACCCCCACCACGCAAACCGGCAGATTAGTATACCGTTGTTATCAGAGGCACTTGGGGCATACGTAGTATGAATATCTGACGCGCTCGAGAATGCCCAAGTAACTGTTTTTTTTAACATTTTTGAAAAACCGTACACGCCAAACCCACCGCTAAAACGGTTTTTACCATACGAGCTTTTCTTTTCGAAATCATTTTATCTTTCGATTTTGATAGGTCTCGACGGCGCCGTTGAATTACGCCATTTAGCTACCTCGCCTCCCTAACTATACATATTTGCCGCCATTTTGCCGCCATCTTGGAATCGAACACAGAAAATTCGAGGAATGTAAATATCAAAAATTCCATGGAGTACGCTGCTCTTTTACATATTTAATTCCATGAATTTAATGATGAAATAAATAATGAAGTGAATAAAACTTTTTTACAAAAAAAAACCGACTTCCAAAAAAAATACTACAAAGTGAAAAATAACTTTAATTTCGGAAGTCGGTGTCAAAATACGAAAATGAGGGAACCAACGACACAAACTTTCGAAATTAAAGTTATTTTTCATTTTGTAGTGTTGTGTTTTTTTAGTTGTAAAAATGTTTTTAGTTATACCTACCCCACACAAATTCATTTAACACTACTTGCTATGTAAGAACATCAGTGACAGATAGTTATTAAATCATTATCATCAATATAAACTAAATGGAAAAAATCGTATTATTGAAGTTAACTCAAAAACTACCCAAGCAAAGTTATTATTCTTCTAATTTATTTGGGGCCATCCCTGAGGCATACCTTATCCATTAAAAAAAGAATTTTCCAAATCCGTCTATATATGACGGAGTTATGCCCGAACATACATAAAAAAAACATAAACATCCGAATTGAGAACCTCCTCCTTTTTTGAAGTCGGTTCAAATTTAATGAAACACGTTCTGTTACAAAAATATAATATTTTTATGCAAGAAGCCCCGAGTCAAAACCAATTTGTAGGGCTGCCCTACAAATCAGAATGTTAACTCAAGTGTAGAATTAAAATTTAAAATGTAGGTAATTTTCTAAATGACGCAGACCGGTTTCAAAAAGGTAGAGATAACGATCTATGTCAGATACGGTTTATTATGCCGTGTTATTTAGAAAATTATTTCGAGAATGTAAGACCAAAATACTAAAAAAATATTTTCGTTTTTGGAAGTACAAAAAAAATATAAAACATAAGTTACAAAATCTATACAAATAAAACTAAGTCGGGTTAGTTACACGATTAATTTATAACCAAGAACGGCTGGCCCGTTTTTTATGAACTTTGATTTATTGGATTTTCCTCCACCCGCTTTTGTGTTATATAATTTTATTCGCGTTCCTATTGATTGTGACGCACGAAACGGCAGATACGAAGTTCGCGGGTCAACTAGTAGTTATTCGTCGCATAATTTAGCCGTATACAACGGCTAAATTTACATCGAGGTCTAACAATAACACTGACGTCAGTGCTTGGAAAGGCCTATTTTCATCACGCGGCTGATTTCCTTTGGGAAGGCATGGACTGGTGTTGTTACGTCAGCTGAGTTGACAGAAATGTTCGGCTTTAAATATCTTCATCTAAGAAACTAGATGTCAGCATCTCAGATCGGTGTTACTGACAATTTGAACTAGAAAAAGAGAAGCAGACCAACAGAATTTTAAAGTCAATTTATAGGAACGTATTTTTGTACTATCAAATAGTCGGTCAGTTAGTCGAAAGTTAAAATTAGTTACGGGACTTCTAAGACAACTGGGGAGCTATTCTCTAAGGATACAGCCTTGCGGGCAGCGCTGTCGCAGCGCTGAAACTATTGTTTTCACCGCTGCGACAGCGCTCCCGCAAAGCTGTATCCTTAGAGAATAGCATGGCTTGTGAAGTGTAGGGGTACTAAACACGTCTGCTTATCCGTGCAGGGAATATAGGGCCAACATTGGGTTAAATTACACAAGTCGCACGGGGTCAATCTCATTATCATTTATGTACACACATACATATATAAACAGCCCGCAGTCCGTGGATGGGTGACTTTATTTACATACCAAGACCCCTGCGTAGGCAGTCACCTCCTTCTGCGGAGCAGTCATGCTAGCGAAGGAGGTGGCAGGACGGCTGAGGGAGAGAGCCTCACGTCCCAGCCGCCGCGGGAGACGCTCCGGGCGTCGGGAGCCGCGTGACGACTCCCGGCCACCGTAGGCGCGGGCCGAGAGTAATGGGTAACCCTCCGTACGATCAGGACCAGGCCCGTGCCGGACGGCGCGTACGTGTTCCACGCGCGCCTCAAAGAGATGTCAGCATTATGGAAGGGCCGAAGCCTGCCGGGGCAGCGGGATTGTCCGAAAGGGTTACCGCTACCCCGGAACACAAAGGGCTAAGAAAGGAACACGGGTGGGTTTTAATCAGTAAGAGTCTGACACTCCCTTCTGCTCCACCCAGAGCGGGAGGGATCATTTGATGATTTCCCATCCTCAAAAAAAAATAAAAAATAAATAAAAGACCCCTGCGTGCCTAGGTAAGCACGTTCAACCGATGATCCCGGCTGTCATTCGTAAATCCTAGACAGTCATTTCGAGTAGTCAGAAGCCCAAAAGTGTGATAATCTGCCTAAGATTGTCAGACTTCTTTAAAAGGAGTGTCGTGTTACCCGGTGGGTTGTGGAGGTCAGTTAGGCAGTCACACTCGCTCCATGTAAAATACAGATGTGCATTTGGATTGAGTGATCTTTTTTTATTTCGTGATAAAATCTGATTGTACATTTAGTCAAAAATAGTCAAAACTCATAGCCCAAACTAAAAAATTTGTCACTCTCAAGGGTCTTCAGTTATTGCCCAAAATGTGGATCACTCAAATCAGACATTTTGCAAAAACGGCTATGAGCTAAATCTCAACAAAAACTTACTCTACTGACTAAGTTTATACCTCAAAAATTTGTTAACAAATTGTCACAATATTTTTTAAAACCATCAAGCCATTTGAAGCTACTTCCAGGTATTTAAGACAGTATCATTGGATCACTCAGTACAGACACCATTTTGTCTGAGAGATCGTTGTAATAAGGCTTAGGTTGACTTTTTCTGTACATCTTTTTTGTAATCCTAAAATATAAGTTCCCAATATATTTGTACAATAAATATCATAACACAAATACCTTTTGTTAAAAAGTTATGAGTAATTAAATGTTTTCAAATTTGCTGAACTGAGTGATCCTTATGAATACTTATAGGTAACTACCTGTTTCGTATTGATTTACACAACTTACGATTAATTTTTGTACAACTTTATGACTAAAGTTTTACATAAAAATTATTTACATAGACGGCTTAGTTTACGAGATATTAGATTTTTAATTTTTTAAAGAAATTACGCCTTGTAGGGTACATATGATTTTAACTTTTAATGTATATATTTAAATGTTTCATATTTTATTGTTATTTGCTTAGTCGCACATTTCATTTATTTTTGTACGACATTTAGTGCACATAAGTGAGCTTACGTGATAGTGACAGTATCAGTGGTTTTCCTGTTTTATGCAAGAACAATGTAAGTACCGAACGTATTTATTTAGGGTCCGACGTCTCAAAATTTGCCAAAGATGTAAACAACAATAGCCGCTCGAAATTGTAATTTATTCGTGCGACGCAGCAAATAACAATAAAATATGAAACATTTAAATATATACATTAAAAGTTAAAATCATATGTACCCTACAACACTCAATTTCTTTAAAAAATTAAAAATCTAATATCTCGTAAACTAAGCCGTCTATGAAAATAATTTTTATGTAAAACTTTAGTCATAAAGTTGTACAAAAATTAATAGTAAGTTGTGTAAATCAATACGAAACAGGTAGTTACCTATAAGTATTCATAAGGATCACTCAGTTCAGCAAATTTAAAAACATTGAATTACTCATAACTTTTTAACAAAAGGTATTTGTGTTATGATATTTATTGTACAAATATATTCGGAACGTACATTTTAGGATTTAAAAAAAAGATGTATAGAAAAAGTCAACCTAAGCCTTATTACAACGATCTCTCAGACAAAATGGTGTCTGTACTGAGTGATCCAATGATACTGTCATAGATACCTGGAAGTAGCTTTAAATGGCTTGATGGTTTTCAAAAATATTGTGACAATTTGTTAACAAATTTTTGAGGTATAAACTTAGTCAGTAGAGTAAGTTTTTGTTGAGATTTAGCTCATAGCCGTTTTTGCAAAATGTCTGATTTGAGTGATCCACATTTTGGGCAATAACTGAAGACCCTTGAGAGTGACAAATTTTTTACTTTGGGCTATCAGTTTTGACTATTTTTGACTAAATGTACAATCAGATTTTGTCACGAAATAAAAAAAGATCACTCAATCCAAATGCACATAAAATACAGGTATTCAGCTACATCCGGTTGGACTGAGCGCCGACCCCAGTAACATAAGAAAAAGCAAGTAAATGAAGTTAGGTTATTTTACAAAAAAAAAAAAAAACATTTTTCACTTCTCATGCTCTAAAAGTTCGTCTTTATGTTGTGCTCTAATGCATAAAGATAATCAGGCCCAACTGCGACCCGCACAATAAAACGTCGCAGATTAAAGTCGTTTGCAACATTTTTGAACAGTGAAAATACTTTATGCCTGTTTCATTTTTTCGAAGTGAAAAGCAGAGTGTATAACTCGGGCATAAACGATCCACTTTTACCCCTCGACTTAACTATCCACGCTCGCCTGCGGCTCGGGTAGATATAAACATCTCGGCATAAAATGGCTTCTTTTATGCACTAGTTGTACAATCTACTATTAAAAACTTGAGTAGAATGCTTTCTGTTTTGTGTCGGGCTTTTTGTTTCTTTAACAAAAGCATGCAGTCTAATAAGTACAGACAATAGCACTGACGTCGCATCTCAGTGAGGCCTATTTTGATCAGGCTGTAGATTTCCACCGGGACTGCAGCCCGTTTACCTTAACGATGCTTTGGCTACCACAATACGCATGTAGCCTGCAGCTACACTATAGTCCTACAGTTACTGCAATGTACCTTTGGTAAAACGGCCTAAATTGTCTAAGCCAGTAGGTATTATTACTTATTCCTGATGACTTTGACGTCTCTTATTTTGCCGCAGCCGTGAGGCACACTTTCCTGCTAATTTCTTACATCGGACTTTCTATATTTTGATTTTTATTTTTTGCTTTGATGTAGGTACGTATCTGGCGTATTGTGTGTCTTTTAGTCTGTGCTAAATAAATGTATTTTCTTTCTTCTTTCTTTTTCAAGGGAGTATAACTTAAAGCCGCTCGTCGTCCACAGATTTAACGTGTTACTTTTGATGGGCCTTACTTCTTAGATAGTTCGTGATAAAAGAGTGCACGTAGTAAATACACGTAAGAAATGTTTCTATTCTTCAGTCAACAAAAGTCTACAATATTAAGCATGACGACCAATTTTTCTCTACTTTTGACACTTGGGGGTAGAAAGAAACATTTCTTCTCAACCAGTGTCAAAAAGTCTATGTCGCAGCCAACTAGCTTAATTAGTCATTCAGTTAACTGCCTAGCCTTTTAACTAACCGGCGCCGTTTAACTACCGGCCTGAATAATATTCAGCCATTCAATCAAACAGGCAAATGACTTGGATCGCTAACGTTCAATTACTTGCCTAGGCCAGACATTGGCGATTGATTGATTGGTCAATGACTTAAAGCGGCAGTTGTTTGTTTTGGTTTTGGATAATATTAAAAAACTTTTTACAAAAAAACACAACCGACTTCCAAAAAAACACTACAAAGTGAAAAATAACTTTAATTTCGGAAGTCGGTGTCGTTGGTTCCGCATTTTCTTTTATTGACACCGACTTCCGAAATTTTTTCACTTTGTAGTGTTTTTTTGGAAGTCGGTTGTTTTTTTTGTAAAAAGTTTTTTATTTTCACTTTTTAGTGGGCTTTTAATTGTTTAGGAGTTCTCCTTGTAAATACCAGGAGGACTGGATCTGATTGAGAAGTCACCATCAGCTCCACTTCACGATACGCATTGTGCTTAGCAAACACATTAAAGTACCTAATCGAATTGCAACCCGTGAAATATTTATTATTGAGTAGTTCCGATGGCTATCTGTGGTCTTCATCATCAGTTCCACTTCACCGGATGGTCCTTTCTGAAAGCAAATGCACGAGTTACTATGAAAAATACCAAAATCGCTATAGGTGTGCCTACAAAATTTGAGGGTTTCCCTCGATTTCCATAGGATTCCCTCATCAGATTCCGATTTAGTGACAATGGGACCACCTCAGAAGCATACTCTTTCATATAAAAAAAGAATTTTGAAAATCCGTCGACAATTGGCGGAGTATTCGATGAACAAACATACAAAAAAAAAAAAACATACAAACATCCGAACATAGTCTCCTCCTTTTTGTGAAGTCGGTCAAAATTACGAAATGCATGTTTAATAATAACTTTGACAGTAAAAACTGAGCTTTATACTAAATAAAAATGAGTCATAACAAATATTAAAATGCGTAAATAAATAAATATTTAGCAGTAAAATGGCTTAACGGGCAGTTACGTGTGGGCAGTTAACAATTAATTTCAAAAAATTATAACATTAAATGTTGTATTAGACGTACGAGTATTGGCTGAATATAATTCAGGCCGCTAGTTGAACGGTGCCGTTTAGTTAAAAGGCTAGGCAGTCAACTGAAAGGCTAATTAAACCAGTTGGCGGCGACATCTACATCACATTGGACTAAGACAAGAAACTATACTATTTCAAAATTTGCTCCCCGTTGCTATGGAAAGAATAAATATCTTGATCTTCATAGAAATACGAGTCTACAGGTCGCCCCGTGCGTGGACAGAAGAGAAGTCGAGTTGGATAGAAAGAACTTTATCTATTCTTGGTAGAATAGAGACAGAATCGGTGATGTAACGCGTGCTTACCTGATAAATGGCCATCGCTGATAATTTTGCGGAACACATACATATGCGGATGTGTTCCGCACTGCACGAAGAATCAGTTTGAAGTGATTGTTTAACACTCGTTCGAGCAGTGTGTACAACATCAAATGCTTCACTGGTTAACGTCATGTCAACGCCGGCTGTCGTTAAAAACCAGCGATGGGACTCGTCTCGCATAGGGTCTTAGCTTAGCATTATGCTGGCAATGGCCATTTTGCGGAGATGTGACGCGTGTATTCCCCCAACTTTAATGCTATTCTGTAAAAATCTCACCGTGAAAACTTAGGTGAAGTGAGCTTAAAGTGAGCTGTCGCTAGTGCCAATCCCTAGCATCAGGTGGAATGACAGTTCACTTTAAAATCACTTCACCTAAGTTATCACGGTGATCTTTTTACAGAATAGCATCGCTGGTTATAATTTTATTTTGTGTGTTCTTTTTCTCCGTCATCATCATATGCCTAACCGTTTCCCAACTATGTTGGGGTCGGCTTCCAGTCTAACCGGATGCAGCCGAATACCAGTATTTTACATGGAGCGACTGCCTATCAGACCACCACAACTGGGTAATACGATACCCCTTGGTAAGACTGGTTGTCAGACTTTCGGGTTTCTGACTACCCGTAACAACTGTCAAAGATCCACGAATGACAGCCGGGACCAACGGCTTAACGTGCTTTCCGAGGCACGGAGGGGTCACGGTATGTAAAGATGGTCACCCATCCACAGACCAACTGCGGAAAGCGTAGCTTAACCTTATCGATCGACCTGTTCGGCTGTTATTACTTAGCCACGGCCCCTCATTTTTCTCCGTCATTTTAATCGCAAATAAACGTATTTTCTTTCTAAATTGAGCTAGGCGTGTTTATTCCTCCATGATTTTATGAAGTCTGTTCAACGTAGGCGGATGGTAGGATCCTAATTACCCAATCAGGATGGTGCTTGCCTTCCTGACTCGCCAAGCATAAATCTTAATTAAAAATTCCTAATTCCTAAAGATTCCTAAATTCAGAGGAATGTAATTAGCCTTTCAGATCTTATCGCAGCCGTAAAACTGTAAAACTCTCATCTTGAATACTTAGATGAAGTGAGCTGTCAATAGTGTCTATCCCTGTTAAGATTTCTTACAGAATAGACTTTCTGGTGTCCTTTATGCTAAACCATGCTTACACTTGAAAAAAACCGGTCAAGTGCGAGTCGGACTCGAGCACCGAGGGTTCCGAACAAAGTAGGTATGCGACTACACGGTTTTTTAATTGTTTCCTTTACTTGTGCTACATGACCAACATGATCAACATGACATCTACATGATTCTAAGTCAACGGAAAGTACCTATACGTTTTGATTCCCTTGAGAATGACGAAATATACGTTTCTTGCGGCATAAACGGCCGTATTTTTTTTTACGTTAACTTAGAAGTTTGATTTTTTTACAGCTTCAAGGAACCGTAGACTTGAATATATGGTTTTAATTTCACCTCGATACTTCGACGCGTTCCCAAGATAAAGGGTCTTAATAGACAGATGGACGGACGGACGGATAAGAAAGTGAAATTTTCTTATGACGTTGTCATGTTCAACTATCGTCAGTAAACCGAATTTACAGACAACCGATTTTTTTTTTAATTATATCTATATATTAAAATAATCAGATGATTGAAAAACCAGCCCATAATAAAGAAACTATTATAATCTTTAATCCTAAGAAAACGCCTCACCTGCACTTAGATATAATTCCTAGAACCAAACTTCATCGTTCGCTTCGAGACACTAGTGTTTTAATTAAGGTAATATCTTTTTTAATACAGTTGCTCAAAAAGTGGCGTATTGCAGGGACGTATAGCGTTCGGGATGTGGGCTATTACATACTCGTGCTTTTTTTTTACCTTTCCCGAACTCGTGCGTTCTCTTTCCCAACTGTCAAAATAATGTCTATTAAAAAGAAAAACCAACCATGAAGTTTTTACTAAAAAAATTCATAGAAGTTTTTATGATTCATGCAAATACGTATATTTCTAAAAAGAAGCTACTAATTTGTTTCAATATCAGATTTAATGATTTGATTGAATAAGTTAGATTAGGTTTCATTTCATTTCATCTCATTAAATTTCATTTTCATTTCATATCAATAAAAAAATTCTACTGAAGACTTGGCTGTATGGGCACAGTTCCCTTTGCCTACTAGAATGGGTGAAGAAAAAAAATCTCTGATTATATTCTGCGGTTGGCGCCATTTTTCAGAAATTTTCTTTGCGAGTTTTAGTTGTTTGTTGCACAAAATGAGTAATGTCGACCCTAGTTTTTTTTTTAATTAACACCACCTAATTTTATTAAATTGCTTCATTTTTTCGCAACTGTATTAAAAATAGTCGTTCAGTACACGTGCGAAACCGTCATTGCAACTTGTTCCGACTGTCAACCCTCGCCTTCGGCTGCACCTCGGCTCGGGTAGACATTTGTCGGAACTCTTTGCAATGACAACCTTTCCGCACTTGTAATGAAATATACTATTTGTCATTCCAACAAAAAGATGGCGCTATTATTAAATTGGCAACACATTTTTACGGGCCGGTGATTAGTATTTTGCGCTGGCAAGCCCAACAGCGCCATTAGCTATTTGTTAGATGAGGTAATTAATAGTTATAGCAGCGTTTTATTAAGTGCCTCAATTTCAATGCGAAATTAAATTGCGTTCATTTTAATGAGAGATAGAAGCTTAAAAATTAGGAGAATAGAGCCAGTCATTCTGAATTGGAGTATTATTCAGGATTTTTTTTTTTTCAAACGGACAACAGTGGCCACTATATTCCGTTTTAAGGATTATAATAAAACTAAACAATGTAAAACTACCGTTTCTAATAATATTAACGTATAATCATGTGAAGCACAACTTAACGTGCTTGTTTTCTGCATTTTCATTCTAAATTGTATGAAATAACCAAACAAACGATGAGGGCGCCACTGTGCGGTCGGCATAGTCTTAACAAACCACCCGGTTAGGAATTCAAGCAGAAGTTTTTGTCAGATTTCCTAAGCCTTGTGTTCACCATGATTTAAATCAACTGATTAAATTTTTAACAGTTCTATATTTAAAATTTCCTTTGGAAATTTGACATAAACCAACTATTAAAATACTTAACCGATGGTTTGAATGTTGGTGAACACAAGGCTAAGCCGTTGGTCCCGGCGATCATTCGTATATCTTTGACAGCTGTTGTTATAGGTAATCAGAAGCCCAAATAAGTCTGACAACCAATCTTACCAAGAGGTATCGTCTTAGCCAGTAATCGGGTTGTAGAGATCAGATAGGCAGTCGCTCCATGTAAAATACCAGCTGTTTCCGGTAAGACTGAAAGCAAAAAACCCAACATAGTTGGGAAAAGGCTGAGAAAGAATGATTATATCTATAAGTTACTAGCAACGCCCTGCGGTTTCACCCGCGTTAGTTTCGATCCCGTACGAATATCGGGATAAAAAGTATCCTATGTAATAATCCTGCTTTTAAAATATCTGTGTGCCAAATTTCATCCAAATCCGGTCAACAGTTTACGCGTGATTGAGTAACAAACATCCAAACATCTTCACAAACTTTCACATTTATAATATTAGTAGGATTGCATGTTAGAAAATCCACAAAAACATCAAGTATACAATTCTATACTAATATTATAAAGCTGAAGAGTTTGTTTGTTTGTTTAAACGCGCTAATCTCAGGAACTACGGGTCCGATATATCATCACGCTAAAACCAATAGAAGCGGAGCACCAATTAAGAATGTTTCAAAATCGGGGGATTTTTTTCCTATTGAGAGCTTCCGCTACGTGCGCTGCGTAAACGGTTAAAGTTTGGCAAAAATCATATATAACAGAATTGTTTCTCTTTAAAAGCTTTAAAAAAAAGTCCGCAACAGCATATGTCTATCTTTTAAGGTTAGCTCACTATAACCTCTTTTATGCTAACCAAATTTGTTCTAAAATAATGCATTATTTGCGAAGGTGTTTTTATAAACATGGTATTAATCCTTATCCAATAATAAATACGTTATTCATCACATGTATTTAATTTTGAACAAAATTGCCTCTGACATCATTTGATTTCAATGTATATCTTAGGAGATATCATAGTTTTAAAATAATACTAATAATAAAGCTGAAGAGTTTGTTTGTTTGAAAGACGGTTTGAAAGCTCTAAATCTCTGGAAGTATTGGTCGCATATATAAAAATATTTTTGCGTTTGATAGCCCAGTTCTTGAGGAAGGCTATATTCTATTAAACTTGACGCTAGCACCCTTAGGAGTTGAGCAAAAAGAAAAAAAGTCTGAAGTTTTCGCCAAGCGAAAACGAAGTAATAGCGCAGGCCGGCGACACGTTGCGACGGGGTGGGTCGGGGAAACAAAAAAAATTTACGCGGACGAAGTCGCGGGCAGAAGCTAGATAATTATCTAACAAACTTGCTTCGATCATGTTAATCACACACTCAAGTGGCCAAAAATTAATTCAGGTGGTAGAATGAAATGAAACAGATTCGTGCAGTTTGTGTTCCAAAAATAAATTCTTACCTACCGTTGCAAAGTCACGTTCAGAAAAGTGTTTTCGCAATTAAAGCTAATTGAAATATTTGAAAGGATAATTAATTTTTCATTGATAATTATTGAATTGAAGATTTCCTCTTAATATTATATTCGAATTAGTTCCAAATGAAACGTGTTTTATTTATTTATTTATTTATTTATTTAATACTTCAAGCACATAAATGTACAGAGGCGGACTTAATGCCATAGGCATTTTCTACCAGTCAACCTTTGGGTGATGCAGAGACAAACAGTGGTAGGTGCAATCATGAAAATTGAGGAATAAATATTTTAAATATAAAGATACGCATAAACCTATTAAAACTATGAATATAATATATACCTAGTTACATATATATATATAAGCACAAATAAATATATATAAATACATGAATATACTTACTAAAAATAAATTAAACAAACAATGAGAAAATATTACCGTTGTGATGATACTGCCAAATAATATAATGAAAGTAATTTAACCTAGTTTAATCTTTTCTATGGATGGTAATTTGATAGTGTTCTTCAGTGGAATACGAGGAATAGTAAATTGAATGAATATAAGTAGGTACACCCATTCAATGGCGAAAGGAATATTCGCCATTGAACGTCTTCTTGAATGACAAAAATTGCTTAGTCAATAATATGTAAGTAATGAAAAAGAATCCAGAATCGAATAACCAACCAATTTATGTAAAGCCACCTTCACATATAATATTTGACACAATTTTATTCAGAGTTCAGTTCCCAAATTGCAAAGTTTTTTTATATGCGTTTTTGAGAACCAATAATTGGAGCGCTTCACCTTTTTGCATGTTGTTCCGGACATAAAAAATATGTAGATTTAATCAATTTTTCCATCGTTCAATGTAAATTGTTATGTTCACGTTCAGCGAAAGTGTGCGCTCATGCGCTGTGAGCACGCGATAAGCTTACTTAGTTGCAACCACGCTTCGACAACTGCAAGGACAAACTTCATAACCCGCTTTTTGTCAATTATAAGTTACAATTGCAGTCTTAGTAAACAAAAATCTTTTATTGGCACTCTGCCCTGTATGTAGGTATTTGAGTTATATTTTAAGCCAGTGCGAAAAAATTGCAAGACAACATCCAATAAAATGTTATATTTAAATCTAAATTACAATTTCATTTTGTTTAATGTCGTGAAATGCCATTATAAAATTCACAAAACTTGTACGCATGTTTATAACATATTCATTATAACAAAAATATAGATTTTTGTTGAATCTTTTCAAGGTTGGTTGGCGTTTAAATAACAGTGCTCTCCTATAAAGTTACGAAAAAATGAGTTACGATATTCTTCCTTGCAGGACACTAGATATTGTGACTGTAAACCGCTTATTGTAATGGTTTGTGGCTTCGAAGAGCACTTTCACATAGCAATGTGAGCATGAATGGAATTTTGATTTTCTGTTTAGTTCGTTTTCAAAAGTCAACTTTGTACGTGTTGGTTAGCTAAGCGTGAGTCGGTAGTTGGCTTAGCGTGAATCGAAGGTTTAAATGAAAACTTTTGTGAGTGAAATGCTTGTTAATGAACTAATATGGCTTTGCCTACTCCATCTGAATTTTACCAAGATGACTACAAGGAGGTATCCGCTGGATGAGAGAATCACAGAACCGGTCAAAGTAGCGCTGCTTGTGCCTATCTCCAGCAGTGGAATTCTTTCGGCTGAAATGACGGTGATAATGGGGACGATGATCAAACAAGATCGGACTACAGTCTAATATACGTTGAGAGATAGACGCTTAAATAAACTGCGTGAGAAAAATCGTCGTCATTGGGTCTTATTCTTGACTGATATCAATTAGTGAACACACGACTTATGTACATCATCGTCTCTTAACATACCTACTGAGCGAGTATATAAAGCCACAAATCGCAAGGAGTTATAACAATATGGTCACTAACAATTAAGGTATTATTTGAATAAATAATACTTAAAATAAATTTAATTAATTACAGGCACGCATAGGTACCCATAGGAAGTACAAATAACATTAAAGAAATAGCAAAATTTCACTCTCAAACAACTAAAAGTTGAGCAATTAATTACGGAGATGGCGAGATGAGCTGGACTCCTTCAACAAGAACTGGTCCTCGGATGCTTTGAACAGAGAGAAGTGGAAAGAGAGTAGGAAGGCCTTTACCTTACAGTGGAGGTCTGTTGGGGAGGTTTGCAGAGCGGAAACACAAGTTATGTGGTTAAACATATATTAGGAAGGTCATGGTGAACAATGTAGAACATGGAATCTAATTGAAAAAACTTTACGTCAATATTACATTTAAAACAGTTTTTCATCTAGCCAGTAGTTACTGTCAGTACATGGAGGTGATATACCTTCAACACACCCCCTCAACTCATGTACGATACGATTCACAAATAATAAACCTATCTTTATTTTCTCACACACAATCCTAACGCACTTGTTAGTAATTCGTGTCTTACGCGAGGCAAAGGTTTGGTGAGAACATCTGCCAACATCTTATCAGTTGACAAATGTTCCAATGTTATAGCTTTATTGGAACGTAGCACATCCCTTATAAAGAAATGTCTAATGTCAATGTGCTTACTTTTCGCATGATGTATACCATGATCCTCAGCAAGGCAAATAGCACTTAAGTTATCAGCATGCATTCTTACCTTACAGAGTTGATGTAAACCTAGTTCTTTCAACAGGCTATTCAAATACACAGCTTCTTTCATAGCTTCTGCCAAACTCACAAACTCAGCCTCACAAGTAGAAGTCGCAACGATGCGTTGCTTTTGTGAAGTCCATGATATGCTTGCGCCCCCTAGAACGAATAAATAACCCGTAAAGGATCGTCTATCAATGAGGCAGTTACCCCAATCTGCATCTGCATACCCTTGTATGCATAACCCTGTCGGCTTAAACGCCAAACCATGAGTTATCGTACCTTTCAAGTATCGAAGAACTCGCTTCGCAGCCCTCTAATGAGTTTCCTGCGGGTTTTCTGCAAACTGTGCAAGTTTTGCCGTAGCGTTGGCGATATCAGGTCTAGTTGCTACACTTAAATACATGAGTGCTCCAATAAGTTCTCTATACGGAAATTGTTTCCCTTTTATTACTTCTTTTTCACTAATAACAGGATTTCCGATTTCCATTGGAGTCTGGATTGGATTGCAACTATCCATAGCAAATTTCTTCAAAATATCTTTTATATACTTCTCTTGTGACAAGAAATACTCATTGCCACTTTTCTTTATATTTATCCCGAGACAGAAGGTTGCTTGACCAAAGTCTTTAAGCTCAAATCTCCTCGCTAATTCCTGCTTGAATTTATCTATATACAATCTATTTTTTGATGCGATTAATACGTCATCCACGTAAACAACAACAAAAAGATCTGATCCACCTTTATTGCGTTTGTGATACAAACAAGGTTCATTTATCGTAGGTTTCAATCCCATTTCTCTCAGCTTCTCGTCCAGTTTAATATTCCACTGTCGTCCAGCTTGTTTGAGACCGTAAAGAGATTTCTTCAGACGACAGGTGTCACCACCTGCTTTCATATCTTCAAGCATTTTAGCAGCTTTTTTACCTACTGCAGAATTAACGCCATCTGCATTTTTTAGTTTCTCTAAACCTTCTTTCAGCAGCTCTGGGATCTTCATATAAATATCTTCGTTCAGATCACCGTTTAAATAGGCGGTATTTATATCTATCTGGTCAATGTCCATGCCCATTTCGACAGCTAAGGCGACCAACAAACGTACAGTTGCAATTCTCGCAACTGGGGCGAATGTCTTATTATAATCTAGGCCATGTTGCTGACTGTATCCTTTTGCTACTAGTCTGGCCTTCTTTTTCTCGGTATTGTCAACATTTAGCTTTGTAGTCAGCACGTATCGACATCCTACGATATTACGATCTGAAGGTTTCTTCACAATTTCCCACGTGTCGTTATTTACTAGACTCCTTATTTCTGAAAGAATCGCTTCATCCCATTGGACCTTTTCGTCAGATGCTAAAGCTTCCTTCAACGTGGTTTCAATTGCTCCAACAAAATCATCAGTGTCGACGTATTCTTCCGTCGATGACTCATTGTCGCTACTCTCTTCTACCTCAACCATGTTGTAGATTTTACGAGGGCGGCCAACCTGTCCTTTCTGAATCCTTGGCCTTCCAGGACCTCTTTTTAAAGTAACGTTTCTATTACCAATTCCAGTAGATTCTGTATTCTCTGATGTTCCTTCATCAATCACTGGCACATTCGGTTGAATATCTAATGGAACTTCTTCTCTTGAATTTTCATCACTAAATGGCACATCCGACTGTTCTTTAGTTTGAATTTCTATATCAACAGTCTTTCTCACAATACTCTTTTCATATTGTGGTTCTATTAGTGATTTATTTGAGACCTCACACTCAATTTTAGTCAGTTTACCTTCCTGAAATTTTACATCTCTCGACACTACAATTTTTCTACTCTCAGGTATCCATATTTTATAGCCTTTAGCATCAGCTGGATAACCCACAAAAATGCCAAGTGAACTTCGTGCTGCAAACTTATCTTTACCTGGTTCCTTATCCAAGACGTGTACTTTCGTGCCAAATGTTTTTAAATATTTGACATTCACAGGTCTCTCAAACCATTTTTCGTATGGAATTTCGCCATTTAGACTACTAGTTGGGCACCTATTACGCAAATAACATGCAGTAGCTACAGCCTCTGCCCAAAAACTTGGTGAAATACCTGACGATAAGATCATGAACCTTGCCATCTCAATCAACGTACGGTTCATCCGTTCAGCAATGCCGTTACTTTGAGGTGAGTATGGCGTCGTAAAACGTCTCCTAATTCCTTCATTTTCTAAATATTCATTGAATAAATTATTTTTGTATTCAGTTCCGTTATCCGTGTGTAAAAATTTAATTTTTCTTCCTGTCAAATTTTCTACATGACATTTAAAAATTTTAAACTTTGACAAAACGTCACTTTTATTTTTCAGCATAAAGACGTCACACCAACGAGTACAGTCGTCAATAAAAGTAACAAAGTATTTATTTCCGCCATTCGATTGAACTCTCATTGGACCTACCACATCAGAGTATATTATTCGCATTTTTTCGTTGCAGCGTAAACTGGATTTCACAAAAGGCAACGACACCATTTTACCCTTAGCGCACACATCACAATCATGCAAGTTACTATCGATCTTCATCGGATCAATACCTGATTTCTTTAGTACTTTCATAAGATCCCTAGCATTCAGATGTCCCATACGCTCATGCCATCTATACAGATCAACACTTTCACTACTTACCACAGACGCTGAAGCGTCCAGCTCCCTCAAGTAATATAAATCACCTCGCCGATCAGCGGTCAGTTTTACCTCACCCGTTTTAACTACATAGGCTACGTCATGCTTGAACGTGACTTCACAACCTCGTTCGGTAAGTTGGGCGATGGAAATTAAATTACTACGTAAATCGGGAACCAATAGGGTATTTTCAAATTTAATTTTTCGCGTTCGATCATCATTGCATGCTAATAACTCAACTGTACCTTTACCTTGCACGGTTGTCAAAGAATCTGTGGTTAATTTTAATTTTTGACTCGCAGGGAGTATCTCAGCAAACCTTTGCGGGTCATTGCACATGTGAGAAGTGCAACCACTATCAAAAAATCCATTCCTGACGGCGCTTCGCATCAACAGCGATGCGGCAGTCATCTGAAACATGATATATAGTTAAAACTTCACTACTTTCATGACTAGTACATGACTCCACACATCGAGTTTCTTGAGTCTTCTCCCTTTTCTTAGTGCAGTCCGATGCCTTATGGCCAAAATTGTGGCACTTAAAACATTTAAACTTAAATGTTTTTCCAGTCGTTTTCTTCTGATGTTTGTCCAAATACATGGCGCCTTCTATTTTGTCAACTTGAGCGTTTCCTCTTGAACTATCCTCTTCGATGATTTTAACTCTTAGTTGCTCTGGCTTTGGAAGTTCATCTCTAGACTCTATAGCACATCTAAAGTTTTCATAACTTCCCGGAAGACTGTACAGCAGCATTATCGTTAATAAATCATCATGGATTTTTATATCCATTTCTTCCAATTTGTCGACAGCTTCAAAAAAGGAATCAAGGTGCTCATGTACCTTTTGGTTTTCACTCATCCTTTGTAACATGAGCCTTTTCATTAAATTCGCTTTCTTTGCAGGTCCTCTTGATGCAAACAAGCTCTCTAATTTTAACCATACCTCTCGTGCAGTTTCCACCCTTTTTACGTGACGAACTACACTCGGATCTAATGCCAATATCAACTCAGACTTTGCTTTTCTGTCAGCTGTCTTCCATGTCGATATAGCAGCATCGGTAGTAGGTTTTGGCTTTTCTCCACTTACATACTCCCAGAAGTCATTTTAATTAACAATGCTTCTATCTGTACCTTCCAACTGTCGTAGTTGTCCTTCGTCAATAATTCTATACGTACATTCGAAGTCATTTTTCTTCCTACATGTACTTTACAAATCTTCAAGATTTCGAATTATTTTCACAACAATTTCAACAACATACAATACACTTTACTGCTCTGGGCCCATAACCTTTGTTGGGGAGGTTTGCAGAGCGGAAACACAAGTTATGTGGTTAAACATATATTAGGAAGGTCATGGTGAACAATGTAGAACATGGAATCTAATTGAAAAAACTTTACGTCAATATTACATTTAAAACAGTTTTTCATCTAGCCAGTAGTTACTGTCAAGTACATGGAGGTGATATACCTTCAACAAGGTCCCACTGTAAGATAAAGGCCTTCCTACTCTCTTACACAGGCTTTTAATAATAATACATTATTAACTAGCTGCGTCCGCGGTTTCACCCGCATAAGTGTCGATCCCGTGTGAATATCGGAATAAAAAGTAGCCTATATATTAATCCAGAGTGTCAGCTATCTCCATAATTTTACAAACCATATTTATACGCCGGAAACGGCAGAATATTATAAATGTAATACATAAATGCACATAACAACTTTGCATAATATTCTGACAAATAAATGCATTCTTCTTCTTCTTCCATACAAAATTTTATCTGTCCAGCCGGTTGAGCGTGAAGAAGTAACAAACATTTATAAACACACACACTCACAAACTTTCGCCTTTATAGTATTAGTATGATAGTGTGATTGATATTAAAGAATGTTCGCAGGAATATTAACAGCCATGTACCAAGGAATAATTAGCTTTATGTTTGGTTCTCAATGTTATTTGAAGACCTTTTTTCAGTAATACTGCATAATTTAATCGATTATAAGGTCAAGCCACAGCAAATTGACGCTATTTTAATATTTTCCGCACAAAGTGTTGTTTATAAAATAATAAGTGGTTTTCATTTATAATGCAAACTGTTTAATAATCATAAAAGGTTTCTGTGGGAGTTTTTAAGCCGCTGTCAGTGGCTAAAGGGTGAAATGGAAAATTGACATCTCTGGGCCTCTCGAGTCTTTACTATGAAAATTTAATTTTGTGAAAGGTTCTGTGTATTTAAGTAATAGTTCTTAGATTAACCATCTGTTAATACTATTTAATGTTTCTAGAATCAATTGTTACTTAAGGTATCTGTAGGTACACTTTCCCGGAAAAATATAGGTATATTTTTAATTTTGATTTTAATACTGTCATCTTTTTTTACTACGGAATTCTTCATCTTCACTGCGATAGAACAAAGAACTGAGTGTACTATTCTTTTAACTAAAAGCACAAATTAAAAAGTACCTAAATACAAAAATAAATTGTTTAAAAAATATCGTATTTAAAAATAACTTACATAGAGGTACTCTAAATCGCGTCTTCGCGCAACTGTATGGAAGGCAGACGTCACATAGTATCTATTCGTATCTCCATATCAGTAGATATAATATGTAAGTTAGATAACACACTGAACCTAAATAAGGCTATCTTTGCTTAGTCTCCCGTAAAACACGCTCTTTATAACATTTTTTTAAACCGAAAAATATTCAGAGAATTTGAACAAATTAATAATAATAATAATAATGGTTTATTCACAAAAATACAGAAACACAATTATAATGTACAGACGCCAGCAGGTCAACCTATCCCAATCTGTCAAAGGATGATGAGCAAAATGTCCCAAGTGTTGTAGCACTTTTAGTAATATATCATTAGGTAGATATCATTTAGAGGAACAAAATATTCTATGACCACCAAGCTGTATTCCGCATCAGAAAAAACTTAAAGGCGTTTAACGTTCCTTTAAATATTATTAAAAGTTAGCGTTATATATCGTATTTAATATGTAAAAGAATAAAAATACTCAAAAAAAGTACATTAAAAGTATACCAGGCCACAGAATATATAGATCAGGCATACGTGTGTTTAAAAAAACAGGCGCAGCTTGACACTCGCGCGTATCAAGTGTGCGTGAGTGAGCGAGAGCTAGTTTCTAGACAAACGCCGCCGCGCCATCTCACTCACGCACGTCATCCATTTCGAGATTGTTCATTTTACCATTCCCTTGCGGATACTGTTCCTGTTCTGTTGTCCTGTATTGTTTACTTGCGTTTATCGTGTTTTGATTTCTATACTGACGACTCGGCTGTGATTGGACATTGGTTCTGTTATTACCTACTTATTTTCGCTGCTCTAAACGGACTTTTGATTCCTGCAAGTGAATGGATTTTTGGTGAAAAAATGGAACAATATAGAGAACAATGTGTTACTTGTGGTCGGAGTGTGCAACGAGACAGGTTGCGACATGTCTTGACTCGAGACCAGCTAGAAACAAGACCTGGGTTTGATGAATATATACTCCAACGCATGAACGTGACCATAGATCAGGTAAGTCACTTTGCAAAACTTATTTCTTTCCCGACTATGGTGAAGCAAAAAGGAGGGTTATGATTTTGTTCATATAAAGTGGTAGACAGATAGGTATAATATAACTGTACGATGGACTCTTGTATAAGATTGAATTAAACATCCTCAAGAATTATAAAGTGCAACTTCTATATGTCTGTTCATCAGTTAATGTGCTTTCAACTCAAAAACCACAATTAAATAATTATTTTGTAGTGAAAACTTCTAGCGTTTTGAGTGATTTTTGGTAGGGGATAAACTTATGGATTCGCGTCACCGTGTGCCGTAGTGCTGTAACCTAAAATATAGAAAAAAGACAACTACCCCCACTAGAGAAACTATGTATAGCGGGAGACCTAACAAATCGGACACAAAAATAATATAGATGCGTAGTGTTTATTTTTTTTTGTTATAGGTCGCAAATGACCAACATATGATGTGTTACCGCTGTTTGGTGGCTGCTAGGCGTCATGGAGACAGAGTGAATCAGGAGAATGAACACGCAAACGTTACAGATCGACCACAAGACGAAACTGGTGCTATAAATATAGAAGTACAAGATCAGTCTGTATTTGTACCAGGCTATAAAAGATTATCAAATACATCTAACCGTTGTATGTTTAGAGGATGCACTAGTGTCGACCTATTGAGGATTCCGAAGTATATAATTGTCAACTTACTGATACATTTGAAAATATATTCTCCAAATAGTGCACGGGTTTGTCAACATCATTTACAATCCAACATTTGGCCTGATTTATCACTTGATGATAATGATTTGTTAAGAACTGTGGAGTTCTTTTCTGTGGACGAAATAAATGATATGCTTGAAACTCAACATACAGCGTATTTGGAAAAGAGAGAATTAGACTTCGACTCTGTTGAAAATATAAATGCGAATGAACTATATTTTTGTACCGGTGCAATTCAATAATATTTTTATGGAAACACCTTCCTTGCAAGAGCGTAGTAATCGTCCAAAAACAGCACTTGGTATTTTTTTAATGAAACTACGCACAGGTGAACCTAACGAAAGACTCGCGAGTCGCTTGTCAATGAGCCGGCGAACACTTAAGCGTCAGATGAATATTGCCCGAGAATGCCTTTCATTCCAGTTTGTTCCGCGACACCTTGGTATAGATCATTTAAGCCGAGACGAAATCATAGCTCACAGCCTGCAAATCCCAAATGCCATTCACAACTCTGAAAATGAGCTACCAAAGGCAATATTAGTCTTGGATGGCACTTATGTGTACATTCAAAAAAGTAGTAACTTTTTATTCCAAAAAAAAACATATAGTTTGCAACAAGTTTCGCAACCTGTTAAAGCCATTTCTAGTAGTTTATCCCGATGGCTATATATTAGAAGTATTCGGCCCTTACGCAGCCAGGACTTCTGATGCAACAATATTGTCCGGTATTTGCAATCAGGAATATGCACCATTGCATTCTCTTCTGCATGAAGGAGATGTTTTCATTTTGGACCGTGGGTTCAGGGACGCCATACCTGTCCTTGAAAGCTACGTTATGAATCTCATATGCCACCCTCGAAAGACCTTAACGCTACTCAACTGAGCACCGACAGGCTAATGAATCACGGCTTGTGACCATAATACGTTGGGTAGTTGAGGTGATTAATGGACGCATTAAACGCGACTTTAAGTTATTTCGATAGGAATATTTTAATAAAGCCATGACCCATATGTTTATCGACTTACGAATTGCGGCTGCTTTACTTAACGCATTTAGAAAACCTTTAGAAGATATAGCTCAAGCAACGGAGATGATTAATATTATTAGAGAAAGAATAAATATGCCAAATCGTCTAGGTGACTTTGTTATAGAAAACAATATAAACAGGCAAAGAGCACAATTCAGACAAATAAATAGTGAAGTGTTAAATATTTCTTTTCCCATTTTAACTGAAGAAGGTTTAATATTGATTGCACTAGGCACATATCAAATCAAACTAGCAAGATCGTATGTCGGAGAATAAAGAAGAAAGAAGAAGAAGAAAGAAGAATATAAAAGTTATAGAGCTAGCTATAGAAGTTTGTCAGGAGATAAGTCCAACTCTAACGGCTTATGGAATCGATGCAAGCCTATTATTACGAGGGCAGATACACTCACGACACACGACAAGAAAAACGTATTATTCATATATATTAGTAAAAATCAACTTGACAGGTAGAAACGCTTTGCCAGAGCTTTACTGTTCATGTTTAACAGGCAGTCGTACCATAGGAACTTGTGCACTCATTATGAGCATTATTTGGTTCCTGGGATTTGTGAGGCACCAGACTAATGATTTTCAATGCCCGGCAAGATTTTTGGATGATGTAATTGTAATTGATCATAATGAATAAATAAGACGATCCATTTTTTACATTAACTGTAAAATGTGTGTGTTATTATGCCAAATAAAAAAAATATGGTTAATAAAAATGGTTTTCTCATTTCATGTACCTATTCCTTTACAGTTACCTCAGCATAGCAATAAAGAGCTAGGCCAAATATCGTACTAAAAGGATATTATTTGCTTTTAATGAATTTTTTTAACTTGTTTTCAAAAATATTTTTTGCTTACTTTGACATTACTTAGAGTTAAAAAAAAAAATGTATGTGATTAGGGAAACAAGTACAACATTTGACCACATGCCATATATTGCTACAAGGGTTGGGACAAACTCCATACAAATCTGCCCATTGTCCTTTCTTTGATAGATTTTCAACTTTAATGCAAAGGCATAAGGTTCATACTCAATTGGGAAAATCTGACAGATTGGGGCAGCCCGTTGTGCTGGCCTCCGTACACCACATTACAATTCAATTGCAAGTTGTAAAATCTGTACAAAATGTATATAACCCTGTCCCTTAGACTAGGACAGCCTGTATTCTAAGAGACAGTGTTCGGCCAATTAATTATTCAAACATGATATAAACAACAATGAACGGTGTAGATGTTATTATGTTTCCGTAATCTTGATGTGTGTGTAGTGCAAATGAAATGAAATGATATGTCGTGTTACGTTCCAGTTTATGATAAGTGCCTAATGTGCATTTTTAATGTAAGAGCTATAAGACTATTACTGCCTACTGTTGGATTTCTAAATGATGTATGTGAGCAAGGACTCCGTGTAGGCATAGTCTTTTTGTAGCAGCCACTCTGTTACTATGGATTTAACTTTGTATGTGTTTAAGTTTAAAATATTTAATAACGAATTAATTTTTTGGTATATATGTGTACCTGATATGTAGAATTGACGTCTTGCAAAGGTGGTTTTGTGTTGGGTTCTGGGGAGGATATTTACTCGCTTATTTGTGTTTGACGGTGGCAGACCGACATGTGTTCTGAGAATTGATCGAAGCACAAAGAGTTGTCGTACTGTAAGAATCCTACAGTCAGAGTACAGTTCCGTGGTTGGATACCTGTAGGGTTTTTTAGATAGTACCTTGAGTACGGCTCTTTGCGCTCTTTCCAGTCTCAGAAATCTGGTTTTAGCTGCACCGCCCCATGCCGTTATGCAGTACCCAAGAACTGACTGGCACAGAGCCTGGTACACCATCCTCAGTGTGTCAGGACTAGCTGAGTCTCTAAGGGACTTAAATATGTGTATAAGTCGCAATGTTCTTGTGGTAACGACTTCGATCTGATTGTCCCATCTTAGCCCGCTATCAATCTGCACTCCAAGATACTTTACACTGTCCGCTCTAGTGAGGGCTGGACAGCCACAGGGTCTAAGTAAATTTGAGCACGAGTGAGCAATTACAGAGAGAGTATGAGAAGGTGCAGTGGTATTTCGGATTGCAAATGGTATGTAAGAAGTTTTGCTCAAATTAAGTGTCAGGAGGTTAAAATTAAGCCACTTCATTATACTGCACAAGGCTTTTTCAGCATTAGCTTTGACCACATCCCACGTTGGTCCGTAAACAAGGATAGCGGTATCATCAGCATACGCGTAGATGTTACAGTTAGTGAGGCTCATCCTGCACAAGTCGTTCACGTAAATTTGGAAGAGTGGATGGCCCAAGAATGCTACCTTGAGGGACGCCATAAATTACTGGCTCCTCGTCACTATAGTACGAGCCAATTTTGACCAGTTGCCTTCGGTTTTTGAGGTAATCCTTAAACATCTCAAGTGGTAAGCCACGGACACCGACGAGTTGTAATTTAGCAATAAGTTTGGGAACAGAAACTGTGTCAAATGCTTTAGCAAGATCTAGGAAGATAGCCAGACATTTGGTTTTACTATCTAGATTTCTAGCTACCTGTTGCGTGATATCTAGAACAGCATCCTCGGTAGACACTCCTTGTCGAAATCCGTACTGGTTCTCTGCAATTATTTTATGTTTGGCTAAAAAACTCCCCAGACGTTTGTTTAAGATTTTTTCGAGAATTTTGGAAAGGGCTGGCAATACTGATATTGGCCTATAATTGCTAACACAGCTTCTGTCCCCTCCCTTATGAATAGGGTGTATAATTGCCTTCTTAAGAGCATCCGGGAATACACCTTCTTGGAAACAACGGTTACAGAGATGCGTCAAGGGTGGGACCAGTACATGACGGTTTTTTTTTAGTAGTAGGGATGATATTCCGTCCCAACCCACGGCACAATCATCTCGCAATTGCAATATGACATACTCTACTTCAGTTTCATCAGTCTCCAAAATCGTAAGAGAATCGACTGGGGGGTTTTGAGAGCTGTCTTGGTCTAAAGTAGGAGGACATGTATCACTGTCCGTAGATGGAAAAATTGATTTGTTGCTACGGTAAATCATGTTGTGACTTGTGACTATGTGGCAGGAATATTGATTAAATACTAATATAATCCCTTGTGTCACACTGGACAATGACTGATTCTCTTTTTAATGTTCACGGTTACCAGACGCGGACGTGTAATTTTTTTTTTTTTGCTTCGGCTCACGAGTCTACGATATCTACTTCGTACCTATATCGTAGCTTTTAATGAATCACTGTTTTTTACAATTTAATACAGCATATAATTAGAAACGACATAAGTAAAAGCTCTTAAATGAGCGTAAATACAGGCCGCAGAAAGTAATAAAAAAACAAAAGACAAAATTGTTGCCGGATCCAATCCATCATCAATCAAATAACTTACCAACATCGAATAAATAATCCACAAGAAATAGAATACCCTCTCCATTTTCAATCAACATCGAATTATCATCTGTAGTAAAAGTTGTTGAGCTAAATTAGTCAGTTTCAATCAACACGGCACGGCCGCACTGCGCGGTCAGTATGGAAAAACGTTAGAATATTTTACTGCGCTACACTAAATAATTGCGATTCTGATCTACTGAATTACAATTCTGAGGAGTTACTGTTATGGTTCTATAGATAAGAGGTCTGAATTAACTGAACTCATATAACTCCCCTCTTTGAAGGATAAAATCAGGAATGAAATTATCCGGAAAAGAACCGAAGTACAACATAGCTTGCAGAGTAAGCAAACTAAAGTGGCAGTGGGTTGGCCATGTTTGTCGAAGGACTGACGGCTGGTGGAGCAGACGAGGCCTGGAGTGGAGACCGCGTATCGGCAAGCGTAGTGTGGGACGCCCCCCAGCTAGATAGACGGACGACCTAAAGAAGGCGGTTGGGACGGACTGGATACGGAAGGCGGAGGACAGGGTGTTCTGGCCCAGCCTAGGAGAGGCCTATGTCTTGCAGTGGAATGCGATAGGCTGAGTTGATATAGGTACCTACCAATAATTTTATTACATTTTAGGGTGAATACGTATGATATTATGCTTGGCGTCGCTGCAACCATAACAGTACCTCTGTTACGGTTGCTTGTGAATTGATCCTGCAGTGGTATTTTTAACTTTGCCCTACTTTATGATTGTTTCTTTGTTTAGAGCCATGTGATGAGTGATGATGCAGGCTACAGTGAGTTAGGCCAAAAGGATCCCATCTCGATGCTGCGGCATTTAAAGAACAAATGTCGCAACGCTGGCATTCTGATAGGGCCCGCTGTGGTGTCACGGGCAGTTACAGAAATAGATAAATAACAGAATAGATATATTATGTGAAATAAGGAGGGGCCCGTGGCTAAATAATAACAGCCGCACAGGTCGATCGACCAGGTTAAGCTACGCTTACCGCGGTTTGACTGTGGATGGGTGACCATCTTTACATACCGAGATCCCTCCGTGCTTCGGAAAGCACGTTAAGCCGTTGGTCCCGGCTGTCATTCGTGGATCTTTGACAGTCGTTACGGGTAGTCAGAAGCCCGAAAGTCAACCAGTCTTACCAAAGGATATCGTATTACCCAGTAATTGGGTTGTGGAGGTCAGATAGGCAGTCGCTCCATGTAAAATATTGGTATTCAGCTGCATCTGGTTAGACTGGAAGCCGACCCTACATAGTTGGGAAAGGCTAGGCAGATGATATATTATGTAAAATATTAGCAAATAAAATATTCATTTTTAATCCGCGCCAAACGTAACCTCATTACTTTTCTATGCCTTGAGTGTCCTTGTGTAGCGTTGATATTCAGCTGCATCTGGTTGGGTTTGAAACGAAACTCATTGAAAAAAAGCTCGGCGAATGGTGCTACAGACACCCGGACATTGTTCTGAGGACGTGAATTGGAGTGGTAAAGGCGTTTGTAATCTTCGCAGCGGAACTTGAATGGTACTTAAATTAATGTACAGACGCCAAACACATCAAGCTACTACCATCTGTCAAATATATTTAATAGGTTTTCCACTTTATCGCTAAAAAATAAAGTTCAAAATTGATTGGGAAAATTTGACAGTTTCGGTTAGCTTGATGTGCTGGCATCTGTACAAGGCTCCAGCTCTGAATCGCACAGGGACAGTGCTGACTTTAATATCTATCTATCTGTGTATCTTCATCGATTTTACGGGTTAATTCCATAACAGTTCAAAAGTGCCTGTAATTGGTTTAATTGAAATAAATTCTTTGAGTTTGAGTCTACGGACCCTAATTTGGTGGTAGGGTGCTCAAACTTTCAAAGCAGTGATAATTCAGATTCCCGTTGGTCTCGTGGTTGCAAGCGCGACTGCTGAGTGTGAGTCCTGGGTTCGATTCCCGGGTCGGACAAAGTGTTATTGAGTTTTCCATTAGGAATTTCTTAGTAACAGTCCGGAGTTTGGAAGTTGGCGGTTTAATACCCCCGTGCCTCGGAAAGCACGTAAAGCCGTTGGTCCTGCGCCTGATCTCTCCGCGGTCGTGTCGGATTGCCGTCCCATCGGACTATGAGAGTAAAGGAACAGAGAGTGTACCTGTGTTTGCGCACACACTTGTGCACTATAATATCTCCTGCGTACCTGGCTAATCTCCGTTGAGATTGGCCACCGTGACCGAATTCGGTCGGGGAGGCTATTAATTCAGATCCTCCGGTTCATGATAGTTAGCGAGCCACGCTGACAAGTGTATATCTAGTCGAGTAGCTTTTCAACGCAATCCTCATCATCCATTTTTTTTTTTTTTGACTAAAAGTATGTGTGATAAGTTATAAAATTCATGCAATAAGAACAAGACCTTCATAACTCACGAAGTACTCCAGCTTCATTGTTCTTTGAGAATGAAGAGCTCTCCATTCTCTTCACTTCATAAACACAAACCGTGTCAATTTGTGCGTCAAATGTATTCGGTACTCGAGACAAAAATGAGGTTGTCAACTACAGTTTGGGTCTATTGTCTAATACCCGGCTTTACTTAATATGGGAAGATGGTGAGATTGTAAGCGATAAGAAAGACTTATTTTTTATTTAATTGTTTTTTACTTATAAAAATAAGTAACTCCTTCGCGTTTCTTTAAAAAAAAGTAATACTGAAAAAAATATATACAAGGTCCCAAATAGAGTTTTGAGGTACAATGACCAAAACTTATTTTTATAAAGTTTGCTACTTTTACTAAGAAAATCGTGTTGACACTAGCATTACTTTATGCATTTAAAATTGAGCCTTATCACCTTGAAATAAGATTTAATTTTATTTCGCTCAATCGGCGGCCAATATGAAAAAATATATAATTTTTGAAAAAATACCTATATTTAAAAGTTACTGAAATCAATTCAGTAGTAAATTATAAACAATCTATTTTCAGGACAGGATATATATATAAATAATACTGAAATCAGTAATATTTATGTTTTTGAAATGTGCTAATTAAACCCTTTCATTTGATACCCAACAAGGCACCATCACAAAATATTTATTTTAAAATTCATTACGTTATGTCCTCTAGAGGGCGCCATATTGAATTTAGTGTGACGTCACCTAGCCCATAACCAGCGGACAGTCAAGACGCTTTTGACGATACCTCATCTTTCAAATTATTGTACTTTTGAAGTTATGAGGGAACAGATGAACATACATAGGTATCTACATACATACCGGTTAAAATCATAAACCCTCCGTAGTCGGGTAAAAAGCCTCATCTACGCTCGTAGTGAAAATATTTGCTTTCCAGCAACTAGTGCAAATAAACACTCAAAATTATTGCATCAGGAATTCCCAAAAATTCAATCCACAATTTTGCAAAATGTGTAAATATTGTTCCAATATAAGTACCTACTTCAATGACGCCCCCGCTGTCCGCCTACGCTGTAACCTCGGTGAGTTCTACTCGCTTCGACATTAAAATGCATGGATCAATAAAATTAAGAAATCGTAGATGTTTTAATCGCGGTTAAAACACTTTATTGACATTTTTCTCCACCTACACCACGATATACGTGATATACCTCGGATATCTTTATCTATTTTGAACTTACATGAAAAAGCCGCCTTTTGAGAGTTTTTGAAGTTCCAAGGATAGATTGAAAGTTCTTTATTTATTTTAGTGTTTAGTTCTAAATAGGGCAAAAAGTTTAATTGAATTTGCTGTACCTAATTGTTTCACCCAGGACAGGATTTGAAGTTCGAAAGTCGCTTTTAGCGTCTGTCTGTAAGCCCGCGTTGTTCTCCTAACTACGCAACAAATTTTGATACAGTTTTCGCCATTATTTAGAGTATTTACTCCGGAAAGTTTATGTTTGTTTTGTCAAGTTGTAAAAACCGTGTAAAGCAAGAGCAGGTCGCTAGTATTAAACAAAACTATGTTTTTAGATTTTCAGGTAAAACCAAAAAAAAAAAAAATTAGAGCACCATTTGTTACCTAGCAGCCAAATATTGTACGCGCGTTCCCGTTTTCCAATTCAAAACGAAAATAGAAAAAATACGATGACAAACGCACACGAATGAATCTGAATTATTGCATGAACATAAAAGAGTCCACTCGAGTATACATTTCGTATTCCACTCCATACTAAATAATCAATCTATCTGTGAATAAATTAAAAATGTGATGAGAAATCCTCCATCCATCCTATTTATAATATGGACTGAGCAAATAATATCTAAGTGAGAAACTGACGGCGAGAGAGGAAAAAATAATTTATTAATTCAAGAGCTTCTGCGAATGGAGTGACTTAAAATTATTAGTGTCAGTTACTATTTCTTATGAACTCGTTTTGCTTGAAAAACTAATCTCAAACTTTGTGACAGGCAATATGACTTCAGTGGCCATATTATGAAGTATTAATACCAGCATAAATATCCAGCACCATCTCTCTCTCGCACTGGAATTATGACGGTATTAAAATGTCTAAATCTTGGACCGAGATTTGTGTGGGCGGTTGTTACCTTCAGTACATAAACCGAATTCAATTTCACGTGGAACGTTATGGTGGCCTCTTGCATGCCTGACCCCGGACCTCTCCGAAATGCGGTGTCAAACCACATTTCGAAGGAGATAATGGGTCCCAATGTTGAGGCATATACTCGTGTTATTTGAATACTGTCACATGCGAAACAATATGGTCGGTTCACTGAATTGCGGTCAACTGACGTTGATTTTGAGAGGAATTAATTATCACACCTAGAGATCAAGATGCTTCAAGATAGTAATAAAATAGCTTCCACATGTGGCTGTGAGATTTATCTAGCGCTCCCTGGCCAATCAGCCGTGTTACCAACCTATTGACTGGTGCCTTTTTATGAAACACAAGACGAAAATATTAACTTATGCCACGGCATAAGCTCGAGTTCAGCTCCACTATGCCTTACCCAAGTTATTTCTATCCATCATCAAAATACCCGCACATCAATAACGCCAAACGTGTTATCTCTCCTTTAGAAGTTCGTTGCGATATCGTCGTGATTGCACTTGTGCGCAAATCCATCTAAAAATCAATTTATAAATTTAGCCTCAAACGAACGATTTTTACTGTACCGCGGAGGTTTTTATGTTCCCGCCTCATTTTATGGGCTAGAGCGTTTTGGAGAATAAACAGATAGGTAATGTTTTCCGATACTTTGGCGTTGTTTGGGTATCAGTGTCGTGTGTATAGGTAATTTATTTAAAGCCTTACATACGCCTTAAGTGGGTATCAGTGAGGAAGATTTAAGATTTCCTCAAAAACTGTATGTTTAAGGAAAGTAGGTCCAGACCCCTGAACAGAAGTATACGATAAAAAGTTTAGTATGTGATATATAAAGGGTCTTCGTTTTATAGTTTTGTTCTGAAGAACTTAATTCATTTCTAAGTAAGTTCAACCTTATAATTATGACCAACAGACATGTCATAAGGCTGACAGTCCAACCCGATAATGAAATACACTTTCGAATTCTTACCCACTTAAACAGTACTAAACCCATTAGCATTTAGAATGAAACCAAACGGACAATTTAGATCAAGCAGACAAGTAATAAACACGTAACAATTAACGAACATTATTATGTTATAGACATCTAATCCAGACTTGGTAATTAACAATCACTTATTAATAACCGACTAACTCGGAGTAAGAGCCTTTGATTTTTGAGCTTTGGCAGGAGCGTCTGTGAATTCAGAATTATCAAAGTTATTAATTTTAAACTAGAGTTGGTTAGTGACTACTAAGTAACGGGTTTGAAGTTAAACATTCCCGACGCTTTTTTTTTTTTTTGAGGATGTGTGTAGGAAATCTAGGTTCTAACTCTTAAATAAAACGAGTTATGGGCTTTCTATAACTGTAAGTATATTAAAGCCAATTGAAAGTCACTAGGAAGGTTATACGTCCGTCTTTACTGAAGCGCAAACAACAAGTAAGATAAAATAAAGATGGCGGTTAGAAGTGGAGACTATTTTGATTAAATAAGTACCTACAACATATCGATTATTACAGAATCGACTAAAGATTGATTTTTGTAATTAAGTAAATCAAATAAATCAACACGCCCCCTCAAAAATTAATCTACCAATTATACAAATAAAATAAATCAAAGTAAATACTTAATTGACTGGAACATATTCACTTCCTAGTGTTTGCTGGGAAATACAATTAATGGTCTAACATTTGTTCTAAGGATTAAGGAAAACCCAGAAAAAACCTTAATCAGACCACTTCATTAAATCATTCTAAATAATAATTAAATTAATAAAAAAATATCAGAATCTTATTCTAAGCCCATCATGCTTCTCAACTTTTGAAAAGTGATAGCAGGTAATGGCTTGGTCAGAACATCTGCCAATTGTTGACCTATTGGAATGTAATTTAATTTTATTACATTTTTCTCAAACTGTTCCCTAGAAAAATGATACTTTATATCAAAATGTGTTGTACGTTTGTGATTGGTTGGATTATTTGCAATGCTTATACAGCCTTTGTTATCCTCATAGATTGCGATTGATTTATCGATATCTATCTTAATACTAACTGTTAGTGATTTAGGCCATAATGCCTCCCTAACAGCGTTATACAATGCCATATATTCCGCCTCTGTTGAAGAGGCAGCAACTGACATTTGTTTCTTTGTACTCCAGGCTATAGAACAGTGCTCAAAGAGTTTAACTAAATACCCAATTGTACTTTTCCTGTCGTTTGAATCACTGCCATCCCAATCTTAATCTACGTAACCACATAGAACATTATTGTAAGCACATCTTTTATAACTTAATTTTAAATCAACAGTACCTTTCAAGTACCTGAGCACTCGCTTATGACATTGCCAGAGTTATTTATTATTTTTGTTCGTATCCCTACTCAGTATATTAACGCTTGTACTTAAAATCTGGACGAGTGCATAACATAACATACATTAAACATCCTATAACGTCTCGACATGAGCATTATATTTTTCTTCAGAGTTTAATGCATCAAAATTAAGTTTAAGTATTTTGAAATGGGTGTATTGACAGGTTTACAATCGTGCATATTAAATTTATTTAGTACCGTTTTTATGTATGCACTTTGATCTAATATAATTTCATTTTCATGACTAGTAATTTTTTTTTTTTTTTTACACCAAGAAATAATTTTATCTCTTTTAAATCAGTCATTTTAAATTTACTCATTAAATACCTTTTAAAATGATTCATTATTTCAATATCAGCGCATACTATAAATAAATAATCTACATATAGAACGACATACATATTTGTTATGTACAGAGGCCAGCACATCAAGCTACTCCAATCTGTCAGATTTTCCCAATTGAATATGAACCTTATTCCTTTGTACTAAAGTTGAAAATCTATCAAAGAAATTTGACAGATTGGGGTAGGTTGACCTGCTGGCGTCTGTACATCTCCATTGTCTAGCAAATACACATATTGACTGAAGAATTTTGAAAACCTTCTATAAGAGATCGTTCGAAAACTTCAAACCAAAATCTAGCTATTTAATTAAGTATGTATGCTTTATTAAATTTAAACACATATCTGGACAAGAGAAACCCTCAGGGACTTTCATATAAATATCTTCCTTTAATTTGCTATTTAAATATGCGGTTTTGACGTCCATATTATGATGAACTAGCTTTTACAAAGGTTTTCCAAATTCATCATGTTTTACAGTAAATATCCATTTAATGTTTTAAATGTTGTTGTTGTTGTTGTTGTTTTTAATGTTTTTATTTTCAGGTCTTGGTACGAAAGTCCAAGTATTATTTAACTTTAGAGAATTTAATTCGTCCCTAATTGCGCTTCCCACTGAGATCTCTCGAGTTTTGACCTCTTCTAATGAATTTGGTATTTTACATAGAGTAGACTGAGCACACAAAATGTAATCATCATCATCGTCTTCATTACCTATACGAAATAGGAGGACGATTTTGAGCCTATTGCTTCTTCTAACTTCAGGATTACTGTGTTTTCTTTTGGTGAAGACGAAGAAGGGTTATCAGAGAGTGTATCAACTATTTGCTCCGATTCAATTAAATTATCATGGTTTAATTTGCGAATTTTACTGGGACACTTGTGCCCATCAGATTTAGGCGTATCTGATTTTAAACTGTCAGAATTATGAGACTTTACCGGCACTGACTTGGATATTAAATCATCAGTTTTGCCGTGCGAATTTTTAATATTCCCTTCAGACTTGAGGACTGGCCTGGATTGAAGAAAACCAGTCTCATCGACAATAACATCCCTGACTAGTACGTATTATTCGCATTCTGGGTTCCAAACTTTATAGCCGTTTGGTTCATAACCCACTAGTATAGTTTCCATGTTTTTTTTTTTTTTATCAAACTTGGTGTTACTGATTATTATGAACGTAAACAGTTGAACCAAATTCCTTCAAATATTGAATTTGAGGTTTTTATCATGCCACATTTCGAATGGTGTTTTTGAAAGTTTCAAAGCTTTAGTTGGGCTCAAATTAATTAAATAAACAACAGTCAGTAAGTACTTCATCGCCCCAAACACTTTGTCTAATTGAGCACCGTTTATCATAGAACGAAATTTTTCAGTAATGGTTCTGACCATACGTTCAGAAACGCCATTCAACTGTGGTTTTCTCGGAACTGTTCAATGATAAGATATCCCTCACTCTACACAATAAATTTTCATTTCAGTCCATAAATATGCGCCACCATTATCACAGTATAAGCTGACTAATCTTAACTTAAACTTAGCTTCGCTTTTAGCCACGAAATCTTAAAAAGCAGCGAACACGTCTGATTTATAGGTTAATAGGTACGTAATACAATAACGCGTATACTCATCAACAAAAAGTACAAAGTAGTTTTTGTTGTCGTTAGTTGGTCGAGTAATAGATCCACAAACATCTGAGTGCACAATAAATAATTTCCGTTTAACATAACTTTTATCTTTAACCTGATTGAATGGAAGTCGACTCTGTTTCCCATTTATACAGGCCTCACACAACTCATCATCTGGCATTACAGTTTCGATTTGGCTGTTGTCATCAACCATTTTATTATTTTTAGTTTCGATGAATTTATTTTTACTAATATGACTAAAGCGTTGATGCCATACTTTGTACATATTTTTATTACTGCATACAGATACATATTTAATTTATGAGAAACAGATTTACACTTATTTGCAGATGCCATTAAGTCTACAGCAATTAAATTATTTTTCAACATACCTTGCATAATGGTTTTATTATCCTTACGTATGTGGGCTCCATGCTGGTCGAAAATGACTGTCAACACAGCACGTTGCATTTTCGATACAGGCAGCAGGTTGTATGGTACCTCGGCACAGAAGACCACGTCCTCTAAAACTCCTTGAACGCCCATGTCGCTGGTCACATACATCGTTCCCTTTTTGGTATCTGAAATAAATTCATAATTTTTAGCAATAGAAAATTTTAATGCGGCTGCAAAACGGTGTGACTAATGAAAAGATCTTCCCAGTTTATAATATGGTCCGATGCTCCAGAATCCAACAGGAAAGTAACTTTGCTTCCAACATCATTCCCTTGATAGTCTCCCATCATAAAAGCAAATCCAGATTGCTCGACGAGGATGGTCCACTGATCTCAACTGCCTGGACCGTCCTTGTCCTTTTCGTATTTTCTTTTGAAGTAGAAACAGTCGTTTTTCACATGCCCCTTACGGCCACACTGATGACACTTCAAGAACTGAGACTTCTTCTGCTTGTTATTCTTCTGGTAGTAGCTATTATTCTCTTTATTATTTTGAGAATTATCGAATTTTCTTTTTCGGAATTCGTGTCCATTTTTTCCGTTCAACTTACAAAACTTTGACGCTGGTATCACTGGACTAATTTTTCAACTTGACTTGATCCAAAAGCCTTGTTTTAACGAACGCTAGCGTTAAATTATCCTCTCATAAAGTTTCGTTCGCAGTTATCTCACCATCATAAGTTGCGGGTAGGATGAGCAACAAATGAGCTACCATAACGGTTTCTTCCAACTTCGCACCGGCGGCTAACAATTCGATTCAAATCGTAAAATGTTTTATGAGTATGTCGTCACCTTGCAGTTTTAAAATCAACATTTTTTTTTCGTAAAGCCGTTTGTACAAAACATCCAAACTTTTCAAAATTTCTTTCGCCGTATTCTTTCTCAAAACCGAGGCAGGAATTTGATAAATACTCGAAGATAACACTTTTTGCTAACAGGTTATTTTTCTCCCACAAGTTACATCGAATTACCGGATCGTTGTCAATAACTTTTATCACATCCATACCATTTAACAATGCCGTATTCTAAACTTCCAGACACTGTGTTTTTTCCCATCGAATGGCTTGATATTACGTTTAGTTTTTAAATTATCCATTTTTAAAAGTTCGTAACGGACTTACTTTTAATCACTTATATTGCAGTAAAAACGTAACCTGGGCCCATAACCTGTAGGAAATCTAGGTTCTAACTCTTAAATAAAACGAGTTATGGGCTTTCTATAACTGTAAGTATATTAAAGCCAATTGAAAGTCACTAGGAAGGTTATACGTCCGTCTTTACTGAAGCGCAAACAACAAGTAAGATAAAATAAAGATGGCGGTTAGAAGTGGAGATTATTTTGATTAAATAAGTACCTACAACATATCGATTATTACAGAATCGACTAAAGATTGATTTTTGTAAATAAGTAAATCAAATAAATCAACAATGTGAAATCATCAAATGACCCCTCCCGCTCTGGGTGGAGCAGAAGGGAGTGTCAGACTCTTACTGACTAAAACCCACCTGTATTCCTTCCTTAGCCCTTTATGTTCCGGGGTAGCGGTAACCCTTTCGGACAATCCCGCTGCCCCGGCAGGCTTCGGCCCTTACGGGCCCCTTCCTTAATGCTGACATCTCTTCGAGGCGCGCGTGGAACACGTACGCGCCGTCCGGCACGGACCTGGTCCTGATCGGACGGAGAGTTACTAATATGTTTTTAGGATTACGGTTATCGATTTCTGATAAACGTTTAGTGGAAAAAAGGTATAATGTCTTATAAGCTACGCGCTAACTATCAATGGCTTTTACTTCAGTGTGTTAAAACTAACGAGATAGGTACCTACAACATACAAAATGGGAACGAAATGATGATAAACATCTAAGACAAAAGAAACAGTTTAATTTAAATAATTTACAAAAATCTTCGACTTTTAGATACCTAAAACTTGTAACTATCTAAATAGCGGACTAACTGGGCCAAGACTACAGTTAAATCTAAATATTAACTACTACTATAATCGAAGACTCGGTAATTGAAGTAAACATTATCGTTAATTCAGCAGCTTGACGGGTTCAATATTTAATTTAATTTGTATTTCAACTTCAATTAGATACACGTACTCTGAATAGAATATTAGTGGTGAGTGTGGTTAGAGATGTTTTGTCGCGAGATTAGTGTAACAGGTAAAGCTTCCTTTACTTATGGGAGCCTGGTGATAAAGCTTGAACTTCGACGGATAATTGTTGTTCGCAGAGCACTTTAATGTTTACCTATTGAATGGAATAATTGTCGTTTATTGTAACAGTTGAAACTACTTCAATACCCTTAAGAGAGCACGAAATATCAGTTATAGTGATATAATGTGATTAAAGATGTATGAAGCCTCAAGATCCATTTTAGCCAATTTGTCAGGGAATCTTCTTCGAACTTATGCAAGCCTGGTAGTCGGACGCTTTAGTTTCGATTTGTTCTGACTGATACTCCGTTTCTCTCTATTTCTTTCTATATATATCTAATATATAAAATTCTCGTGTCGCGGTGTTTGTGGTTAAACTCCTCCGAAACGGCTGGACCGATTAGTACCATTGGGCTTAAAAGTCAAAATGGGTGTACCGCAAGGCTCAATATTGGGGCCGTTCTTATTTTTAGTATATATAAATGATTTACCTTATTTACTGGAAAACCGACCACAAATGGTGTTATTTGCTGATGACACATCACTGATTTTTAAAGTAAGCAGACGTGCACAGGAGCTTGACGACGTAAATAACGCTATGCTTGTGGTCCATAATTGGTTTACTGTAAATAATTTGGTATTAAATGAGAAAAAAACTAAATGCATTAGATTCACTTTACCGAATGTTAGAAGTAGTGAATGTCACGTTGTATTGAATAAGGAGATACTTGAATTCGTCGAAAATACGGTTTTCCTGGGGATCACGCTTGACTCAAAGCTGCAGTGGGGTCCTCACTTAACATCACTTGCAGGGCGGCTAAGTTCAGCCGCTTACGCTGTTTGGAAAATCCGTCAATTAACAGACGTGGATACCGCGAGACTGGTCTATTTTAGTTACTTTCATAGCATCATGTCTTACGGTATTTTGTTGTGGGGACGGGCTGCAGATATTGAATCTATCTTCATTCTGCAAAAGAGGGCTATCAGAGCTATCTACAACCTCAGCAGACGTGAATCTCTAAGGGAACTGTTTAAAAAAATTAACATCATGACGGTTCCTTGTCAATATATATATGAAAACATTATGTACGTTCGAAAAAATCTACATCTTTTTAGTAAGATATGTGACAGGCATAATTTTAACACTAGAAATAGGAACAAATTAGATCAACCTCGTTTCAGATTGTCTAAAGTAAAAACTTCTTTTATGGGTTATTGTGTAGAGTGTTATAATAAAATACCACTCGATATTCTTCAACTAAATGAGAAGAAATTTAAAACATGCATTAAACGCACACTATGTAGACAAGCATACTATAAGTTGGATGATTATATCGTAGATAAAAATGCTTGGCTAAATGCTGGTCCTGCTCCACAGACACTTGGGCTCACTAGTTAAAATTTCAATATTAATTTGGAAGACATGCTTCCCTTTTTTTCTTTTCTTTTTTTTTTTTTGAGTGTTTCTGACATTCGAATTTAATGTGTATTTTTAATTCAATCAAGTTTTAATTGTTACTTTAATATCTTATACCTCTTTCTAGTGAAATTTTATTCATCTCGTAAATAAATTGGTAACGATAGTTTTGTATAATTTAGAAGCATTTTTTTTTTTTTTTTAAATTTTGTAAATGTAAGAACCATGGATCCGTTCATTATAATTTTTTTATATTGACTTGAAAGAGCATGGCAGTTGAGAATGTGTCATGCTCACTTAAATGTCTCACTGATGGTGGCGCGTGTGTTGGATCATTCGGTTCCCTTCAAAATGGTTGAGCTGGATGGTGCTGATCCATGCGTCATGTTCGTGAACGGGCGCTGTCAGTTGAGACTGGTCATCTCTTAGCTGCCAGGGCTTCTTTTTAATCTTATAACTGTCTTGAATTGTTTCTTCATAACATTGTTCTCACATATAGAAGCAACAAGAATACTGTACTCAGGATTTTGTAATATCTTAATTTAAAAGAGTGTCCTTGGAGTTTCTTGCCCGTTCTTCTCCAAGAGATCTACGTTTTGGAATGGGCAACTAGCTTCAACTTTCTGACTAACTGACCGACTAGTTAATTTTGACAATTCAAAAGTGCCTGGAAATGGTTTAATTGAAATAAATGCTTTGAGTTTGAGTTTGAGTTTGAGTTTGAGTATGAAATTTTGTGTGCATATCGGGTAGGTCTGAGAATCGGCTACTATCTATATTTTTTTTTTTGCAAAAGGATGTTTGCGGGGTCAGCTAGTAATATCTATAATAATTAGTTTTGTAAATCACATTTTGAAAGTGTAATTAATGAAAATCAGACTAAAACATACTACACACATCAAAAGTGTCTAGGGATCAACATATATTTTTGCAATAACTTTTCTCCTGATTGATATTAATTAAAATTTTCTTTAAGGATTCATCAAATAAAGTGTTTTCGTTTGTCACAGTAACGATAAACCAAGTCACCTTTGCATTAATAAAGAAATTTGCCATTTTCCTAATAAAGGGATTTTTGACATTTGAACCACTAACACAAAAGTTCGAAAAAAAGACTGAAATAACAGTTTTCTCTAAAATTTTATTGGGTAACTTAAACAATTAATAATCCGTGTTTCTACCGCGAACACTAACAACACAAGAACATCGGTTTGGCATACTCAAAATGAGTTCATCCAAATCACGCTGTGGAATGGCCGCCCATGTTCGTTGCAACAACAAAAAAAGGTCTTCTTGCGACTGGATACCCTCCATATTCGGCAGAGCTCTTCTCTGTAGCATATCCCATGCATGCTCAATCGGGTTCAAGTCTGGCGACTGAGCAGGCCAGGGCAGGACATTGATGTTAGCTGCGGCGAGAGTCTGTCTTACAACTCTTGCGGTGTGCGGTCGTGCATTATCATGCATTAACTGAAATAAGGGACCGATTTGCACTTGTAGAGGAACGATGACGTCTGATACAATCGTCTCAGCATAAATTTGAGCGTTGAGGTTGCCTCTGATCCAAATCAACTCAGTTCTTCCGCCGATCCAAATACCCGCCCATACCATGATGGTTCCACCACTATAAGGATGGACTTCCTGGCAGGATTTTAATCGCTGTTGGCGTCCAGGGGTTCTCCAGTGTCGTATACGTCTTGTATCCGGTCTCATACCAAAACGAGACTCATCAGAAAAGCACACGAAACGCCATTGTTCTTCTGCCCAATTTCTGTGTTCAAGAGCCCATTGATATCGAATCCTACGATTGTGCATTGCTATAGGTGGTACCCGTAGCGGTCTTCGGGAATGAAGGTTCACTTCATGCAAGCGGTTTCTGACTGTTTGGTCGCTAATTAAGTTCCCTGAAGAGTGATGAAGCCTCACGGCTAACATCATGGCGGTTATTGTTGGAGCTCTTCGAGTTAAGATTTGAATGTATCGGTCTTGTCCTCGTGTGGTGCAGCGATACCGTCCTCCATGGCGCTCAGCCACGGTACCAGTGCTTCGGTAACGTGTCCAAAGTCGACTGATAACACTCTGACTTGTATTCAGAGCTAAAGCCACAGTACGTTGCCGGGAACCAGCTACTATCATTCCCACGGCTCTGAGCATTTCTTCCCTGCTTAAATGACGTCGCCGCTCCATAATAACGTTGGTTTTAATCAGTAGTAGGGAAACAGTAGCACTAATAATGTCTTCAATGCGTTGTATGTTTTTATAGGGAAAATATTGACAGCTGATTTTCATCTTTTACTCGAATTTGATTCACAGTTCCTGATTCAAATTATGAAATGCACCAAAAAGGATCCATATAAATTTATAAAATCATAAATTTATTACAAAGCCACATCTCAATCTCAAGAAATCCGCATAAAAATGCTTGATCCCTAGACACTTTTGATGTGTGTATTTTCTTTGATAAATATTCTAGAAGTGTTTCAATTAACTTCGAAGCTAAACAACTATCATTCACGACGTTTGACAAGGCAGTCGATTAAGTTTTTCTGCTTTCATCACAAGGGAAATCAGGATGGTTTATTTCCTTACAGTTTCAATATACTATGTGAAGGCGGTAAAGATAAGGTGCAGCGCAGACGACAGACTATCCGTGACGCACTTTTTAGTCTGTGAAAATAGAACCTATGCAATTATATGCAGTAACACACACGACGCGCAAAAAGTCCGGCGCACAAAAAATCCGTGTAATTCGGGCAGACCGCGCCGCGCCACGCCGCGCCGCTTCGCACAAAAAGTGTGTGAAAAAAATGGAACGTTTGCTTCAACGCGCGCTAACGCAGACGGCGCACACTTTAGTCGGCAATCTGCATTTGCTAGGGGTGGACGTAGCGCACCTGGTCTATTATCATGGCGCGGTTTATTATCAAAATAATACTTCGCGATCTCTGCACGATTTCCATAGCGTCTACGTCCCTACAGCTCTGCCGATAGAATGATCGAAGATATGCGTCGTGTGCGTTGAGTCTGTGAAAAATCCGCGGCCGACTTTTTGCGCGCCATGCAGACTTTTTGTGCGCCGCAGACTGGATCGCACAAAAAGTGTGCCGTCTGCGTTGCACCTAATAAGGTGAAATCAGTCTGGATAAACAAGAATCCAACAAGATAAACATGACTAACATTCCGAAATGATTTTCTTTTTTGATGCTGCTAGCTCTCAACGATTGTGAAACTACTAAAGTTGAAAAAAAAAGGTTATCTGTTCTGCTTATTTCGTATCAAGTAGTCCTAATTATTTTTTAATACAGTTGCTCAAAAAGTGGCGTATTGCAGGGACCTAAAGCGTTCGGGATGTGGGCTATTACATATTCGTGCTTTTTTTTTACCTTTCCCGAACTCGTGCGTTCTCTTTCCCAACTGTCAAAATCATGTCTATGAAAAACCAACCATGAAGTTTTTACTAAAAAAATTCATAGAAGTTTTTATGATTCATGCAAATACGTATATTTCTAAAAAGAAGCTACTAATATGTTTCAATATCAGATTTAATGATTTGATTGAATAAGTTAGGTTAGGTTTCATTTCATTTCATCCCATTAAATTTCATTTCCATTTCATATCAATAAAAAAATTCTACTGAAAACTTGGCTGTATGGGCATAGTTCCCTTTGCCTCCAAAATGGGTGAAGAAAAAAAAATCTCTGCTTATATTCTACGGTTGGCGCCATTTTTCAGAAATTTTCTTTGCGAGTTTTAGTTGTTTGTTGCACAAAATGAGTAATTTCGACCCTAGTTTTTTTGAATTAACACCACCTTATTTTATTAAATTGCTTCATTTTTTCGCAATTGTATTAAAAATAGTCGTTCAGTACACGTGCGAAACCGTCATTGCAACTTGTTCCGACTGTCAACCCTCGCCTTCGGCTGCACCTCGGCTCGGGTAGACATTTGTCGGAACTCTTTGCAATGACAACCTTTCCACACTTGTAATGAAATATACTATTTCAATGATTCTTAAAGTATTTCGCACGTAAAATTTTCTTCGCACACCAAAGTGCTATTCATTAAGAAGATTTTTGGTCCTCTTGAAACTGATTAATTTGTATTGAAACACGGAATCCGTTGTCTACCCGAATCAAACGATACCTCCTTTATCATCGCTGTATTAAGACTAAATTATTAGGTGACACGAGATTATTATAAATCCGGGTTAGTTCCGTCCCATGTTTGTTACCTATTTGTATATAAACACTGTGTTACTGTGATTTGACCCTGTGAGATGTGTTTCTAAGAGTTCTGTATTAGTCATCCTTATAAAATTGCTTTAAAGTCGCCAAGCCCAATTTATCACTGAACCAGGATTCCTCATTCAATGATAAATTGTATTTTGCTTGTAAGTAGGGAAGACTCAAAAATGTACAGCAATAAGATGAGTCTATGGCAAGCATTCTTATACGAAAAGAAGAGTATTCCTATTTTCCATAAGAAAATCGACTTAAAGAACGGCGTCGGTTCTTGAATCTGTTATTTCTTGGTGTCCGACAAGTGTGAAATAAAGCTGATGGCGAGACGGAAGGCTTATTACAGCTGGGATTGGAAACCCGGTCGAGTGTGAACTGCGAATGTCGAGTTCTGTTTTGTTATATGCTCCACAGTTATCCTACAGAGGTCTCTGTACGATAACTGTGGAGCATAACATTAAAAAGATAGTGATATAGTTTCTTGTTTGTATTAATTTTATACTGACTAAATTGAATTTGGGTTTTTCATCAGGATTTTTTCAGCTGCATTTTCAGTATTTGGGTTTCTGTCCGGTTTTTGGCAATAGGCTCACTGCCTGTAAAATGGGCGAAATGTACAGACGCCAGCACATCAAGCTACTACAGATCTGTCAAATTTCTTTAATAGATTTTCAACTTTATTTCTAAAGCATAAGGTTCAAAGTTGATTAGGAAAATTTTACAGTTTCAGGTTGCTTGATGTGCTGGCGTCTGTACTTTATAAAGTATACAGTACGCCTCTGGTAACCCTTGGAAACTTCAGGCGAGAATCTTCGCGCCAGAACTTTCAAAGGTTAACAATGTCATAAGCATCAAACTCAAGACAACACACAAGACAATACTTGTTACTTTTCCAATAATAACACGTCACTCTCGTGGTCGTCAGGCGTCAACAAACTTAGTTTCCATCAAGTATAATGACCGCTCTCACGGGCGTGATTGTCTGCAATCCTATCCATTGTAAAGGTAGTGTCAAATTCTTAAATCTAAGGCCACGTACGCACTGGAGAAGTGAGGGCAACGAATAGATAAAACAATTCGCTCCAAACATTTGCAGTGCGGTCTTTGTCTGCGATACGAATGGAATAAATCTCTTTTATCTTCCGATAAAGAGGATTTATATTAGTCGTTTCGCTTTACCAATGCAGCTGTGAACTCCTGTCAGTTTTCAATGCAGATAAAGTAATTGATATTGGACTTGAATAAGTTCTATTAAAATGTGAAGTAAGAATACTATTTCACAACTGATTTACAATCTAATCCAGTAGGAAATTCAATATTTTATTAACCCCCGATAAAAACAGAGCGGTGTTATAACTTTACTTGTGTATCCGTGTATATGTGTGTTTGTCTGCGCCATCATAACTCCAAAACAGCTGAACAGATTTTTATTTTATTTTTGTTTGAAAGGTGACTTGATCGAGAGTGTTCTTAACTATGATTAAAAAAAATCTGTTCAGCCGCTTAAAGATTAAATCAGCTCTTTTCTAATTGATAAATTGATGTGAGCATCTTCCGCAGGTCTGATTGAGTCGAAATTTGGCATTTCGTTACTTCAATGATATTAGAAGAACACGGCAACCTTGAACTGCTGCTGCAGCATTACCTGGAATTTTTAAACACTACACGTGGAAACTTGTAATTGGCCTTATTTTGTTTATACTATTTTTACTGTATCTGTTTAGCTGTAAGTTTTCCTAAAAATAAATAAATAAATAAATAAATAAATAAATTTGCAGAATACCCAACTCCCTTTACTTACAGCAGAGGTATAATGTTTGGGCTCCTTGGAATGGTCTCAATGAATAGGTTATTAGATAGATAGTAACCAGGGGCTGATGATGGAGCAGAAAAGAGAAATGGAAGGACTGGAATAAATGGTTCCCACGGCCAATTGAATAACAACCAAACATAATTATATCATTAACTAGCGACCCGCCCCGGCTTCGCACGGGTGCAATGCTGATACTAAATACACTACATTATACATATAAACCTTCCTCTTCAATCACTCTATCTATTAAAAAAACCGCATCAAAATCCGTTGCGTAGTTTTAAAGATTTAAGCATACAGAGAGAGAAAGCGACTTTGTTTTATACTATGTAGTGATTAGGCATTCAAAAAAAAAAAAAAACTCCCGACTCAAACAAAAAACCTCTAAAAACTTTTTTTTTTTCTTTTGTAACTATGAGCAGATGAGTTGTAGGAATATCTGACAGGGAAGAATTACTCCTCGTCAGGAAAACTCTCTTATTAGTAATGCAGCTCCCTACAAGTTATCTAATTGTAGGGTTTTGCGTCTTTTGAGTCCGCTGACTCAAGCTGGTATTGCGAGTTGAGCGTTGAGTTATATGATCCTCGCAGACACTTCCGAGGAATATAACCAACGGGATAAACGTACTATAAAAAATGTGAAATAGAAATAACTGTGAATAAAACAGCTGTTTCCTCCATTTTTAAATTCGCATAACTCGACAAAATGTAGAGAACATCAAGATTTTTTTTTGCTATTTCAGGATTGGTCCGACAGAAAAAGTTTTACGAGATCGATTCACCAGTGAAACAGATCCAGCTCTTTCCGTCTTGTTGATGAACGGCAGCGATTATCTTGAGGTTGTCTCGTGGGACTCAGAAGAGAACACAATACGTCGAAGAGACAGGACCATCTGGCGTTTATGTCTACACGACCAAGCAGTGGTTGTATAACTCAGTATATCTAGTTATAAGAGCCTCGTAGATATTGGCGTCGATCAAAAACAGAATAAAAGCACGATATACATATACAAGTAATATCGGGCCAATGTATAAAAGATAAAAAGATAAATGATAATTTATTTGTCAAACATGCGTTTACATAAACTGACTAAATAATCAGACATGCAAGGTATTGAGTGAGTAGATGTTGTGTGTTGTGTGACGGATTCTTTTCACTGAATATCTTAAA